>LPNX011038121.1:295237-442233 GCA_001517045.1 Pseudotsuga menziesii | reverse complement strand
CATAAGTGAGTCTAGCTTAACTGACTCTTTGCCATGCAATCTCACTCAGTTAACCACTTGACAAAAACCTTAATTGACTCACCAGTCCCTAACTGAAGTTGGAGTGAAATTAATGACTTAATCTCAACTGAAAGAGATCAAACACATGTCATAGCAACCAACCATCAAGTGCCAGTACTGCATGACTCCAATAAACCCTGATGAGGTTAACTGAAGCTGAACTGACCATCAGAAGTTGGTGAAGGCGCCTTGTTAGCTCCAGTTCATTAAATAATAATAAAATAATCATTAAATAATATATTTAATGAATGGAGGCACCTTAACTGACTGTAACTGATTGGTTGAACTGAAAGTAACCACCAGTTAGCATGTAGGTGCATTAATGTCACACAGATCACCCTCGGAGTGCTCCAGTTAGCCTCCTTGACTGTAGGGAAGGCTAAGTTAGCCTCCTTGACTGTAGGTAGGCGTGAGGATGACTGGGATGGTGGTAATTAATGCTCCAATGATGTCAATTAAACTTAGGATAGTGGTTTAACTAGGCCAATTTGACCGAAAGAGTGAATATGATGGTAAATGTCTCCAACAAGAAGGACGCAGATGCACAGACTGTCCGTACAAGGACAGAACTGACCTTAAATTCTGTACCCATTGTGGGGTAGGTGATCACTCTCTGGAGGATTTTCCTACCATGTTAGAAAAAATCAATAATAAGAAAAATGTTAATGTCTTGTCTTGTGTACAAAAGCATGATATATTAACTACTAAAAATCTGCATATAGTCACTCGCCAAGGCACAAAAACAGGGCCTGATAACCCCCAGATTAGTAAAATTAAAAACACAAATGGTTATCCGGATCCTCTAAAGGAAAAACAAAATTATCAGGAAGCAACACACATATTTCAAGACATTGCACAGCAAGAAGACATTATTACCAGTCAACTTAGCACGACACAGCAATTAACTCATCTCATCCAAACCGACAAGTCTGTAGCCCAATTCATTGATTTATTACACGAAATAAAATGCACTAACTGTGGAAAACAAACTAAGAACATTTGTAGCCTCAATCAAAAATACAAAAACGACATCGACCCACTTGTTGACCTGGAAATCGAAGGTTATCATGTCCGACAAGTGGTGCTCGATTTCGGGTCTCAGGTAAATATCATGACCAGGGATACATGGGAAAAGATGGGCCGACCTCGACTCTATGAGTCAGGCATTTACCTAAAACTTGATGAACAAGGCCTCATTGAACCCATTGGGGTTTGGAAATATGTCGACATGACCATCAAAGGAATCTCGACTAAGGTTGATTTTGAAATCATCGACCCAAAAGAAGGATCTAGCTCCTTCCCAGCGCTAGTTGGTCGACCTTGGGGACGAAAGATGAAAGCCTCCGTATCCTTAGACAAAGAATGAATTAAGTTAAAAAGAAATGGTCAAAAAGTCATAGTACCCATTAATCCTTCCCAAGGAGCACCTTGGACCGAACCGATTGATGAGGAAGTCGATGTCAGACAGCTTTACCAAATCCATAATAATACGGACTATACAAAGCCAAACATTTATGGGGAGCTTCATTTAGGTAACCAAGACTCAATTGGTTACAATTCAGATGCTGAATTATATGACTGGGAGATGGAAAATTATGAAACACAAGCAAGAGGGTGCTGGACTATACAAAAAGTACAGAAAAAACCCACCCGATAGTGCTTCACTGTATCAATTATCGCCAAAGTCTTTGAAAACAAAATCAGGGAACGACCTACATTGCAGCCCACCAACTTACATAATACCCAATTGCCCAGGTATAAAGAAAGAGAATCCCCAATAATGCATCTTGAATAGGTATCTAAAAATATTGGAGAACATGGCAGACTTCAAAGCTTAGTGGAAACATTTACAGGTCAAGCAGCTAGATGGTGGAACACCCATCAGACAAAATTGCAGACCTGGACAATTGCTTCAACTTTCTTTGTCGAACGATTTGGTGGGAGAAAGTTCACCCTGGACACTCAAATTCCTATCTTTGTCCAAGGCCAAAACCCAGAAGCACACATCAAGCTTTGTGAAACAGAGTGGAGATGGATTGGACACAAAGATGAGCGAGCCTGGCCACATTTGTTCCCTTCAACCCTAACCGACTTGCCTAATAAATGGTATAAAATGGAGGAAGCTACAGGAGAAACCTTATTTTGGCATGAACTTAAAGAAAATTTTATTAAGGACTTCGAGTTCAAACCTCAAAATGAAAAATTGGTCGGGACAGCAAACCAGATCAAACAGTTTCTTCAACCGACAGAAAAACAACCCGACCAAGACCATCGACAAATCAGGGACTGTAACACGATACAAGCTGAATCAAAATCACAGTCGACACACTTACACTTAGAAAACGAGCACACAGAAGGTAAGAGCTTTAGATGGAAGACCGACCACATTGAAACAACCAAGCCGGTCTACTCAATCCTGAAAGTCGAGACCACTGACAAACCAGACCTAGACAGAATGACTACAGCCGACTTTTCGGGTACATTTTCATAGTTTCAAGAAGGAAGTAGGCCGATCAATGAAGCTAAAGCACCAGAGTGGCTGGATGCCAAAGTGAAAACTAAGGGGGTCGATATTTCAAACGACGACCGTCCAAAAATAGCTAAGATTGGGGACTACTGGAACGAACACCAAACCACCGAAATCATAAACTTACTTAAAGAATCCCAAGATGTCTTTGCAAGGGACTACAAAGACTTAAAAGGGTTAGTACAAGAAATGGGAGAAATGAAAATAGATACTAAACTTGATGTCCAACCTCTCAAGAAACGACCTTACAAACTAGCTCATAAGTATAAGGAGATAGTTAAGAAGGAAATAGACAACATGTTAGCAGCAGGAATTATTTACCCCATTGACCAGTTGGAATGGGAAAGTCCCATGGTCATACAGCCCAAGAAACATGACCCGACCAGATTAATAATTTGTGTCGACTTTAGGGAGCTCAACAAAGTCACACTCACATATCCATTCCCCACCCCCTATGCTAATGAAATCCTGAATGAAGTTGCAGGCCATGAATGTTATTCATTTACAGATGGATTTTCTGGATATAATCAAGTACCCATAGCAAAAGAGGATCAAAAGAAAACAACATTTGTATGTGAATTTGGGCCCTTTTCCTACAGAGTTGTGCCTTTTGGGTTGAAGAATGCACCTGCAGTATTCTCACGAATTGTTGTCAAAACATTCCAAGAGTATATCTATAAGACCATGGCAGTGTACTTCGACGACTGGACCATATATTCCACCCTAAAGGATCACTACACATGGCTCCGACTTATGCTGGAGAGATGTCGACAGATACAACTTTCCTTAAATATTAAGAAATGTACTTTAATGACTCCCGTAGGAATACTCTTAGGACATATTATCTGCAAAGACGTTATAAAGGTCGACTTTGCCAAAATAAAAATCATCCTCGACCTAAAACCCCCAATAAACCCTAAACAGGTCCGGGTGTTAGTGGGCCACACAGGATACTATAGGAAATTCATCAGACACTATTCAGATATGACTTACCCTCTAGAGGAACTGCTCAAAGACGACCAGGAGTTTATATGGACAGAAGAATGCCAAATATCCTTCGACAAATTGAAAAGAAAACTAGTCTAAGCTCCCATACTTAAATTTCCAAACTGGTCGACTAAATTTTATGTGCATATTGATGCATCAGGCATTGCAATAGGAGCCATCCTTACTCAACCAGGGGATGATGGGATGGATTACCCTATCGTATACAGCAGTCGAAAATTAAATAAAGTTGAAAGGAACTACTCGACCACTAAACGAGAAGCCCTAGGTATGGTCTTTGCTCTCCAGAAGTATCGACATTACCTATTGGCCAACCCTTTCATATTTTATACCGACCATCAAGCTTTGAAGTACCTTGTTAATAAACCCCATCATCATGGACAAATCTGTCGATGGTTACTTCTTTTTCAAGAATTTGAGTTTGAAGTAGTAGTCCGACCAGGAAAGCTAAATGTCGGACCCAGCCACCTCTCCCGTATCAACACAGGGGAGGAACCGACCGGCATCGACGACGATTTGCCAGATGCAAATCTATTTAGCATAGAAGCAGTACCCGAAGAACTAGAAGAAATAGCTCAGTTCTTAGAGACAGGTCAGGCACTCGAAGGTCTGAACACCAAGAAGAAACAAATCTTAGCTATGAAGGCTGCACCCTACAGCCTCATCAATGGATTTTTGTACAAAATGGGGTTAGACGACATTCTCAGACATTGTGTACTCGACCATGAGAGAGAAAAAATCATGCATGAAGCACACTATGGACCTGCAGGAGGACATTTTCAAGCGGATACAACTGCAAGAAAAATCCAACAGTCGGGCTTATGGTGGCCGACCATCCACAAGGATTGCAAAAACTTTGTTAGTCGATGCGATAGATTTCAACGACTTGGTCGACCTCTGCCAAGCACAGAGATGCCCTTGATATCTGTAAACCCTAGTCTCACATTCAAACTTTGGGCTATATACTTCATAGGACCTTTTCCTATCCCAGCCAAACGATTAGGTGCAAGATATATTATCACGGCAGTGGAATATGTAACCAAATGGGCAGAAGCTGAACCTGTCGATACATGTTCAAGTGAGGTAGCTGCTAAGTTTATCTACGAAAACATTATCACTAGATTTGGATGCCCCCTCACATTGATTAGCAACCAGGGATCACACTTTATCAACAAAGCCATCAAAAATCTGACCGACCAGTTTCACATCGACCACCGACGAAGCACTGCCTATCATCCTCAGTCGAATGGTGCGATTGAAGCTTTTAACAAAACTTTGACAAAAGGGTTAACCAAAATATGCAACACCGACAAAGACGACTGGGATGAGAAAATCCTTGCAGTTCTCTGGGCATATAGGACAGCATATAAGCGATCGATCGATCAAACCCCCTTTCGACTAGTCTACGGGCAGGAAGCAGTCGTCCCCTTACATTTCTGACAGTAGACACCTATTATTGCACAGATACTACATGTCGATGTCGAACAGGAAAGAAAGGACAGACTATTTCAACTCAGTAAGCTAGAAGAACATAGAATCGTGGCTATTCAGCATCAGGAAATTCACAAACAACAACAGAAAGCCTGGCATGACCGTAACATCAAAAAAAAAAACCTCTCAGTCGACGACCTTGCTTTACTTTATAATAGTTGAGTCAAGGGAAAACCCAAGAAATTACACACAGAATGGATGGGACCTTACGTTGTTGAAGAAATATATCCCAACGGTTCTGTTTGACTAAAGACGTTATAGGGCCTAGTATTTCGGAAGCTCGTTAATGGAGCCCGACTCAAACGTTACATAAATTGAAAAAAAAAAAATCAAATAACGACCTTAACCGTCAACCAAAACCCATAAAAAGATAGAAAAATTCCAAAACAAAAATCCAACACAACCAGCCATGACAGCAACTCACTACTTCGACAACCGACATCACCACCATCGAACATGTTTATCGACGAGTCAGGCTGACCATTTTCACCCATGGCACCGACCATCGACTTTGAAAGTCCCATCATGCATTGATGGCCTGGAGCACCGAAATAGATCCTCCATTAAGTCGCACTCGAGTATTGCAGTTGGACTGTCAAGTACACCATTAATATGCCCATTCTGACACTCAACCCCAACCACGCCTATAAATAATGGACCGTCAAAGGTTCATTCACCACACCTATTTCCCTCAGAGTACCCACAATCTCAGTCGACCAAAACACAAGAACCATGTCAAAACCCCGACCAGTCCAACAAAATGGCACCTAAACTAACCAGAGCTGCGGCTAAGGCAAAGGAGCTACAAGCAGAGGACACCCCCTTGCTCAACCGCTTAAAGAACATAAAAAACGCAAAGGTCCATGAGGGCCTATTCCAGAAACTATGGCAAGAGATCCAAGAGTGGGCCTTTGTCGACAACCGAATGACCCAGGCCGCTGAGAAAATTTGGAAGACCGACATTTTCAACTATCCTAACGCACCACTGATGGCAAGATTTGGTGGGACGAAGGAAGCAGCTGTTAAATTCATTATCAGTCACTACCATAACGGTCGGTTCTACTTCGACCAGCCAATTGATATCACCGGGGATGTTATCTCCAAGCTTATGGGTCTGTCCAACCAAGGCTGCCCTGTACCTATTGGCACCAAAGACAGGTCAGTCCAAGAACTTACGGGCTCACCGTCAGGAAAGAATTCCAAAGGACTAATGATCGGCCAGATTGTGACAAGAATGCCACAAATCGTGGCTAAAATCATAGCAATCACCCTTACCTTGGTAGGTCGGGGCAGCGACCTTAAACTGGAGATGTTGGAAGCGGTCGACACAATCGCGACCGACGGTCGGATCTACCGATGGGGTGATTATGTTTCTGACATGATCAAAACCATCTGTGAACGCTGTCAGGAGACGGGAGGTATGATCAAATTCCCCTCTCTCATTCTCTGGATCGTTATGTACCATATTTTCCCGGAAGGTAGTCCAGTATTCCGGGAGTCGACCAGGTTCCAAATGCACAGGTTTAATCCCTTTTCACAAAAAGGCACCCTACATGAGCTAGCACAGGGGAAAGTCTTCCTGGAAAACTGGTTCCAGCAGTTGAAGGTTCACACGACGAGGTGGAGGGTGCCCCAGAACATCCGACGAAACCTCCCTTCTAAGTCTCACATCCAGTTAGAACTTGACCATACATCAGTATGGTACATGCGAGGTCAAGACCCCAAAGCACAGGACCTCGACTACTATCCAACAGTCGAGCAGATTTTCTGAGAGTTGACCAGACAAGCGCAGACAAGGATACCAATTCCAGAGGCTGCCAAACAGGTCGACTTATCCATCATCGAGCCACTCACTGACCAGGAAAAGGAAGAGGACTACAAGCTGAACTTATACATCAGTACATTTGTGTCAGAAGACACCCCAACTATGCCCACTAGTCGGGTACACATCACTGTCAAACCTTCGACTGCAAAAATAGTCGACCCCCAGCTGACAGAACAACAACAACCAACAATACCACTACAACAACAGACAACTCCTACGGACCTAGCAACCTTCGACCCCACTCAAGTACAGATAGGAGAAGTCAAAGGCAACGAACTAGAATATGATTTATCTAAGAGCATCATCAAGAAGCTGGCTAAGGAGATAGCTGTCGCAAGGAAAAATATCAAAGCCAAAAAATTACAACAAGGTAGGGGTAAGTGCAAGCTTATCCTGGCCGACTCGTCTGATGATGAGGAGGAACTAGGAGCTGCAGGCATTGACATTGTCGAGGATTCCCGTGCTAATAAAGTGTCAGTTGAGGTTCAGTTTCAATGGTACGTGGACGCAGGAGCTTCGGAGGGTCGGACAAAGAAAGCAAAAACAGCACAGACACCTGAAAATGTGGTCGACCTTGTGTCGACCCCTCCCCCCCCATCCCCGACCACCATAGTTGAAGAACAAGCACAAGTACAGCAAGCAGATAGTCCCCCTTAGGAATATCAACGCGCCATCCCGGAGGCACTCAGAGCCAGGGTCGACCAGGACGCGGAGCTTAAATCTTTCTTCGCGACACTTCCTGGAGTGTTTAAGTCGGCCAAGAAAATACAGACAAAATCCCCTCTCTATGCAAGCAGAAATCCATATGCAACTGTTACGACAACATTCACCCGTGACAAACAGGGTGACGTACTAGGCACATCAAAGTCTGTTACAGAGCCACTCGACACCGATGCACAGGACGACCTACCCTCTACACCTTCGGAAGTAGGTATTTCTTTCGACCAAAGTTCACAACAACTCCAGCCAACCCTTCGAACCCTGTCCATACCCCCACTTTGTCCCCAACACCACCACCATCACAACGTCCCTCCCCACCACCTCCACCGTCAAAATCCCCACCCCCAGAATTACAGCCAAACCTAGCACAGCCACAATTATCTTCACAACCAGAAGCGGACATCCCACCTCCTCAAACAGAAATACCCCCCACCTCCCCACCACATACTCAAAAAGAAACACAGTCGTCTTCTATACCACCTAACCAACAATAAAAACCTTCAGCCTCCATTCCATCAACCACAGACCCAACCTCAACTGCTGCAGATACCTAAGAACAACAGCCCGACAAACAGAAGAAAAAGAAAGAGCAGCATAGAACATCCGGTCTCTGGATTAGCCTAAGAGATGCAAGTTCCTTGGACGACACCAAGGTCGGCTAACTCCTGAAAACTGTGGCCAAAGAGTCAAAGAAAAGGACAGATCGGAAAAATAAAGAGCTGGTAGCCAAAAATGCAGAAGAAGTCGAGTTTCTCGGCAGATACAGATCTCTCGTCCAGACCGTGGTACTAGGCCCTCTCGAATTCGACACAAATCGACCACTTGAAAGATCATATCAGCTCTTCGATACAATGGTATCGACTGTCCAGACCCGGATGCAAGAGACCAATGAAGCACAAAAGGAGGAGACTGTTCGACTGCTCTTGGCCCAACACATTGCATTCTCGGAGGCATACAAGGTCCTCCAGGATCATATGGAAGAATTAGTTGTTACTGAGGAAGTATTATGAGACTGGCCTAACCACTATGGGCAGGTCTATCAGCAGACAAGGCAGGCAAGGCAGGGCATTCAGGCTTTGGAGAGCCGAAAGTCGATAGAGGCAGAACTGCGGCAGACCATTGAAGAACAAATTGTGATGGAGACCAACAAACTGCAGATGCTGGAACGAGAGGCACATCAGTGGGTTCAACAGGCCCTTCCCAACTTAGAGAAAGTCAACATCATCTGTCCACAGATGACGACTCATCAATGCTGCAGAAGAGCAAAACCAACTGTTGGGTCCCAACATGGAAAATATAGCAGAAATGCCCATGTCCGAAAAGATGTCAATCCTTTCAAGTCTCACTAACTTAACAATCGATATCCAGAAGGCATTGCAGATTTGGACCGACTTTCAGCATCATCTTTCCATCATAGCTCCAACTATCGTTGAAGTCTGTGTCCAAAGGAGACCGACTATCCGTCTGCACAGTCCATAGCACGAGCAAGTCTGACTGCATTCACAAGGGTTCATTTTTTGTACCTCCCTGTTTCTTCGGGATGAAGAAACATTTTGTTCATGGGGGAGATGTAGAAGGAGCAAGTCGACATAAGTCGATTTGAACGAAGACCGACTTAGTCAGCCGACTAAATCGATAGGCCGACTAGTCGATCAGCCGACTAAGTCGATTGGCCGACTAACTAGAAAGATTAGTCGGCTAACTAACAGTCGTGTCGGTTCACCGAACCGACAGGTAGTTATTTGTAACTGTTTGTAACCTGTATATATTAGGCTGTTGATCCAAGCAAGAACTCAGTTCATTTCTGTGCCTTGTATGAACTCATTACATTAATATAATCTGTTTTCCTATTTGTTCTTGTCTCTTGTATATGATTTATAGTTATATTTTAGTATGTATTATTGGTAACCTTATGTGATCTGTGAGATTACAACATGATTCACTTATCACTTTGGCTTGTAAGATTCATCTTCTCTAGAGCTATCTGATTCCTTGCAGCAGCGCTAAAGATTAACCTAAAAAGGCTATGTCCTTGAATGATGGATAAAAATATTCTTTGAATCTTGCTTAGGTTACACCACCATCCATAATCATTGGAAACAAAGTTTATAGTTCCTCATTGGACATGAGTTTGAGCCCTCATTAGGCACATTGGAATCTCCAGCAAGTAAGAATAGCATACCTCATTAGGCATATTGGACATGAGTTTTATCCCTCATTAGGCATATTCCTCACACCGAGAATTAGTCTCCAATAAGTAAGAATATCCTCAAATATTGATTTATTTCTAAAAAACCATATACCCCAATATAATATAAGAAGAATAACATAATAATTCTTATATGCATCAGTTTGTGACTAGGTATAAAATCCTCCTTCAAGAGAAAACTCTCCCAATACAAGTTGAATTCCAACGATCTAAGATTCCCAACCCCACACCCTAAAGGTGTAAGAGAAAAAATGAATAAATGATCATCCCTCTCAGCACTATTCCCACATAATGGGTACCTTCTAGGCCCCTCCCACATACACTTTTACAAATGGTCCCATACCTACACCTTTTTGTTCACTATTATCATATAATGGGCACCTAGTAGGCCCCTCCCACATACACTTTCACAATTGATCCCATGCGCACACATTTTTGTCCAGTGCCAACCAGAAAAGTAACTTGGTTTTAAGAAAACATTTGAATTCCCACATAATTTTAAACCCCCAAAGAGGATCATTGAAATTATCCTCTTCCTATATGGCCATGCATGATGCATCCTAGGCTGAGAATATATATTCCACTGTTGGCATTCACAGACCATATAAAAAATCCACCATGTGGAGACAACTTAACATGATTAAAATGTAAAACGTTAATGTAATCATTCTAAAGAGTCATATCTTCATTGACAAAACCAAAAGACTCAGTAGGTAAACATTCCTACATGATGAACGTTTAAATAATTTTTAAGATTTTATAATTATAGTCAGAATTATTTTAAAAGATAAATGAAAAAACAACTACATTATTTAGGTGTTTAAAGCATAATGCACTTAAAAGAAAATAAAAGTGTATATTGCATTTACATGAATACCTTTGCAACTTTGGCAGTTTTTGAAGATACCCATTTGCATTCATGAATACGGGGCACTCTACAATGGTTAAAGAAGCAATTAAAGTAGTTGTTACAATGATCAATGTAGATTCTATGATCTTAACCACATTTCAACATATATGCCCATATCATTTATTGTTCATATGCAATGGTATTCCGTGAACGAGTAGGATAAAAGATTACTAAAATGCCTCACTTTTTCGGCGAATTTCTAATCCAAATCCATCAAAATTCTACCTATAAATTTTTATTTTGGTAATTTTACAAGTTTAGTAATTGTATTAGCCTGCCTTATGGTAAATCCAGGATTTTAAAACTACCCAGATGACTAAAATTATGATTTATACATTTGAAATTATGATTTCGGTGAAAATTTGTTTGCCAGATTCCGGCGGGTTGGGGGCGTTTTGGTTAGCGCTTATACTGCTCCCTCTATGAATAGTAATTCTATTCATGTAATTTGGAACCAAAAATCATAGATTCAGGGAAGCAATTATTGGTGTTAGTTATGACCAATTATGAAACATACCCTTATATATGTATAAATAAGGGGTATTTCTCTTCATCAATTAGATCAAATATATGTGGAGAATAATTTTCTAACGAGTATATATATGACCAACGTTTGTCTTCTTGTTAATAGAAAAATTTGTCTTAAGTTTATTCATGTGTTTGAATTATTTATTTAGTATTGTATTCAATATACAACGCTCCATTCCAAAGGAGTAAGGGCCCATTTAGTCTATTCAGTTATTGTCATTGTTAATTAGGTTTTTCATTTTTTATTAGGTTTCTTCATTGTTAATTAAGTTTTATTTTCAACTTCTATTTATGATTTGTGTTAATATTAGTAGTTAACATCGACCTACAAGAATTGCACTCTAAAATTAACCTAATACTGAGCACATTCTAGAGGAACATGCCATCATTTATTTTACAAGAATCATTAACAGTTTCCAATTTAGCAAAATCTAAATAGAACTAGTATTTTTTTTTAAATTCCCCATATTGGTCCGATATCCGATAGAACTTCCTACGATATCCGACGATCATGCCATATCTCCGATGAAAAATGCCATTATTCCTTCTCTTTTTTTGTACGTATAGATGTCGGTTATTTGACGTTCGTCCTGACTTTTTCGGTGTTTATTCCATACCACTGATGGTAAATTTCATTGGATATTCGACTGCCTGTAAAGTATTTTGGGTCAGTTATCTGATGGGTCTGTAGTAAGAAATATTTCCTTCTGATAAGTATTTCTGGTAGAATATCTGATGTTTCTGTGTTGGATCTCCAAATTTTATGCTAATAAATTTGTGGTTAGATATCTGACTTGAGATCGTTGGATATCTGACTAGAAAATATTCCTGTTGGAGATCTGATGACAATCAATTGACGTTTATAAAAACTGACACTTGTCAGATTGTCGACAGATTAATGTCGAAAATTAGACATATATGCTATTGAATTTTGGGTTCATATTTTCATGGGCCTTTGTCTTTAAATATTTTCCGGAGTCTATCTTATATGAATCTTCTCCACTTCCTTTTATAGGGTATTGATAATGATCCCCAAGATTCACCTTATGAGGTGACTCATGCTCTGACATATTGACAAATGATTCTTTGTTACCCGTCATCTATTTATATGACCCACTATCCACAAGCCAATCATTGATTCCATGTGAGATAGTGTCCATAAGTGTTGAGATCAACACATACTCTTCACCTAAGTGATCCTTATCTCTTCTAAATCTTTTGTTTGTCGATTCATCGTCTTCGGTGGTATGAGCATGATGTCTCTTCTTTTTGTTGGGATAGTCTCTTGCAAAGTGTCCCTTTTCATCAAAATTGTAGAATTGAATGTTGGAAGGATTTTTTTTAACTTATTTTATTTCTTATCATTCTTCATGTTGTGATGGTGGTTCTCCTTCTTCTTATATTTCTTCCTGGTGTGAATAGTGAGAGCTTGATTTTCAGTTTCTTTCGTCTTCTCTTCTCTTGTTATGATTTGAGCTTCTTCTTGTGTGCATTATTCCCGAAGTCGGATGAAAGAGATCAAATTCCTTCTTGTAGATATTCCTTGAATGAATGAGTCCCATGATCTTGGGAGGCCATTCAAGGTAGTCATCACAATCTCTCCTTATTCTACATTTCCTTCAACTGCTTCAAGGTGTTCCTTGATTTGAGAAACCCTTGTGAAGTAGGAATATATAGTCTCTGATTTTTGTATCTTCACATTCTATAGTTGGTTCCTCAATTTCATCTTCTAGTTGATGTAATTTCTTTCGAAAATATTTGTCAAATCATCAAATACTTCCTTCGGTGTCTTGAAGGATGACACAATGAGAAATGAGGCGATCCTTAATGGAATCTGCAATGATTCTCTTGGATTTAATCAAGTTCTTCCTATGAGTATCCTTAGCCTCATATCCCTATGGGTTTGGAATTTCTACGCTGATGTACTAATCCAAATCATTCTCATCAAGGATCAGGGAGATTCTGTACTTCCATGCTTGGAAGTTATCAGCTCCTCTAAGCTTGTCCCCAAGTTGAGTATGGAGAGTTATATTTTTCAAATGAGAACCTAAAATGGAAATATAAAAGATTCATATCTTACTGATTTTAGGTGTATGACCTGGTTCCGAAGTTGGTTGACCTAGGGTTTTTAGAGAAACCCTAATTTTCCAGATTTGGAGTTTGAGAATTCTGTTTGGACAGAAAGATGTGCCTCCTTGAGGCGAGTTTCTCAACAAGTTCCTTTTTCTGAACACTGAGGTGGGAAACCTCCAAAACTTGATGCCCTAGTTTCTCTCATCACTAGTATTAGGGTAAAAAATGAAACTTCTTCAAATCTGATTCTGCTTCCAACAAAATATGCGCCCCTCTAGGGTGAGTTATCCTAACCCTCTTTTCTCGATGATCTGTGGAGAGAAGACCTTGAACTAGGAATCCTTTGCAACTTGATGCCCTAGTTTCTCTCGACACAAGTGTTAGGTTCAAAAATTAAACTTATTCAAATATGATTCTTCTTCCACCAAAATATGTACCCTTCTAGGGTGAGTTATCCTTGCCCTATTTTATTGATGATCTTTGGAGAGAATACCTTGAACTAGGAAGCCCTAGTTTACGTTGCTGCACAATTCTTTCTTTAGAGAGGCTTTGATTCCATGTTGGTTTTATAATCTAATTATATTGATTAGGATATTTATCTGAAATAATCATACAAGTACAACAAGATACACAATATAAAGCAGATACACAAGAAACCAAAAATTTCATCAGAGAAACCATAAAGGAGAAAACCCTGCAAACTTCCTTAGAATAATTTCATCACAAATAATATATCACAATATGATCAAACCCAATAAAAATAAGTATTATACACTATCTATCTCTCCTCCCCCCCCCCTCTCTCTCTCTCTCTCTCCTCATATGAACTTGAGTGAGTGAGTGTGTGTATAAATGATGGAGGGAACCTTCCTATTTATACCTTTAAAGTGACTGACCTAATACATGACTGGGGCCGACCTCTTACCCTAACAGGGATGAATTCTCCTAGAGAGACTCCAAAAATACATTGCATGATGTTACACTAGGGACTATCGCCCTGAATTACAACGGGGGTTGTAGCTCAAGGTCCACACACAATAATGACATCCCGAAAGGAGGAAAACACATCTCTGATGGGGGTACAACAACATACAATTATAATATACATCATAATATATTCCAAATTTACAAATACATCAACAACCTACTCCTTTTTGTAATGCTTTTTTCGGTCCTAAGATGACATTTTTGTCCAATGTTGATTATAATCCCAATATATTTTCCTTATTTTCTATTTATTCTCTTACTTATATAGATGGTTTTCTCCGCACCTTTTGGGTAGTTATCTTCTCTCCCTCAACTGATTCTTTCTCCTCACATGTTAAATCTTTCATAGATTTTTTTCTTGTTACAACGCTTGCTGTTGAAATCTACTCTATTTTTGTTGTTGTCTTGGATCAACTTCTTCAATGTGATCTGTTAGTTATTCATCCTTTATGATCCAAGATATATTGAAAGGGATAAATATACATTGACCAAGGAGATTGGATTTTGAAGTGGAAAGGCTAAACCGACTCCTTTATCGACAGGGCCAAAAGCTCAGAAAAATGGCTAGTTTCTATTTTTGATAAAAAGACTCGGAGCAATTAGAGATAGGAAAAGATGGGGATGGATTAGGAATGAGATTTATAGCTACCAATGAGGGGGGAGGAAAATCAGAGGAGGAAATATCATAGGAAAGTGACACCTTCTTATACATATTTTGGTCTTGTTTCAATTGATTGTCTAGATTCTAAGATGAAGAAATTGTTGCCCCTATTTTTTGCAGTCTTTTGCAAAATGACCATAAGCATGACATGTTTTACAATTAAACGTTAATGGTTCATAATAAATATCTTGATAATGGATCCAATTTTCCAATATGATATTAATAACTTCATGTAGCCCTTTTTTAAGATCCACTTCCACACATATTTTGGCACATTAGAACCTTCCTTGTTTAGGTTTTGCTTCATCTATGTATTTTCTAACTTTATTTCGAATGTCCTTCATAAAATCGTCTCCCCAACAATGAAGAGGAAGATGGGGGACTCTTACCCACACTAGAATTGCTGATGGTATGTATGAATCTAGATCGAAGTCAGGCGTCCAACTATTTATATACATTCCCCTATTGCTAAAGAAGTACAGTCCACTATGAAATATTAAGTCTACATCTTCTTTAAATTAAAAAAGAAAATCATATAAGCCTCTTCCACAGAAATAGTGAATCATTATTCACTTGATCAAAAAATGCTAGTTTTTGTATTCAAATTTCCACTTATCTAGGAGATGGCCAAATTCTAGTAAATTTTCCAATGAGACCCCTTTATTCCATTTCTAGGCATTTTTGTCTAGCCGGCATGACTAGGAGAACCACCTCTAGGATTCTAGACATTTTTTTAACAAATATGATAGATTCAGGCTTCATATCAGTTTTATTCAGAGATGTAATCAAAGATATGAACGCGACTTCATTTGGCTTGGTGAAGGGTGATTTCCCCTTGAGGAAGATTCCATTACCCTCAAGCATAATTACTAATCACACATTAGTTTTCTTGCATATTAAAATTTAAACCTATGCATTCTTGGAGAATACATCTTTTCTGTATATGTTATCGATTAAATTTCCATGTTTAATTAAAAGTTTTAGTTAGTTACAAATGAGTTCAACAACTTTGCAATAACTAGGAGTGAATTGTCACATTTAATTTCTAGCTTGACAACTAAAATGGGTTCATCACATCAGCAATTGTAAAATTATATAACATTTAAGTGAAAAATGGTAGAAATGATATGTTTTATCCCAATTGTTGAAGTTGTAGAAATAAATGCTTCTTAAAGAAACTGAATTTCCACAATGAGCATATGATGCAAAATTTTTAATTAAATCATCGCCCCTATACTAAAAAATGATACATTTTTCCAATATTAATGCATTTTATATCGAGAAAAATATGAAAGCAATGATGAATGTTGAACATGTGTTAAATCTAGATGGAAAGTTGATGTTCATTCAAAAATGTGAGTAAAGGTGTCTTGACAAATGTACCAATATATTCCCTCATAGCACTAAGGTTAAAGAGAATGCACATGTATTTTTTGAAACTCTTTGAATCCATTTCAACATCCATTATCATATACTATCAACCTTCTATTAAACAATATTTTACAACATTCTTAAGCATTGTAATTAAAGTATTATAATTCAAAGTTTTCCTACATGCATCTCACAAAAAATGAGGCTTCATTGAGACAACACAAGCACTTATTGTATAATGTGACACCTTATTGGTTTCTTAGCTTGGAAGATTATAAATTAATGCCTTGAATTTTCCATCAATCCCCATAATGTATGACTTGGAATGAAAATGGATGGATTTAATCCCTTTGGAGACTTGAGTAGCATGCATAGTGTTTGACATGTAGTTCTAGTTATATACAACCTTCGACAGTGATTGTGCACAAATATGTTTTTGTATGTTGACGTTGGTAAATACCCAGCCATACCTGGTCCTAAGGAACCAAGTAATGACAACATGCTTTTCAAACCTTTGGTAGATGAACTAAAGGTAATATGAACTAAGGGGAGTGTACATATGATACTAATTCAAAGACATTCTTTAATACGAAGACTATTGGGAAGTGGCTAATCCATGTCTTTCCTGAAGTGGCTAATCCTTGACTTTCCTACTTATGGGAATATGGTTTCTTGTCCAACAAAAGGCCATTATGCTTGTCCCATGCATGGAGGGAACACAAATTCAAAGTATATCAAACGAAGTAGGAAATATGTTTGCATAGGACACATAAGATATCTTATAATAAATAATAAGTTTCATTCTCCAAAAGGACCATTTAATGAGAATCCAAAGATGAAGGCGAACCAACAAAAGAAAGAGAAACAAGAAAAAAAATTGGGAAAAGAAGGTTAAATCTATGAATTTTGAAATATTGGGAAATATGTATACCCATCAACATGACTAATCATTAGACACGACATGCTTGAATGAAAGCTTTCACTATATTCCTGCCTTCTTTAAATTCATTGTTTAAGTTTTCCACCATATAAATATACATTTATTTTTATCTAGTTGGATTCATAAACTCATGATACGTCACATTTTAGATGTAATACATTTAGAAAAGAATCCTTGTGGTAGAATTTTTGGAACCTTCTAGATATTAAATCAAAATACAAAAATGAAAAAAATAATTGTGATGACATGCAACATTGGGGCTTAAGGAGTTTACCATGGTCACAATATTAGGAAAAAAATATTCCTTCCTTATGCACCACACACTCTTTCACTCTTTCAAAGAAAAAGAGAAAGAGACCCTTTGTTGTCTTATTAATCCCTGCCGTAGGCTAGCAAGGACTATGTTACAACATTCGATGTAGCATGTGATGATGGCCTACTAACTCCCAACAATGTGTTATGTGTTTTGCATGTCTCAGGACTCTATGCCTGGTGTTTTTTTCCACCTGGGCACATATTACCTGCTCATGCTCACCACTTTATTCTATTTGATGCATGGATGCCACCTTTCGTTCATTTAAGAGTGCCATAAGATCATAACCATGCGCATGCTCCTAAGAGCATAATGTAGCACAAGATTCAAAGTTGTCACGTCCTCTTGTTTATGGTTTGTAACTCCGGATCTGGTCGATTACTGTCACCGGTTTTGATGTTGTGCTTTTTCTCATTTAATTAAGCAAGCAAGAATTGTCTCAAATGCTTGTTGATTGGCTTATGTATCATATAAGCCTTAAATTGTTCCCAGATTCGAAAGATTTCTACAAAGTCAGTGGTTTTACATCTATTTAATGAACATTCCAGATTTAAAAATAAAGGCATTATCTGATTAAAACAGTGCGGAACCCAAGAGTTCTCCACAAAATACTCTACCTCGCCGTTTCATCATATCATATAGAGGCAGCTAAAGATATGAGATGCCACGAATAATTTGTTTGTTATATAAATCGGTTTGCAGACAATAAAATTATCCTTCTGGTAATTTGTCTGAGAAATAAAACTTGGAAACCCAAACCATCATAGTAATTTGAATGGTTTTCAATCACGGTCTAATGAAAATGAGGCACCATTTAATTATTCAATATTCATTACTTCAACTGCGATTCTTCAATTACTTCGATTGGAAACTACAATTCCTTCAATCTCCTATATATTTTGGACGACATTTCTTAGAATTCTGCAAATATGAATCTATTACTTGTAACACACCCCTGAATCTATTCTTCCGGAGGCTTATACAAAAACATTTTTTGAATCTTTTTAGCAGAAGCTCTATTTTGGGTAGAAACCGCCCTCTACCTCATCTACATAAACCCAAATTAATAGCAAATGTATCAATTTAACAAAAATATCCATTCACCAATAACTGTAGGCAGGGACTTGTTGCTTAGCAACCGTCCTTGTTTTCACATCAAAATTGCTTGATGGTTACTATTAAAATCCTAGAAATCGTATACTTATGGAATATCTTAAGTTTTGAAGTATGAGCACATTATTGTCATGTTCTCATGAAAATACAAATGAATGTCAACATTAGATAGAATGAGTAAAAATGACTTGATAAATATATTTTTATTAGTTTTTTCAAAATCTATTGAAAATAATGATCATTGGCAATAATGGAAAATTAGGATGCACCTAAGTGAAATCATCAATACAAACACCAAAGACCAAAAACATTAGGCCTAATTACAAAAACTCTACAACCAATAATTTAGTGATTGATTAGAGTCATTTAATAATCTACAAGTGAAAGGGGAAGAAACTGTTTATGATACCCTTAAATGGATAGCATGTGGCCCAAGGAAATATGAAGCAAAGCACGAGGTCTACTTAATTAATCGATATAGATTCTATACTAAAATCACAAAGAATGTAAGATCCAATCTAAATAATAGCATGTATATATATGCACAAACTTTGAAGATATCAAGTACAAAGGACATGGAGCTTATACTTCAAAAACCAACACATTTTGGAGTGATTCATGAATCAATCATATTGGATTACTATTATATAGAGTACCCCATGTTCAAATGTAATTGGTTCAGTGTACACAAGAAGAATGGAATGAAATTGATGAAATTGGTTTCATAATTGTGAATATGATGAGATTATTAAGTAAGGATGGAGTGCAAGATGATATCTTTCCCTTAACATCACAATCCAAACAAGTATTGTATGTACAAGAGACCATTGAGAATTATTAGTATGTATTTGTACATTCCCTCTAAAGGGATTGAGAAAAAATTAAACATATAAATTAAAGCATGCACATCTATCAACATTATATACTTTGAAAGAACAAAATGAATATAATAGATTACGCTCGACGAGATTGTGAAGTCACCTGGTTGGATGTTGATAAAAAAAGACATTCATATTTTTTTCATTATCCTCCAATTTGTATACTAAATGGGTTAAAGTTACGATATTATTACCCAATGGGAGTTAGGAATATTTTTGGGGTTGTGGGAATGATGGGCCTCAATTTTGGACATTTCTTGATGACTAATTTATCCTTTTCCTTTCCCTTTTTGCCAAATTTGTTTCTTGATTATCTTATAATAAATTACATGTTTCCTTGGCTTGTTTGGATTTTTGCTACTAATTTTAGTTGTAGGAGTATTTCTATAGAATCCTAGATCCTACTACTAAACACTTTATAGTTTATTCAAGAACAATGAACCTAACTACATAATTCTAGAGCCTACTATAAAAAAACTCTACGGTTTGTTACAAAACACTACAACCAATTGAAAAATGTTATAACCTAATGCAAAACACTACAACCGGATATAGAAAGATACAACCTATTGTAAAATAGTACAACCTGTTGTAGAACAACCTACAATTTGCTGAAAAACACTATAGTCAGTTACATAATTCTATAGTAGAACAATATACAAGTTGTTGCAAAACACAACAAGTGGTTGTTACTATTCTTAATCATTGGACAGTTTATTGTATGAAGGATACTAATGGATATGAGGTAAGTTCGACTATTTTCTACATTTTTATGGAATTTTTCTAATTTAGGATGAATATTGGCATCATCCTTCAACTTGTTTACCATTGAGCATTAATGATGGTTATAGAATTGTTGCTACAAATCCCTTAAACTGGTACAAAAATATACAACGAGTTGTAGAAAATTCTATAGTTTGTTTCAAAACATTACAGTGTGTTGCAAAATTCTATAGGAATCTATAGAAGTGCACAAAATTATGGGGATATCATGAAAATTGAAGTAGATATGCTGCAAAACACCACTGATCGATTCAAAAGCATTATAAGGTGTTGTGGAACCATATATAACTCTACAAAACAAAAAATAGCTTTTTTAGGAATGTGTTTCCACTTGTTTGAGCATGAAATTGACATATGTCGATAAGTGGCAACGCGTGGAGCATATGTCAAATAAATATGTCCATTTTGAACAACTTTCGATGCCTTTTGTACCCTTTTTTCATTCCCTTTTTTATTATACTATTAATTATTATATGACAATTTGTTTCTAGAACAAGACTAAAGGCTGTGAGGTAAGTTTAACTATTTTCTATGTTTTGATGGATTTTTTTCTTATCTAATATGAAGATTGACATGTTGCTTGATATTTCCTCTTCCTTCAACACTAAATATGGTTGTAGGAGTGTTTCCATAGAACAACTCATGATGTTGTACAACCCTACAATGAGTTGAAAAACATTCTACAACTTGTTGCAAAAAGTTACAACATGGTACAAAATGCTACAACCATTTATAGAAGTGCACAGATGTTGGGGATGTCATGGAAGTTGAAGCAGAGGTGATGAAAAACCCTATAGGTTGCTATCAAACTGGAAGAAGACATTGTGTAACCTTGCATGATGCTATATAATCAAACAAAAAATTGTTGTAGAATGTGGTTACAATCCTTTGAACAAGATATTGACAAAGGATGACAAGTGGTAAGATGTGGAGCATATGTAGGAATATTAAGGATCCTTGGATTTTAGCACCATTTATTGAGATTTTAGAATTCATCAAGGGGTTAAGATTTTCAATAAAGTTGTATAATGAACTCATTTATGAGTTGTTTTAATTTTGAATTGTTTTGTTAAGATTGTTAAAGCTATTAAATACCATTTCTATTTTCTCTCTCTCTCTATATATATATATATATATTTGTATGCATATTCCCTTGCAAGTATGCTAGGGAATGAATATTGTATAAGAATTAAATATTGTTTAAGGTAGAGTACTCTTTTAGATTTGTATTAACAACCATGTTTTAATATAAGAAGAAGATCTATTTTCATTCCAATTTCATGTTTTAAGTTTATGTTATAGATTATTTTTCGTGTTTAATTCAATAGTGTAGTTGAAGATAAAAGAGGTTCATGAACTCTGCTTTGTTGAGAAGGTCTCGCTCGAACAAAATAGGTTTTTCGGCACCCTACTTTTTTTTGTTGGTAGGTGTGAGTTGTGTGTTTGTTGTTGTAGGATTCACTCTACATATCTGGTTATATATTTCATTTGCATTGTAGTTTGATCTTTAATACTAATTAGGTTATATGAGTTAGTAAATTTAATATTAGCTAGACAATATGATTTAATTTAATTTCAAAATCAAAACTAATTTTATTGATGGTGATATATGATTGTCATGAGTAAATAGTAATATAATTATAGAACTATTCAAGTTATGCTCATAAATTTTGAGAGTGATTCAAAGTACATGTCATTAAAGTCTAAATTGTTTATGAGATTTTTCACATAACCATCACCACTAAAGTTATATTAACCCTTGCATTATGGGTGGTTCTTAGACATCAGTACTACTTTTGGGGGTGGTTGTTGGAGAATCCTAGTCAATGAGTAGACTATGTCCTCTCGATCGATCACCTAATGGTTGGCCCAATCTAGACAAGTCAGTTAGGCCGACTAACAGATAGTTATACATCCACAATTGTATAACCAAGTATATGCTTCATATATATAAGTTGTTCATCTAGGATGATATATACATGATTAACCCCTTTTGTACATTATGGCCTATTAATATAATATAATACTTGTTTCTAGTGTGATCATTACTCTTATTTGTTGGCCTCAAGATCCTTCTTGTCTCGACCCGTGGTTCAACAACAACACAATACCAACATGCTACCACAAGACATCGACCCGACAGAGCAAGATCAGTTGGCAACGCCCACGAGGCAGGCACAGTCTCACCCGAGATATCTAATGGGTAAATTCTAGAACCATGTTTCTGGAGTTGGTCGAGGGATTGAAGTCCTTTGGCACTCGATAAAGGTGACGGGATGGAGTCTTACTATTGTGTGACAGCAACATCAAGAGGCATTTCGACCGGCATGCAACACGACCTCATCCTTATAACGCAACAACTGGTGCGACATATCTATGCAGTCGTTCCCTTATTCTCAATGGATAGTGCACGACTATATTTTGACTTAACAACCTAACCATGATTCATTCATACCCTTCCAACCAACAATTAGGAATTTATTCATTCATATACAACCAAATTGCAACATACATTTAACAATAACTGTAATAATGCAAAGCAGGAAACTATTCATATAGGAATTCACCATTAACATCATTCATTCATATAACACAGGAAATAACATGGAAACCCATCTAGGAAAAACCACCAGGGTGCTCTTCATTTGGCATGAGAATTGGATATAGCACCTTACAGTCTGCAACCTGAAGACTATTCTTAAGATATATGTTTGAGACTCAATATTCTTGCTCTCATTCTCTCTGGTTTATTCCATATCTACTCCTATTGATCTACACACAACCTAGATTGAGCCTTCTACTTACTATCTGCACACTCAGCTACAGATTACTCAACTACTGGCCATCAGCACACATAGCTGCAAGATCCATGGCTCAAAAACCTTCCACTTCTACCATCCAACCACCTACTGAACTTACATACTGACTGGAAACATCAATAAGCTCTAACAATAGCTAACACTCTCTCTCCCTCTCTAACCAACCCTTATACCGAACATGTTTCTCCTATTTATAATATTTACAAGACCACACAGGATCAAATGAGTACATCTCAGTTGTTATAGACTCAAAAAATTACAAAATATCTTCAGTTACATAAATGTCATCCCATACCTAGCTGTGAAAGTCCTGAAAGAAATTAATCACAGATTTAACTAGCCACCGAAACATATTTCAGCTCGTTTGTACCAGTCATGACTAGCTGCAAAACTATCCTTCCTTCTTTAGTTGGTTCATCCTTCTGTCATCTTACTTGACTTCTGCCTTCCAGCTTTAACTTCTCTACCTGCCTCTTCCATCGACTTGGATCTAGCTGCAAAACTATCCTTCCTTCTTTAGTTGGTTCATCCTTCTGTCATCTTACTTGACTTCTGCCTTCCAGCTTTAACTTCTCTCCCTGCCTCTTCCATCGACTTGGATTTTCCTTTCTCGTCACAGCCATCCTGTCACAGCTTTCCTCCTATTCTTTCCTCCTCCGCATGCATGTTTCTATCTTTTTTGCACCGATTCCTTCTTGTCTTGATTTTCCCTTTGTCGTGCGCACACTTTCCTTGGCCCTTTTCCTGGCCCAACAGGCCCCCAACACTCACATGTGGCTCATCCCGAGCCACTAAGAAAAAAGGAACTTGTCCGCAAAACTGTTCTGCCACAAAAATTTAATTTTCTCCTAAACTTATGCTTATGGCACAGGTTAAGACTATGCAGGAGGACCAACCTTGTCCTGGAATTATTTCATCAACTGTTGTACTCTAGTAACTTCTTTTGCAACTTCTTCTACCTGTGCGGCCAATTGGTCTACACGATCAGAACTGATATGTTCTGATGGTCCTTCTTCTAGTGACTACACAATCAGCTGAAGCTTATATCTCACAGTCTGAATAAGGACTGTGAGCCGCACGACCTCCGACTGATGTGTCTCCACCTCAGCTTCCCTAGTATGCTCTTGATCACGAAGAGCCTGTACTTCCTACTGCAACTGCTTGATCTCTGTCATTTTTGCAACCTTTTTCCTGAAGTGGTAGCTTCTTCATGTCTGCCTTTTCCATGTTGATTTTCTCATCCATCTATCGCGCACTTTCCCTTAGATTTTCTCCAGCCTCATCTTGTAGAATTGCTACCCATATTGCGGCAATGGCTTCAAATTCCTTTGTGCAGAGAGTTTCTCCCTTGGTAATCTTCCCAGAAGCCTCAGATGCTTCTCTTTGTCTCTCCTCGAGTACCTCGAGAGGTGTACTCGGTACCTACCTAGCCTGCAACACCTCAACCTACTTCTTTAGTTCCACTGCGATGCGCAACAGCCGAGAAACCTTAGTTGTTGAATATTCCTCCTCTTGGCCCGCTTTAGCTGGGAACTTTGCCATTTCACTCTTGATGGTCTCTGCAAGTGAAACCTTGCTACACTCACATGTGACAATTTCCTGCTTTTTTTTTCCACAGCGCGGTCCTAGCCAGGCATGTCGCAACCATTGTAGTAAGGATTCAAGAAGCTGCCATTCACCATTCCTGCAACATATGTTCCATCTAGTTTCTAAATTTTTATTGTGCCCACATCAGTGATGTGCATGATCACATAGGGATCGATCCAATGTGTCTTTAGCTTACCCGGGTGTTTGAAAAACTTGGTGTCATATAGCAACACAAGTCCTCCGACTTTGAACGGCTTACCCCGAATATGGCGGTCATGCCATGATTTCTTCCTTTGCTTCTCCAAAGTCTCACGATAGCCTATGACGAAGGATCCTTCCTCCATCTAAACAAGCTTTGACAACATTTTCTCGACAACATCCCCATCAATCATCTCTGTCAGCGCAACAATTCCTAGGCTTGGCACAATGTACTCCATGGGTATAACAGCTTCCTATCCATATACCAATTTGAATGGGGTGTGGCTTTTCAGTCACTTGCAATTTGTGTGATATTATCATAGCACAGCTAATACTTTATGATCCCAATCATCTCAGTGCATGTTTCATACCTTGGTCAATGCATTTTGCAGGATCTTGGTGAAGGCTTTGACCATTCCATTCGCCTAAGGATGATATGGTGTCATTTTCTCATGCTGGATTTGAAAATCTGCAGTAAGCTCAACAATCATTTTTTTAATAGAATGTGTACCTTAATCACTTAGTAAAATTTTTGGACAGAAAAATCTAGTCACCACATTCTCAAATAGGAACTTCGCGACAGTCATAGTAGTGCAATATTTAACAGGCATTGCTTCAACCCATATGGTCAAGTAGTATGTCGCAGTTATAAGATAGCAGGCATCAGTCCTTTTTCCTGGTGTACTGATTGATCCAACAAAATCAACAGCCCATTTATCGAAGGCTTGGAGGGTTATGTGCAGCGCCAGTGGCATCTCGTTGTGGTGTGATGGTTTTCCTGTTCTCTGGTAGATATCACAACACCTGCAGAAGCTCTTAGTAACCATGTGTATGGTTATCCATCGTAATATTGCTTGTAGTATCTTGTGCATTGTTTCTTTTCTAGCAAAGTGTCCTCTCGTGATACCTGCATGTGCTTCGCTCATAACCCAAGGTCAATCATAGTCGAAAACACACCACCGTAGTACCTCATATGCACCCAGCTTATACAAATGTCCCATGATTAATGTATAATCGATAGCTCTGACGACCAAGTGCTTCTTCTGATTTGTGGAGAATCTCGAAGGCATGTCCTATACTCAAAAAGTGGATGATGGCATTAAATTCCTTGTTCTGATCATCCATCATAGTGATCAAAATAGTTTCACGTCGGGTAGATTATCTTCTAGACTGGTGGGCTCTTCACAACTTTCTATTCTTGATAGGTGGTCTGGCCCGACATTCAGTCAACCAAGTTTAATAATGACCTCAAAGTCAAATTCTTGAAATAAGAGAATCCATCTATAGATCTTCCCCCCAACACTGTCTTGTTGACTAGGTATTTCAGCACTAAATGGTCAGTATACATCTGAAAATGCCCACCCAACAAATAGTGTTAGAAATTATGAAGCGCATAGACCATAGCAAGGCCTTCTCGTTCTGTTGTTGTGTATTTATTTTTCGATGTCAATAGTTTCCTTCTTGTGAAAGCAATAGAGTAGTCAAGCACACCCTCTCCTGGTTGTGTCAACACTATGCCGAGTGCAACAAACGATGCATTGACATGCACATGAAACTCCTTCTTCCAGTTAGTAAATACAAGTATTGGCACAGTGGCCATTGTTGTCTTCGGTTTATCCAAGATTTCCTGGAAAGCTTCTATCCATTGAAACTTTACATCCTTTTTCAACAGTTTCTCCATAGGTGCAGTGATCGATGCATATCCCTTGATGAACTTCCTATAGTAGCATGTATGTCTCAGCACTGATCTGAGTTATGTGACTAATGTAGGTGGTGGTAAATCAAGAATAATTGCAATTTTTTTGGGTCGACCAAAATACTGTCGCAACATACAACGTGAGCCAACAATACACCGAATGGTGCACAGAAAATACATTTTTTAGAATTAAGCACAATCTGATACTGCCGACATCGGTCTAGCATCATGCACAGACTCTCAATATGGTCTCTTACTAGACCAAACACAGTCCAATCATCAAAGTATACTTCAAGAAATTTATGAATAAAGTCTTTAAAAGAAGAAACTACTATTCTAGAAAAAATAGCAAGTGCATTCTTAAGTCCAAAGGGCATTACCGTATATTGATGGCATCCCCATTCAGTGACGAAGGTAGTTTTGTGGCAATCCTCCTACGTGATCCTGAATTGCTGATAGCAAGAGAATCCATCAGTGAATGAATACATCTCTTGTCCACTGATTCTTTCAAGTACTTCATATGTAAATGTTGTTGGGAATGGATCATGCAAGCATGCATTGTTCAGCTTATTCAAGTCGACATAGATCTTGACTTCACCCGTTGTCTTCTTATCTTGGATCACTATAGGGCTGATCCACTCTAATTCTTTGAAAGGCTCAATGATTCCTATGCCGAGCATGCAATCCAATTCTATTTTGACATTTTCCTTATACCTGGGGTTCAACCTATACAATCGTTGTCGACTAGGTTTAGCATCTGGTGGCAGGGGTATTTTCATTTTTCCCAAATCTCCTACTATTCCCCTCATCTTTAAAAAATTGGTGGGGAACAAGTCTTGGTACTCATGCAGCAATTCTATGATCTTTATGATAGTCTCTTCATCCCAGTAATCTCCTATATTGGTGAACTTCGGGTTCTTAGGCGACCCCTTGTTTACTTTCTTAATCTTCAACGGCTTTAGGAACTAGTCGCTTGAAATGCCACTTTAGTCTACTGTGCGTGTTCCCTCTGATCCCAGTATGTTTATGTTAGTTGGATCATCATCTGCATCTCCCGTAAGGTTGTAACAAGCCATCCACTGCTGGATGGTCGCACTGCTCTGGTGAGAGTTTGCCTCTTCCACTGAAAGTTGAGCAAATATCTGTCCTTTGGTTAGTTGAAGCACATCATCAACTGTAGGTTGCTCATCAACAAAATCGAATGTGTGTGCGAACTATTTGGTGACCTCATCCCAATATTGAGTACCTTGTCACAACTCCATAGACATGTACCAACTTCTCGAGATCATTTCCAAGGTATGAATTAAATGGTGGACCCATTCCTAGTGTGGGCAAGCTGCAAATATAGTGCGATGCTGATTTATGTGCTCAACGGGGCTTGACAACCCTGTGTATTGGTAACATCAGAACTAGGTTTTAAAACAATTAGCAGGATAGCTTGTTTTGTGCGATTTTGTCCTTGGTGTATAAAATTTTGATTAAAAAAGGAGTCAACCACATAGTTGAACCTCGAATTCCATTACAAACTAGTTGCATATATTGGGAGAAATGGAAAAAATGTAAAGAGTGCTTAGTCCAAGGAAGACTGTGGGAATATGTTCTAGTAAATAAGCATAATTACTGAACCCACAATCATCACCCATTTGTATTTGAGTCAACAATGGGGTCGACTGTGTGAAATGAATGAATAGACAATACTAGCCCATGAAATGAAAATCGAATGAATCTAGTGAAAACTCAAGTACGAATCGATGAAAATTAGATGGCTAGCCACATTAATACAACTGATATCCAAAAAATAGAATGGGAGAAAAGATAGAAAAAATAGGAAGAACTTAGAATCATCCTAAAATCACTTTGTAACAAGAGGAATATGAATTAATAGGATGAGAAGGTTGAGAATCCAAAAGGCTTAACTGATTCGAGGGAAATTCGACCATTTGAGAGAAATGATGAGGCACTGACATCGATTGAAGGACCTCATCCAGTGGAGGAAAATATGAAATATTTGTAGATAGTAATTACTAATACTACGAGTCCTGTAATCCACTCTTGATGCTTTTGACTCAAGGTCCAAGTGTAAGACAAATTGTCGAGTGTGACTTGGGAATTGGAGCTAGTAAAAGTAGCATATGGTGTAGACTAGAAAAATGTGGAGGAAATTTGGATCGAATGATGATCCAAATATCACTTCATGGTAACTGGATTACTTTTTCACTCGAATTTGAAAGAAACAGTTTTCATCTATTCTATTCAGAACACATGGATGTACCCCCTTGCAAACAACATTATATATTGAAGCATGAATTTCATCGGAGGTCCAAATTGAGAATGAAAAGTTGGTAGAATAAATTTGACTATTGTGGCACACAACTCGATATAAAATGGTAAGTACTCCTAAAACCAGTAATTTAATTACAATGAATCATCAAAATCCTTCTTATATGGATTTTCAATATTCAGTACACATCCCAATATATGAGGGGGGTGAATATCTATTAAGACATTGGTTTTTCTACAAAACCATGTGGGAAGATAATATTGTTAATGATGAGAATTGGTAGGTAGAATAGTTTTTAGGTGGCCTATGTAAAAGAGTATTCATCTAGTACATGAATTTCATTGAAAATCAACATAGAACAAAAGTTGAAATCAAGCAGAATTTTCTAGAATTTTTCCAGATTCAAGACAATAGGCATTTAGCTACTAAGAAGTTAAAAGACATCACAGAAATTCTAGGTGAAATAGTGTGAGAGTATGATAAAAAATCAAAATATTTTCTCAGTCAAATATCATACAAAATCAATCAAAATCTGTTGATCCAATGGTTTTTGATGGGTCTCATGCCCAAGTATTGAACACCATTGAGATTACATGAATTTACGACATATGAGTATGGTACAAAGAAATCCCAAGAAAATGATTCTAAAGAATATTTCACATTCGCACCTATAGAAAAAAGAGTAGAAGACAAATTGGAAATCATGCAAATATCACTTCAACAACTTGCTTTGTGACAAATCAACCTATGGTGTACAACATACTCGATGGATGGCCACACTAAAAAATAATTGTTGGTATGATGCGTGACGACAATTTCTAGATGAAATAAGACATTTCCTAGATGAAATAATACCAGATAACTATCAAGTTGTCCACATGAGTTACTACTATGATATATATGAAGGATTTGAACCTAATACTAAGACAAATTGTCCATATAATGCAAAGAATGCTAAACCTAAATGGCGTGGAATCTATCAGGCTAATTCACATAGTAATCTAGAATGTGCAATGAATACGAGGAACAAGAAAAAGTAATAGTCAGTATATCAAGCTTAGGCTGTCAATTAGAATGAGTAGAATGGTTGAGACTTCAGAAACAACTACCAACAAAAGAATGGCTATAACCTACGAGGTGGTTACAATGGTCATGGAATATATAATAATAACAATAATCAATCTAATAATCAACCTATTTGAAGAAAGTTTTTATTTTTTATATGCTATAACAAAGATAATTTGAGTCCTGGTTGTCCTTGGAAGGACAAGCCATATCCCAATTATTCCACAAATGTGGGGTGGGTGATCATTCATTAGAATATTTCCCCATCATCCTTTATAAAATCATAAATAAGAAGAAGGTTAATCTCTTGTCTGGTGTACCTAAGCATGAAGAATTAAATTCCAAAAATGTGCACATTATTACTAGACAAGGCATGAAGACTAGAGACAAAAATATTGACATTACTGAAATTAAAAGTAAAGAGAATAATTTGCTTAATTCTCATAAGCAAAGGGAGATACTCTAGAATCAAGATTTATCAGTTGGGGAAGATACTCTAGAATCAAGAAATAAAACACTTAATGAATTGTTGCAACTTCTAACAAAAGAATATGTTTTCACATGATTAATTGATTTGATGTATATGATAGGAAGTAATCATATGAATTATAATATTTATAAAATTTATGATGATTAAATCACAAAGAAAAAGTTGATATCGATCCATTGGTCGACTTTGAATTTTAAGGATACTTTATTTTGCAAGTCATCCTCAAATTCAGATCTCAAGCCAATATAATGTCTATATCCACTTCGAAAATACTAGGTCGACCATAACTATCTTAGTGGGGTATATATCTTAAGCTCACTGACCAGGGATTAACTGAACCAATAGTAGTGTGGAAGAATGTTAATACTGCAATAATGGGAATTGATACCCAATTTGATTTAGAAGGGATTGATCCAAAAGAAGGTTTTAAGTCCTTCCCTATTGTAATACCCCAATTTTGACTTGGAATGTATTTAATCAAAATTATGTAAATGATGTAGATATACTAGTATGAATTCCTAGTGCATAGCTAAAGGCCAAGGATTGACTAGTGTATGGCTAGGAATGTAGGATATATATGTGTGTGTGTGTGTGTGTGTGTGTGTGTGTGTGCATGTGTGTATGTATGTATGTATGTATGTATGTATGGATGATATGATTGTATCATCATGTCAATTCAAAATGTATGTAAATATTATGTTGGAAATTAATAAAATGGTCCAAAATGGCTGTGTAAAGAGAACTAGAGGGGTTATGATTCCACTAGACGGGAAGAGGAAAGGGGTCGTATGGGGAAACTAAATCCTATGTTGCCAAGTGTCGACCTTAGAACTCATCCATAAATCTTCCATGTGGTTTAAATTAGCCAATTAGTTACTTTTTTACTATTAACCCAATCATTGAATGCATGTGTGAGGTTGGTGGGGAAAGTCACTTCATGTTGTTATTGAAGCAAGCAAGTGGGGACAATTATGTCAGCTATCAGTAGTCCTTTTATTCTATGGTTAGAAGTAATTTCAGTTGTATTTTCACCATCATATCATATCCCTTGGATTCAACACCATTTTGATCATTCTCTCATGCATGTTTTCCAACACTACGTAGAGTTTCCTACTATTGTTCATGACCATTGCCATACTGTGTTGAACCAAGAAATTTGAATTTAGAGACAGAGATGAATTTTGGGAAGGGAATATGGATGGTTGTAAGTGAGAAGATAAGTTGTGCAAGATAAGAACCCTTAACTATTGAGTTCTACCACCCGTGAATGCTTGAGAATACATAGTTAACACTACAAGAGGTTCTCTAAAAACATATAATAGATTTGGTTCTTATTGCACAGACTGGTAATCACTACAAGGGTTGGATTCCCTGAGGGAACTAGGGATCAGAGAAGGGGAAATCCTTCCTTATGTTGTGTGGGGAAATTGGAAGGAGTGCCATGGTTGTGATGGTTGAGTGATATCTCTGTATGAATTTTGGGCTAAGCATGGTGAGTAGAAGGGGTTGTGGGATAAGAGAGAGAATATTTTAAGTGTTTCCTTCACCCTAGTATCCTCATAGCCTATATTTTGGGTGGCCTTTGAGAGAATAAAGAGTATATGATGGACATAGTGCCTACAATTGGGTGGAAAATCGCTCTTACATAGCTAGTTGTTTGCATCTCTTTTGTTGAAGATAAGCATTCTTTTTTTTATGATGTGTAATGATATTTATTTATATGCCTGTAACAATTAGGCTTGCATATGCATGATATATTTGTGTGTAGATCTTTATTTCCACTATGTACTTTGATGCTACACCTACACACATGTTTTTATTGTTATGAAATTTATAATTATGGCTATTGGGTGAAATTTAGAAGCCTGTATCAGTTTATGTCCCCTCGTATAGGTTGGAGTGAGGGATGGGGGATGTGACACCTGCATTAGTCATTAAACCATGGGGAAGAAAGAAAAAGGCTTCCATATCATTAGAAAAATATAGAATCAAGCTTAAAGGAGAAGGTAAAAAGGTCATTGTTCCCAGCTACCCATCCCATGGAAGACCTTGGGATGATCCTAATGACAATGATGCAGATATAAGGAGATTGTATCAAGTAATGTAGAATAATGAAGAATTGTTCGAGATCAATGAATATGGGGAGATACATCTCAACGTTCCCATGTTGATTGGACAAAATTTTGACTCATAATTATACAACTAGAAAATGGAAAAATATGAAGCTCAAGCACGAGAATGTTAGATGATCGAAGCCATTCCTCGACACTTTATGAAAAAATATTTTTCTATATCTGTAATACCAAAAGTATTAAAAATAAAGAAAGGGAGTATCAAACTTTAGTACTTACTAGAAATTAACTAACAAATTTTCCACCACTTCGATATAAGGAACATAGGTTTCCATCTAGTCATGTCGACAAAGTCTCTAAAAATTTCATAGATCAAGGACAACTACAAAGCTTAGTTGAACATTCATAGGTCAAGCTTGGTGATGGTGGGACACTCATGTGTCTAGTCTTCAAACTTGGACGATAGACTCAAATTGGTTTTTTGGGTGATTCAGAGGAAACAAGTTGACAACCTAGGTAGAAATTCCTAAATTTATCCAAGGTCAAGATCTAGTTGACCATGTCAATAGTTGAAAAAAGGAAAGGAAAAGACTCAGTTACCGCACAGAAAGGGAATGCCAACATATGTTATTATGTTCCCAAGCACATTGGATAACTTACTGTGTAAATAGTATAGAATTGAAGAAGCATGAGGTGAGACATTTAATTGGTACTCCCTTAATTAAAATTTCATTTACTCCCGCAGAAGATTGTCTTAAATAAGTTGAACAATAAATTCAAAATTTTATCAAACCAGTATAAAGAACAGTTGGTGAAATCAAGAAAACACCTACTCATCGAATGAACGTGACTTACAATAATATCTCAACCGACTAGAAGAAAAACATCCACCTCCCAACTCGGTTGGACCTTGAAAATTATAAAACCCCAGGGAAAAGTTTCAAACGGAAAAGAGATCATCCTAGTACAGTCTATCCAATTAAATCAGTTATGAAAGTATCAATTGAAAATAATGAAGAAGATGGATATATAAGAGAGAAATATTTTCCTCCATCTTTTACATAATTTAAATAAGGTGAAAAAAAAATCGACAAATCAAAATCCCCAGAATGGATGAACTTGAAAATCAAGACTAGAGAAGTCAACATATCCAACAATGGAAGACCTAAATTAGTAAAAAATGGAGATCATTGGTACAAGCACCATACAATGGAAATAACAAATGTTTTCAAAGAGTACCAGGATGTGTTTTCCATATATTATAAATATTTAAAAGGCTTGGTGCAGGAAATGGAAGAAATCAAGATTGATATTATGCTAGATGAAAAACGTATTATGAAGCTACCATATAAATTGGATCACAAATATAAGGATATAGTTAAGAAATAAATAAAAAATATGATATCCATTGGAATCATATATGACTAGTCAAAATGGGAAATTCCAATGGTCATCCATTCTAAGAATCATGATTTGAAAATACTTTGTATTTGTGTCGAATTCATAGGACTAAATAGAGTAATTCTTATATATATATATTCCCTACATCTTTTGCATACAAAATCATCAATGAAGTTGTCATTCATGAATGTTCACAAATATATTTTTAAGGTACAATAAATTTCCCATAGCAAAAGAATATCAACATAACACTACATTTGTGTGTGAATTTGGGTAATTTGCATACAAAGTTATGCCCTTTGTATTGAAAAATGCACCTGCAATACTTTCCATATTATGATCAAGGTTGTTAAGGAATTATTATATAAAAACTTGGTTGTGTACTTTAAACATTGGACCATATATACAATGCTAAGACATCATATTTAGTGGCTTCTATTGATGTTAGAATATGTACGCAGATCCAACTATAATTGAATATAAAGAAAGGTATCTTTGTCACCCCTAGTGGAATAATTTTAGTCAATTTCCTTTGCAAGGAAGGAATCAAGGTCAGCTTGTAAAAGATCAAATTCATCCTTGACTTGAAGCCACCTATGAACCCGAAAGAAGTCAAAATATTTCTAATAAATATAGGGTACCTCATAATTTTCATTTGTCATTATACATATATGGAATTTCCCCCTAGAGGAGTTACTGAAAGTAAATGATTAATTTACAAGGGCAAAAGAATTCACATAATCATTCTAACTTTTAAAATGCAAGTTGGTCAAATATTTGATCCTTTGATTCCCAAACGGATCTAAAAAGTTTCATGTGAAAATCAATGTGTTGGGTATTGTATTCAGCACAATACTGACCCATCTCGGAAATGACAAGATCGACGATCCAAATGCCTATGCTAGTCGGAATCTAATCAAAGCTTAATGAAATTTTTCGACTATAGAATGAGAAGGACTAGATATGATTTTTGTTGTACACAAGTATCATAATTGGTTATTGGCTAAGCCTTTTGTCTTCTTCACAGATCATTAGGCCTTAAATTATTTATTTAATAAACCACTGTGCCATGGGTGAATATTTTGTTAGATTTTATTATTTCAAGAAATTGGGTTTAAGATAATAGTCCGACCAGGGAAGTCAAATGTTGGATCAAATCATATGTCACAAGTATAATTCGGAAAAGAATATTTCAGCATAGATGATGAAATACCTGATGCCCACCTCTTTAGAGTTGAAGATGACTGACTGAATTAGTAGACATAACACAATTCTTGCAAGAAGGACAAGCGTCACAAGGGACATCTGAGAATAAAAGGAAAATATTATCCATGAAAGTAGCACAATATACTCTAATTAATGGGTTCCTATAAAAATTGGAACAAGACGACATACTCCTTTGATGTGTCCTCTACCATGAAAAAGATACCATTATCAATGAATGACACTTAGGACTAGAAGGAGGACACTTTCAAGTCGACACAATTGTTAATAAAATATTACAATTTGTATTATGGTGGTCAATGTTGAATAACTACTGCAAAAATTATATAAGTAAATGTGATAAATGCCACCAGATGGGTCGAACACTCTAATGGAATGAAATACCTCTAATATCAGTCAACCTGAGTCAAAATTTGAAAATATGGGCCATTGAATTTCTCAGTCCATTCCTGATTCCCAACCGATGAATGCATGCCTCATACATAATCACCACAGTTGAATATGTCACAAAATGGGTAGTGTAACATACCAAATATAATAATATGTAAAAAAATAATAAATTATATGAATCAATTAATTTAATAAAAATAGTGTATGCTAAATGAAACAACGACATGAGAAGAGTGCAACTCTTCACTATTTGTACTAAATATATGTCGAGATACTATGTATTCATATCATCATCAAATTCAATAAATAAAATTTATCTTTTGGAATATACATTCCAAGTGGTATCAAAGTTGTTTTGGTGCTAACCTGTGGTTCCATTCAATTAATAAATATTTGAAGAAATAAAGGAAGCTCCTCGTGGGAGAGAAGAAATTGTAAAAAATATAAAAATAAAAATAAAAAACAAACTAGTCCATGGTTTTATCAAACTAGCCCATGGTTTTATTTTCTAATTCTCCCATCTCCAATCTCTCTTCGTAAATATCTCCCATCTCCATACTCCCATCAAAAACTATATAAATATTAGAAAATATGTTATTATTATTGGTAATAATTATTATTTTAATATTTAAAGTCTTTCCCCAAAAATAATATAATAGCAATAAATTATTATTATTATTAAATATTACTATTATATATAAATTTCCAAAAACTATTAATTTTTTTAATAATATTATTATTACCATAATAATAATAAATTATTATTATAATTAATATTTTAATAGTTAAAATTCTACAAATATTTTTTGAGGCTATACAAAAATTCTTCTTTGGATCACCATGTTTCCGTCATTTAATAAGATCATTATTTGCTCGTTCCAAAAACCTAAAAGAGATAAAAAAATAAATATGAAGAATCTATAATCGAAGAAATAGAAAGAAAACTATCTGAAGAAAAGGAGATTTATTTAGAATTTAAAACAATGCTATTACAAATAAAAGAAAAAATATCTAAGAGGAAGGAAGAAGAAGAAGAAGTGGTTATGGTCTCTAAACTCTCAAGTAAACAAGACTAGGAAAATACTACCGCACCTACAACAGAAGAAGCGATTACGACCCCTGAATCGGTTTCCAGAAAAGGAAGATTTGGAAACTAATTTTGAACCCATAAAACAAGAATATGGAATCAAGGAAGAACATGTAGCAAGTTCTAACCCCGAATAATTTATTTATCAAACCAAACCATTGTTGAGAGAAAATGATGAAGAATCCTATGAATAAGAAGCAACTACGAAATCTCACTTCTCAAGCGAGAGAAAGTAGGAAACTTCTATGGCATCTACGATAATAGAAGCAGTTACGCCCCATGAATTTCCAAATAAGGAAGAGATGGAAATTGATTTTGCATCCATGACAGAAGAAGATGGAATCAAGGAAGAGCTTGTAGCAAGATCAAACCTCGAAGAATTTATTTCTCAAACTAAGCCAATGTTGAGAGAAAAAGATGAAGAATCCTATGAAGAAGTGGTTACAGTCTCATAAGTATAAAGCAAGGGAAATATGGAAACTGTATTTGCACACACAATAGAAGAAGCAACCACGACTCCCAAGTTCCTAAGTAAAGAGGAACAAGGTACAACGACAACTACTAACTATTCAAGTAGGGAAGATTTTGAAATCACTACTTCAACTAGAAATAAAGGGAGTCCATGATGACCACCTCCTTATATTCCTACTCACGAAAGATTCTGGCCACCAAAATCCGAGAGGGTTAATAAAATACACCCCACCTACAAACCTAAAAATACAATACTCAGTAAAAAATATGTACATCTACCAAAATTTCTCTGCGACTTCTTACAAGGTAGGGAAGTAAGGCACATTAATACGCCAGCTAAAGAATCTACCAAATTGTCTAATGAAACTCTAGAATAGGGACTTGTTAAGGAAGATGATAACAAGTATGATGAAACAAAAGAGGTAGAAGATAAGGATATGAAAGACCAAGATGATATTAGCGATCAGAAGGTCAATGTCAATTGTAAAGAAACCATAGGTCAACTAAAGAGTCATGGCATACCCATACATGCCAAAATATTCAAGATCAATAGGTTGACACAACTTCATTATGTAAATATCAAAATAAAGAGACAACTTTTTCGAGTACCATATCGATGCCACAATCATGGAAATTGTAGCATAAAAAACTCATTCTACAAATATTGAAAGCGGAAAAAAAATCAGAAGATCCTTATGAATACCCTAAGAAATGCATGAAATATAGTCATAACAATACTTGAGGATGGAGCATTCCGAGGAGAATTGACTTGTAACATACCAAGTAGAATAATATGTAAATAAAATAATAAATTAGATTAAGCAATTAAATTAATAAATATTGTATATGCTAAATGTAACAACGACATGAGAAGAGAAATAACTCTTCACTATTATGTACTATATATATGCCTAGAGACTATGTATTCATATAATCATCAATTGAATTACAAAAATACATTTATCTATCTAATAAGATAAATATGCAAGGTGTTACCTTACAGGCAGAAGCAGAACCTGTTGAAACATGTTGAAGTGAGTTCACAACAAAATTTATCTATGAAAGAATTTTTACAATATTTGGATGTCCCCTCACATTAATCAATGACAAGGGAGCACATTTTATTAATAATAATATAACATTATTACTTAAAAATTCATGATATACCATCACAAGGGTTCAACATATCACCCCTAGTCGAATGGTTCCATTGAAGCATTCAATAAGATACTTATGAAGGGATTAACAAAAGATTGTAATATCAACAAGTTGGGATGAAAAAATTCATGCTATCTTATGGGAACACATAACAATGCATAAGAGATAAACTAGACAGATACTTTTCAAATTAGTCTATGGTCAGGAACCATTTGTACCCTTACACTTCAAACAACAAGCACAAATAATCACACAAGTACTACATTTGGACATTGTACATGATACCCAAGACAAAGTATTTGATTTGTAGAAACTTGAAGAACACATACTAGTCACTATTCATCGCCAGGAATTCCAAAAGAAACATAGAAATATTGGTGACATAAACATAAATAAAAATAATACAATCGAAGATCTAGCCATCTTGTATGATACAAGGATAAAAGGAAAACAAAGAAAACTTGAGACTACGTGGATGAGCCCTTGTATCATCGAAGAATTGAACCATAAAAGATCTATCCAACTAAAAACACTCCAGGGATGATTCTTCACCAAAGTATTTAATGGAGTTCAATTGAAAATATATTGAATATAAAGAGGAACTTCATCATCGTATCACTACTATTCGAACATCGTGCCCCTAGGTTTGCGTATTATTATTAAAAAGCATCACTAGTTTGTTTAAAAATAGTTATATAAATAACTTAGTGTATATAAAATATAAAAAGGAAAATAAGACATGTAACTTGGTAGGTGAAAATTAATTCAACAGATATGATAGCTGAATGGGTAGAGGATGCATAGTGGGAAAGCACAAGAATAGAGTAGTTAAAAAGTAGTAGACCTTCACCTAGTACTGATTGGAATAAAAAGGAAGTTGAAAGGAGATGATTTCTTCATCCACTAGAAAATAGGAAAATTTACTGATGAAGTCAAATCCCCACTAACTGAGGAATGGCATAACAATACCAAAGGTAAATCATTGACAACACCATCCTCGAGATCACTGAACATCAAGTTAACCAACTAGACTGCGAAAAAAATTTCTAATGCAAATTTCATCAAGCATGCTAAGTAGTTGTCCCACACAAAGATCGTAGTTCATGCACTCACCTAAGAAAAATACATTCTAATCGATTTTTGTTCTTATAAATACTCTAAAACTAGACTATTGTTGAAATTTTTTCTATTCTGAATGAGAGAAAGCATGTTCTATCCCGAAAACCATCAAATTTGATTCATATTAATCAACCATCGAATACCAACAACCAATAATGGAACCCAACAAAGTCACAACATCAATGAAAACAAAGGCAACTGAAGACAAAATCAAAGTGCAACAATAAGAAGCAGGATTGATTCCCATGCAAGCTTGACTGAACCATATAAAGAAATCCAAAAAAAAATAACATAATTGGGAAAAGAAATATGTATAATTTAGGGAACAAGGAATCATATATAACAAATGGATTGACAAAGCCAACAAAATTTCTATAGTGAAGATACACCATTACTTGAATGCACCATTGTTGGACAACCATGGAAACCTGAAAGACTTAATCGATAGGTTTATTGTGAGTAAGTATCATGATGGGAAAATATTGTTAGATGAACCCATAAGAATATCTGATTCCATCGTTACCCATATCATTGGTATTCCAAGAAAATGAGTGTCAGTCCACATCTCGACTAATCCCATGGAGCTAGTTGAATAATTCATAAGAATGTTAGCAAGAACTAACTCAAAAGGTTTGATCATTAGTAAATTTACCTTCCCGTCGATCAATTGGAAAACAATAGTTGTATCACTATGTCTAACAAGTTCTGGTCAGTCATCCAAATTAAAGCTCAAAATATTGGAAGTAGTAAAAGCTATTGCATATGGTTCCAATATTTTTAATTGGGTTAGCCACATGCCTACAATAGTTAAAACTAATTGTGAATATGGATAATAAAAAAAAATATAACCCCAGTCAGTGAACTAGTATTTAGAGCACAAAACCACTAATCATGAACAAATTTGGAATTTTTATTCCTAAGGGATCACCACTTGGTCCAGACAAAGCTAATACATTGTTGGAAAATCGGTCCCAAGTAGTAAAGACTAAGTTCCATAGGTGGATGGTTACCTAGTAAATTCAACATAGCTTACCCTCGATGGCACATGTCCATCTTGACCTCAACCATAATAGGGTTTGGTATTTGCAAGGTTTAGGAGGATATGCCCAACATTTCAACTATTATCCAAATGTACAAGAGCTATTTGCTGATTTTTCTAGGTAAATGAATAATGTATTACTTTTTCGAAATTTGTCTTGGTCTTCATAGTTGGAGTTGATGCAACCTATCTTAGATGATGAAGAAGAACTAGTATGAATATTCATTGTACATCAGCACATTCAGTCCAGATGGTGAACCACCAGAGAACCCTCTAGCACTCATTCCATTTTTTAGCCAAAAGAAAGAACCAATCATAGAACCAACTAAAGAAATGAATGAATAAGAAGAAGAGGAATCATTGATTAAAGAAGGAGTTAAGCTTGATTTTGAATACCTACACCTAAAAGAGAAACTCAACCAATTCATCGAGCAAATTCTCGCTTTCCAACATAATGTGAAAGGAAAGGCCACTCGATAGCAATTGAAGAAAATGAAGTTGTTGATGACATCTGCTATTGAATAAGACTTAACGGGATTATGAAAGAAATGAAAGTCTATCATAATTGGATAAAATAGAAACAAATCCACCATCAAGCTATGAATCCATAAAAAATTTCAAAACAAACAAGACCAGTCTCATTGGGAGCAAGACATGTGACCGCTTCCCCTTTACCTACCCCGTATAAAAAGTTTTAGGTAACAACAAAATATCATGAGGAGGATTTGGATGATGTCTCAGATGATTCCCTACCACCTTCATCAACCCATCTAGAATAAGAGCATCCCTTGACCACGATATTAACTTCTACATCCACAAGAATGACCCCCAATCTTACTGAATTTCTTGGATCTTTGTCACACATATTTCCTTAGTTAAGTTAGTTAACCATGATCCCACCAATTTTGGAAGCTACAACTTAGCCAGATTAATTGGATATTTTTCGTCTCCCTCCTCCACAATTTTCCAAGTACCCAAATAAAAAATTCCTAATTATGTCAACAAAATCCTGTCTCAAGTCTACAAGTCTATCCATGACAATTTCTTTACCTTTTGTCACTTCCCTTCTTTCATCGACCATCCCACCTTCCATCTTAACCATTCCCATGATCATTACAACATGCCCTTTACAAAATTTGGCCCCCTCCAATTCAATCCCTACACATACCATAGTCAAAATATTTGCTCGATCTATTGACTCACTTCTCACCATATTGACCTATTCACCGACTATGTTGGAGCAGAGTCCTGCAGCTACAGGAAAAGCTGCCATTTTGGCGGATGGGCAGTTTGGTAAAGACGAAGAGATAAGGTGAAGCTATGACGCCGTAGCATGTTTCTAGCTACAGATCAGAGCCGAAAATTGTGACTGTTGGAATAGAGAAGTCAAGGAAGATAACGGTACCTGAGCGGCTAAGAAGAGAGAGCTCAACCACTGCATTGAAGGAAGTGGCAAAGACATGAGGGCTCAGCTACCCTCATAAAGGAAAAGGAGCAACGAGGCCAAGGTATTGAAGATGAAGGACAGAAGACGGGAAGTGGTGCATAGTACCCATGGTTAGCACTGGGAAGCATGGAAGACTGCAAAGAGCAGTGGTGTGATGGAAAGCGGCTACCCCAAGTACAGATATGCCGACTGTCACTAGTTAGGGTTTGGGTTACTGTTGGGACAAGCCCACAGTGTTGTAATGGTGAGACCTTCAGGCCGCCTATAAAGGGATGTATTTTGTATTGTAAAAGGTTGGCATTTTGGGCATTTTAGGCCATCCAGCTAGTCAGATTATTAGTATTCTGTTAGCTTACTGTTATTTTGCATTGTAACAATCCGCAGGGATTGATAGACAAAGAGAGAGAGAGAGAGTGAGAATATATTGTAAGAAGGAAATATAGAGAAGAGATATAGGAGAGAAGGGCTCCAGGCTGAGTGCGGAGTTACCCAGAAGATCTCTAGCTGCATATGCAGTGCAGCAGAACTGTGTACCTCTCTCAAGTTATAATATAGAAGCATAGTTCTGTGGATGTAACTTCTACCCTGGAAGTGAACCACGTAAAATCAGAGTGTTATGTGTTTGATTCATGTGATTGTATTTACTTGTTATATCTATCATTCATTACATGAACTTTGCTTACAGTAAATGTGTGTGTATGTTATTCAGTTCATAGCATATTTCCAAGGATAAATGCAAGTTGAAGTCTTTAAGTATTCTGTATAAGAGTTTGTCTAAGTTTCACCTAAGACAGTTAAGAGTCACAGTATAAAAAAACCTTGTGTATTGAGTCCTGTGAGTTGAACACAAGTAACGCTAGGTACGCTGAGTCGCAGCGGTAGGATATCGCAGGAAGGCGATATCGCACCATCAGAGGAGTTGTGGTGCGATGTGACTAAGGAGCGAGTGGAGGAAAGAGTTACATGTTTCCCAGGATGCAGCGACATGACAAGGATTAGAATCATTGCAAGTAAGAGGAAGCTACGCATCGCAGAGAGGAAAGAGCGGTCTCGCGAGCTAAGAAGAGATACGAGATGCACATAGGACGCCATATAGAACCTGGTCGAGACACTTGAGTCTTTGGCCAACCCATTAGGATCACTTCAGGTGAGACTTCAGGCCGCTCCGCGGTCTGTCGCCGAAAGGGCCAGTGAGCTAGGGGTGTTGTTGGTTCATTATAGTAAACCTGGGTCTGCCCAGACGGCCAACAAATGGTTCCGTTGCCGGTTTTGAACAAGCTGAGCACTGATGTTCTTTTGGCATCCTACTAGAGACGAACTCAACGAGTGGGTTGTGTCTACGACCAAAGAGTTTTCCGAATGGGAAAACAAGAGTCCTAGACTGAGTACAGAGGACTGGTTACAAAAACATATCATTATAGACCTGCACGCGATATTTTTTGCAACCTTTGGAAATGAGCTTTACGACTGGTTATCAAAGTTGATTGACAAGAACATATTCAAGAAGAAAAGAAACATTGTCTGGACACCGGAGCTGATTTAGACCATGAAGAACCTTGATAATCCCATTACGAGGACAGTAGAATTTTGGCTTGCGAGTGTGCTAGAAGGCTTCGTCACAGAGTTTGCAGTTGACCAGAGAAAAAGCTTTAGTGAGGCTAAGCGATACTTCTTCAAAGGATATCGCGGTAAGTACCTAAAATCTTTAAACTTGTCCATTAAGATGTTATTACATGAAAAAGGAACAATGGATCTAGTTTTAGATGAATAAGTAAAGATAGTAATGTCACAAGAGTTTGAAAGTGATTTTGATGACATTGGCCGTACACGTAGTGGAAAGAAATACAAAGTATATTTCAGCTCTCCCATATTTGAAGACAGTTCAGATAATACTAGACAACAGAGTCACAGTACCATAGAAAGAATAGAAGGGGGTATCCCTTACCACCCTTATACCCCACAAAAGTAGATCGAGACTCAGAACAATCCCGTAGGGACTCCATCTAGTAGTTCGCAGATAGTACATACTACCGCTGCATCACCTCCACCTACAACACTGAGTGGTAGTCACACAAAAAATCAACATCCACCACGTAGAAATAGAATGGGGGATGATATGAAGCTACCTATCTTTAAGGGTACAGGGGCAGAGGACCCAGAGCAGCATTGGTTTCTATGTGAAGCCGTGTGGACCATTAAAGCAATCAATGATGATAATAGTAAACTTGTACAATTGGTCACCACACTGAGAGAACGAGCCTTCACATGGTATATGAAGTATACCTTAGCGGTACCCATAACACTTGTCCAGGTCAGGACCGCCATGATTAAAGAGTATAAGAAACCTAAGTCTGAGTCACAGTACATTACAGAGCTCAAAGACATCAAACAGTTACCTACAGAGTTAGTGTGGGACTTTGACCAGAAATTTAAAGCCCTTATAGACCAAGTCATCTTTGAGTTTGCGCCGGAGCAGCATAAGGAATGGTTTATTGCAGCGCTGCTCCCTCACATCAGACTACCATTAATGCAGCAGAAAATTCAGACATAGGATGACGCGTTGGAGATGGCGATGAAACTAGAGGCTTCACCTCTAGCTGAAACTAGCACAGGTATGACAAACCTACAAAACCAGTTGGCTAATCTCATGATACAGATGCATGAACTTAAGAAAGGGAAATAGTTTGCGCAAGACATTTGGTGCGTAAAGTGTAAAGCACAAGGCCATACTAAAGATAATTGTCCAGTCTTTGTAGAATATCTAGCAACCAGGGATCCTAACCCCTTACCACAGACCCACGGGCCGTGGTGTGAAATATGCAAAACAAGAGGACATCTACCTCACCAGTGCCCTCTACTTCAAAAGTACGTGCAGACACCTAAGAACTTATACTGCGTCTTCTGTAAGTCCGTAGGCCATGATGAACATGATTTCCAAGCCTATGATCTCATGGTCGGAAGTAAGCAAGACCTGTACAGAGTCCAATCAGAAACATAGGGTCCAGCAGCAGGACCACAACATGATCCGGCTTATGTTGGCCGTGGAGGAGGATTCAGAGGACGAGGAGGATTCAGAGGCTTTGGCCGTGGTCACTGACCAGTCACTTGTTACAACTGTGGAGTTGTAGGACATTATTCTAGGGACTGTCAGAGCCCTACCACCACATGTAACTATTGCAAATTTTACGATCACGCTATAGAAGACTGTCCTACCTTGATAGCTAAGATCAGAGAACCTAACCCAGCAGTACACCAGAACATCCAGTTTATTACTGCTGAGCAGAAAGAACCAGAACTAAGAGTCAACATTGTGACTCGCAGCAGTGCTTCCACCAATGGGACATCGCAGATTACTAAAAAGACCATAGGTCAGGAGTGGGTGCGTAAAGCTCCTAACAAAGCAACACCACTTGACCTAAAGAAGAATAAATAGACATTTTAGGAAGCTAAGACTTTCTTTGATGACCTTATGCAATCAGGATCGTAGGTACCACCGTCTAGGGGCGTACTGTAGCAAGCACCTTGTGGCATTAGCCTTGACCAGACATTGCAGGCTACCACATCGGGCGCTTGTGACAAAGACGAGTTGGCAGGAAGTGTACAATCCTTCCTGCGGAGTTCTTTAAAACTCGTGAGAAATGAGCAAGCTATTGGAGAAATCCAGCGCATCATAGATCAGTGTCAGCCATCTTCTTTCATGAGCAGTGCACAACGTGCTGTTCATAACATTATGGGACATACAAGAACAGGAAGAGAGATGCGACTCACAGCACAGGTTGGAGAATTTGAAATGGACGAGGTGATCCTAGATCTGGGATTAGAGGTAAATGTTCTGACTAAGCAGACATGGGAACAGATGGGTAGCCCTAAGTTAGTCATATCGCCTATCCATCTGCGATTAGCTAATCAATAGCGGGTATCACCCCTGGGTCGATTATGGCAGGTGCCAGTTGACATTGACGGAGTTCACAGCTCCATGGACTTTGAAGTTATAGAAATCATTAGCGATAGTATACCATATCCAGCACTACTAGGAATTTATTGGGTGATCAGTAACATGACCGTTATCGACTTAAAGAGAAGACAAATGACCTTTGAGGACGCGCAGATCCGGGTGATCGCACCGTTAGATCCTCTTCAGGGTCCTAGATACATTGAACCTATACGAGCAGAGGAAGAGGCACATAACATGGACAGTCTCTATTAGATGACTGTGAACCAGAGCAACTACATCAATCCAACCGCAGAAGGGAACATTAGTTGGTGATGCGACAACTCATGCGCATCGGATTCGGATGTTGGTCTAGAGAACTGGTAGAACAGAATTTACGAAGTCTCAGCACGCAGATGTGCGTACATGACTAAGTCACTGCGATGGATTGGCGCAGAGATCAATGAGATTCCATCATTTCATGGTCTAACAGATATCTAGGACTTTCTCACGCAGTTTGAACAACAAATCCCTCACGAACAGAGGATCGCAGCTATGGACCTTGCAGTACGAGCCACACCTGCAAGATGGTGGTATGTACATAAAGAGAATATCACATCATGGGATGATCTTAAGAGATTGATGGTGATCAGATTCTCTACCGACAGAGAGCATACCCAGGTCACACATTCAGACATGTGAACAGAATTGGTCGGACAATCCCTAGGATGAATGGGTTCACCAATTCATTCACACTTTGGACACAGTTCCATGGAACTGGTACACAGAGACTGAATTGCACAAGGGAACGACTACATGGCTACTTCTAATAGATATTTTTCTACTCACCTTCACTTTTGAATATGAGTATCCAAATGTTGATCAGGCCCTAGATGTAATAAAGGTTAAGATATTTGAGGGTTGTACCCTATCAGTACATACTCAACCTGAGTGGGCCATCCAGTTAGAAGATGCGCTCGAGTTCTATAATTTTGCATCAGAACCAGAGGAGGAGGATGAGGATCCTCGCAACATCAACATTCCGAAGTCAGAAGGGACTCGCGATGTTGATGGACCGAAGCTACAGATTCTCGCAATCACAGAGCGGATCAAGATTAAAAAGATCAATATTGGCACAGACACAGAACCAAAGTTTGCCTCTATTGGAGACTATTGGACCGATGAAACAGTTGGACAGATTGAAGACTTGTTACATGACTATCAAGACCTATTTCCCACCAAGTTCACAGAGATGAAGGGAATAGTCGGAGACCTGGGATTAATGAGGATACCATTGAAAGAGGATGCTAGACCAGTCAAGCAGTGTCCATATAGATTAAATCCATGCTACAAATAAAAAGTTAAGGATGAGATCGATAAGATTCTAGTAGTAGGCATCATTGAGCCCGTAGAAGAGAGCGAATGGGTTAGTCCCATGGTCATGCAAGAGAAGAAAACCAAAGGAGACATCAGGATCTGTGTTGACTTACGTAAACTCAACGACGCATCACTTCATGATCCATTCCCGACACCTTTCACCGATGAATTACTAGACAATGTGGGAGGACATGAGGTCTACTCCTTCACTGATGGCTTTTCAGGCTATCACCAGATCAGAATCCACTCAGAAGATCGACATAAGACCACGTTTGCAACAGAATGGGGCTCATTCCAGTATACAGTAATGCCCTTTGGTCTTAAGAATGCACCAGCTATCTTTTCTAGAGTAGTAGTTGCTGTATTTAAAGAATACATCCATAAATTCCTAGAAGTTTATTTTGATGACTGGACTGTATTTGGATTAATTGACAAGCACATAGGAGATTTAAGACTGATGTTAGAGAAATGTAGGCAGTACCATATTTCTCTGAACTTGAAAAAATGTATATTCTGTGCGCCATTTGGTATTTTGTTGGGTCACATTGTTTGCAGGCAAGGCTTGATGGTAGATCCCGCAAATATTGCCATCATTGTAAATCTTCCAGTACCCAACTCAGTCAAACAATTGAGAACAGTACTTGGTCATACCAGGTACTACAAAAAATTCATCAAGGGATACGCAAAGATTACAGCACCGATGAAAAAATTGTTAAAGAAAGATGTAAAATTCCTATGGAATGAGGAATGCTAGCAGAGTCTAAACACACTTAAAGAGAAGATGGCTACATCACCCATCTTAGTATTCCCAGACTGGACTAAGCCATTTCATGTACATGTGGATGCATCTGGCATCACACTAGGGGTTGTTTTAACGCAACCAGGAGAAGGAGGTATCGATCATCCTATCGCATACTCCAGCAGAAAGTTGTCGACAGTAGAAAAGAACTGCACCATGACAGAAAGAGAAGGCTTAGCCATGGTGTACGTGCTACATAAGTTCAGGCACTACTTGTTGGGTGCCTCGTTCAATATTTTTACTGACCATTCTGCATTGAAGTATCTAGTCAATAAGCCAGTGTTAGGGGGAAGAATTTGCAGATGGTTACTCCTCTTTCAGGAGTATGATTTTGAAATCATTGTCAAACCAGGAAGATTGAATGCTGGACCTAATCATCTGTCGTGAATAGACTCAGGAGAAGAGCCAATTAATCTAGAGGACAATTTGCCAGATGCGCAATTGTTTTCTATTTAGATCACAGATGAGTATTATGCTGATATCATTCACTTTCTCACTATAGGAAGGGCACCTGACGAGTTTACCAAGCATCAAAAGAGGCAGTTGGTTTTTAAAGTAGTAGAATTCACCCTGATCACAGGACAGTTATACAAGTTAGGTCCAGATGAAGTCCTACGCAGATGTGTGATGCCACATGAAAAAGAGGCTATTATCAGAGAAGCACATTCAGGTACCGCAGGAGGTCATTTCTCAGGAAATCCGACTGCGTAGAAAATACTGACCGTAGGATTATGGTGGCCCACATTACATAAAGACACTAAGAAATTTTGCAGATGCTGCGATATCTGCCAGAGGGTAGGAAAACCTTCACGACGAGATGAAATGCCGCTGCGACCGCAAGTTACGTTGCGCGCATTTGACAAGTGGGCTATAGACTTTGTGGGTCCTATCAACCCACCGGGATAACGAACTGGTGCGAGATATATCATCACTGGAGCAGAGTACCTCACCAGGTGGGCAGAGTCCAAAGTAGTAAGAAATTGTGACGCAGTTACAGCCGCACAGTTCATTTTTGAAAACATCATCACTAGATTTGGATGCCCATTAATTTTGATGAGCGATCAAGGCACACACTTCTTGAATCGTACCATTGAGGCCTTGACGGAAGAATTCCAGACACAGCACCATAAGAGCACTCCCTACCACCCACAAGCTAATGGTACGGTGGAGGCCTTTAACAAGATTTTAGAAAATGCTCTTACTAAGATATGCAACAGCCAAAGGAATGATTGGGACCTCAGAGTTAACGCTGTGTTATGGGCATATAGGACTACATGCAAGAAACTTATAGGACACACACCTTTCATCTTGGTGTATGGACAGGAGGCTATTATGCCTATGGAGTATATCCTTCCCAGTTTAAGAATTGCTTAGATCATTGGAATGGCTGATACAGACACGGTGCACGAGAGGCTAGCGCAGCTGCTTGCCTTAGAGGAGGACAGATTCATTGCCGGATTCCATCAAAAAGTGCAGAAGGCACGAGAAAAAGCTTGGCATGACAGGCACATCAAGAGTAAAACTCTTTAGATCAAAAACCTAGTACTCCTCTATGACAGTAAATTTCTTAAGTTTCCAGGGAAGTTCAAGACGCATTGGTTGGGGCCATATAAGATACAGCAAGTTATAGAGGGAGGAGCCATTCAGCTCAACAAACTGAATGGGGAGCTTCTTCCCAAGATGATCAATGGCAGTAGGCTTAAGCTTTATAATGACAGCCACTCCACCTATCAGCCCTAACTTAGAGTCAAGGCAGTGCAGATGTCTAGTGTAGTTGAAAGGAGGCATCGCACCGAGAACTAGTCTACACCGGCAAGTATTCTAAGTATAAGGAATCGCATAAGGCCGGTTCATTTAAAAAAAAAAAAAGCATAAGTTTGTGTTGAGCAATTGATGCGGTTTTGCATCGCAGCAGCGCGATGTTTCTCCATGCCACGTACCCAATTTTTGTAACGAGACAGAGGGCTATTCAAGTCGCCATCTGACAGGAAGTTAATGAAGAAATGATTGGTATACCTTACCATAGATTTGGGCAGCAACATAATCAATTATCCAGATTTAGCAAATCTTCGACGAGACCGGTGCCTGCATACACACGTTTCAAGGGAAATTGATCGGATTTCAACATTTATTGAGGATCGGGATGATGGGTGTGGTCTCGTCCAAGAAATTAATATGACCGACAGGTTCAGTCTAGATGACCGTTGCATCCGGGATTATCACCTTTGGTATAAAAGCAGAAATTATTCATTGGGGAGGGCTACTTTTGCAAAGAGCCGAGAGCTATAGAGTGCAGTGTTAAGTTTCCCCTGTCTAGAGCTAATTTCGTTACAGAGTGCTGTGATTTCCATAGTTTGTAGACATTTCCAATCCAAAGTATAACACCGAGTGGGTTTTTCCCGAGGAGGAACCTTTAGAAGACAGTCTGAGACACTTCGAGCATGGTGGCTGTATGTCCGCTATGACGACACTGCCCAGGGTTGTGAAATTAAGAACATCACTGGTAAGAAAATTTCCAAGGATGAGGAGTCAAGCGCAGGATGTAGAAGATGTCATCAAAGTCTCTACTGAAGAGAAGAAGAAATCTGAGCCGATCACTAAAGATAAGAAAGCAGAGCAGTGGAATGATGAGAAGAAATCTCCCACTAGGAAGAAAGTAAAAATGAGAAAAAGAAAGCAACGGGAGAAGGGAGATGACCTATCTCATCAGCTAAGAGAAGAACAAGAGGTTCCAAAGGTCAAGAATGAAAATATGCGGAACCCAAGCAGCGTGAATACCTGGAGCGAGATGCTGAGAAGAAAAGTGAAAGGGAAAACAAACCAAACAAGTAGAACTTCAAGATGCAGACAAAGGCTTGTTCTCGGAATGGAATTCCTGGTTTGTATACCTTTCGCATAAGTAGGCTCCAGACTGAATGAAATTTTGAGAAGGCTGGGAGATACATATTTTCCTTGTGATAAAATCTCTAACCCAGATAAAGAGGAAAGGATATCTGTGGAATACTTCTCAAGACTTGAAGATCCTTAAAAGGTCTCACAAGCGATGTGAGCGAGAGCATGACTGAGGGCAGGAAAGATAAGAGAGCCCAATGAACTAAGTTATACAAACTATAGAGAGTGTGTCGCAGCTATGGAGAACAAAGTCGCAGGACTTCGGGACAAGATTTAGCGCACTTTGCAGGAAGCCAAGGAGAAGCTACAGCAGGAGAAGCCTGTTGGTAGTGGCTCGGGGACGAACCACAAGTAAGTGTTAGGGGACTATTGAAGCAGAGTCCCGCGGCTACAGGAAAAGCTGCCAGTTTGGTGGATGGACAGTTTGGTAAAGATGAAGAGATAAGGTGAAGCTACGACGCCGTAGCATGTTTCTAGCTGCAGAGCAGAGCCGGAAACCATGACTATTGGAACAGAGAAGTCAAGGAAGATAACAGTACCTAAGCGGCTAAGAAGAGAGAGCTCAACCACTGCATTGAAGGCAGCGACGAATACAGGAGGGCTCAGCTACCCTCATAAAGGAAAAGGAGCAACGAGGCCGAGGTATTGAAGACAAAGGACAGAAGATGGGAAGCGGTGCATAGTACCCATGGTTAGCGCCGGGAAGCATGGAAGATTGCAGAGAGCAGTGGTGTGATGGAAAGCAGCTACCCCAAGTACAGATATGCCGAATGTCACTAGTTAGGGTTTGGGTTACTGTTGGGACAGGCCCACAGTGTTGTAATGGCGAGACCTTCGAACCACCTATAAAGGGATGTATTTTGTATTGTAAAAGGTTGGAATTTTGGGCATTTTAGGCTATCCAGCTAGTTAGATTATCAGTAGTCTGTTAGCTTATTGTTATTTTGCATTGTAACAATCCGCAGGGATTGATAGACAGAGAGAGAGAGAGAGAGTGAGAATATATTGTAAGAAGGCAATATAGAGAAGAGATCTAGGAGAGAAGGGCTCCAGGCTGAGTGCGGAGTTACCCAGAATATCTCTAGCTGCATATGTGGTGCAGCAGAACTATGTACCTCTCTCAAGTTATAATATAGAAGCACAGTTCTGTGGATGTAACTTCTACCCTGGAAGTGAACCACATAAAATCAGAGTGTTATGTGTTTGATTCATGTGATTGTATTTACTTGTTATATCTATCATTCATTACATGAACTTTGCTTACAGTAAATGTATGTGTATGTTATTCAGTTCATAGCATATTTCCAAGGATAAATGCAAGTTGAAGTCTTTAATTATTCTGTATAAAAGTTTGTCTAAGTTTCACCTAAGACAGTTAAGAGTTGCAGTATAAAACAACCTTGTGTATTGAGTCCTGTGAGTTGAACACAAGTAACGCTAGGTACACTGAGTCGCAGCGGTACACTGAGTCACATAATAGCTTACATATAAAATCACTTCACATAGAGGTAATTACAACTCTTTCCTCATTCTAGTATCCTCATTGACACCTACAAAACCAAACCCATACATTTACCATGGTTTTATCTCAATATAAATAACAAAGGATGAAATATGTAGTATACAACCTAACAACCTTAAAATATGCACATCATTATTTTTCAAACAACTCACAATGTATTTATGGGACATGATCATACTAGAATGGTATTCACCAATTTAAAATCATGATATTTACACACAAGAACAATGACATGCATCAATTATCATCACATAAATATTTAAGATAAAATACATAGACATTAATTAATGCACTTGGGGAAATAATAATTTTTTTCCTCCAACCATAGGCACCATCTAGTGTAGATGTAATGAAGCAATAAGGGTGAATCTGGTAGCATGGCCACTCCAACACAACCCTTAACCCAATATACAATATAATTGGACTTTTCTCTCTAAATTATAGATATTCAAGAAAATCAATAACACGCACTTTATAGGAACCTCTTCTTTCTAGCATAACGTCATAGACACCTCTTTCTTTGCAAAATAGTCCCTCAAGAGTACAATTTTCCCAAATATTTCTATACAAGAAGACTTCCAACTCCAAACTCACTATGTGAGCTTTGGTAATGGTTTAACAATAAGGACAACACAATCCTAAACACTATGGCTCATAACAAATACATATCTATCACAATCAACATGGAACTCATAATGCATTATGTATTCACCATGCCAAGTAAAAGATTGATGCAACAACTCCCTGTTATTCCCCAAAATTGGTCTAACCTAGTCTATAATGGTACTTTAGCATGGTTCAGACATCCTTTCAAATGGGTGAATAACCAATAATAGTGTCCATTCCAATCTTTGTTGGAATGCCCTTACATTCCCACGTGAGGTGGCTCCATGCATTCCCAAGCAAGGAAAAATAATACCATAAGGAAAGGACATATACTAAGAGGGAGGAAAATTCAAGGGTTTCTCAAGCTATGATTTGTCAAATGATTAAGTTGTATTCCCCTTGCATTCCCCTATTGCTTCCCCATATCCCCCATGTTGTTCCTAAGATGTTTTGACCCCTAAGTGCATTTTATTTTTATTTATTTAATGATAATTCTGAAATAACTTGAGTGATATTATACTTACCATACTTGCAACATGAAGACGATACCCACTTCACAAGGTTGCACCATCACACATGATCAATGGCATTCCATCTCATGAAAGTCCTTGATTTTTCCTTTTGCACTTGAAGCTTTAATATCCAAATACTCTATAAAGGTGCATATTAGGTTATTACAATTATTAACTCCACATGGGTGAATTATGGTGAGACGACATGGATTCCAATTGGACCTATGGATAATAATTGGATCATTACCATGTTGGGGGCATAACATGTAGATACAATTTTTTTTTGATGAAAATGAATATTTGATGGAAAGATATCAAATCATAGAATGTACTGTGAATTTGGAGGAAAATAGTACTTGGGATCACATGCCTCCAAATTCTACCTCTTTGAACCTAAATTGCAGCATGGTCCATAGTGCAGTTCCTAGGTTTTGATCCAAACCAATCCTTCCAAATCCCAAATTCTATCTTCCTATTCTAGAGAATCTATAAATACATATGGTAGCTATGTAGATCCATCTTGGATATATGTAAATCAAATGAATATGGTCAAAATTCCTCAAACATAGCCTTTGACCCTGTTACACATAATTCTCGTCACCATCATGTGTTGAGGTCCAAAACATCAAAAATTGCCTTCAATCCCAAAAATATGAAGTTGGCCACTGACCAGGACTCTTATTTTCATACCTGAGTCCACGAACACTTTTTCCATTTATGCAATAAGTGTTACCCTCTTCAAAAAATCCACTTATATCTTGACAATGAGCGGTGCTGATGCCTTTACCCTTTAATGAATAAGCGGTTCCACCTTGGTAACGCTATATCTACATAGTGAAAGAGCGATGCTCGAGTTTCAAAAGGAAAAAGAGAAGATTCATGAAGCTTCTTGAAGGAAATCTTCATGGCACCCTCATCCCTACTATTTTGGACCACCTGGACTTGATATCCCCCCTAGTAGGATCTCCCTTCCACCTCATCCACCATTTTCTCAACCATCCCTATCCTCCTAATGGCTAGAAATACTAGCTCATCCTCCATCGGTTGGGAGGAGAAATTTTATTTTGTTGCACTAAAGTTCTGGCTAAATCTAGGGTGAGCATAGAGAAGGCAAGTTGGAGCTTTGAGGACAAGACTTGATTTGTGAGGAGGAATCACAACACTAAGGCGCATGGTTGTAATATCTCTTCTTCATTTTATTGAAATGATGATTTCTTTCCCATAAAATGTATTGTGTTATGATCACTCATTTTGTTATTGTATTCCTTAGCCACTGATATAGAACTGTAGATTATTTTCTGTAACTTTTGATCTTGTTTGTTGTTTGATGTGTTTATTGCAGGTACATCTGTGGAGATCTATCACCATATAAATATGATATATCACACCGTAGAACAGATCAAAGACTCATTCCATATATCTACCAATTCTAGGGAATGTGCTTATCTTTTTTATCACTCATTTGTTCTAGACCTGTACCATTTAGATCTAGGGAAACAACTCCTATCCGTAGGAGGTGATAATTTCCAGCAACAAATATGGTGACCATACTAGGGAAGCCATTCATATCTTATGATCTCTTTTGGTTTTCAATTTGGAACTTCTGATCTTTCTTGGTTTTTAGTCCTTGTCTTTATTCCAAAACTTCAATTTTTTCAAGTAATTAGATTTGCTAGTTTGTAGTGAGATTTGGGTTCAGTTTAACTAGATCTACTTAGAGCTGAGACATATTTAGTTGTTATGCTTAATTTTCCTGTAATTTTCATGGTTTGATGCCAGTTATATATGATACTTAACTTTCTTTGTTTCACTCTTTTTTTATTTTGAAACCTACAGGAGCCATCGTGCTTTTCGCAAGGACATTAAGCAGTTCCACTGCGTATGCTCAATAGATAACAGGGGGTGCCACCACTCTGTTACAGTGGAAAAAATGTGGTTCCCATGCGGTAACTCTCTCACCAACATTCTGCAAGCAGTTCTAGGTATGGTTTTATACCCCTTTGTTTTCAAGATTTTGTATGAGTGTATTTCTTTCCTGGATGTGTTTTTTGGCTTCATTATTGATGTTTGATTGTTAATTTCAAGATCTGGAAAGTGGTAAAGGCTTATTTATTTTTGTTGTAAAGAGATAGGTTGTTTTCATCCGTCCAAATGCTTGCTATGATTGAGTTTGATTTTTGAAAGAGTGCTTGGAAGTTGTATATTCAGATCTCTTTTTACTATTAGACCAATTGAAAAGAAATTTTTGGTTTTGGTTTATTCATTCTTGTTCTTCATAGGTTCGTGAAATATTGCTTTTGCTTTTTATTAGAAGAGAATTTGAGATTTGATCATAGTTGTATTTGAAGATGAACTATTGGATCCTTGATTAGTTTCACAAATGTTCATGTATTCATGTTCTTCTTTTCTTTATATGTTTTTTTCTTGCCAAAAATATCATAGGTTGGGTTAGGTCTTTTCATATTTGAAGAATTTTAAAAAAGAGTTTAGTTTTCCAAGTAGTAGTAGTATATTTCTTTTCGGAAAAGATATCTTACTTCATTTTTCTTTCAAGATTAGTTATTAGAAGTTTGTTGCTTGTTTTCATTTTGAAATATAGTTCAGTGTGGATGTTTGGAATTTTTTGCTTATAAACGGGATTGATTCACACTCTCTCTCTCTCCTGTAAGTAGGGAATACCTTGAACGATAAAGTGAAAAATTTGCATAATCATACTGCATGGTTTTACTTTTCTATCCACACATCATGCATTCATCTAATCGTTCAAGATAAAATTAATGCTAGTTCTAGGTTAAAATTTTTAGTAACTTGAGTGATAAGATAGATACGTGTTCTAGCGTCTTAAAACATAGATATGTTGTTCTATTGCCTACACTACATCCCAAGGAATGTGTGTTCCTTCCATGTATCGTCAGTATATTGAATGATCTTTCACATACCCTTGTGTTATATAGAAAGGTACTTCACTTAATCGATTGTATATCACAAGGCCCCTTTCGTACGGTTGTGCATTAGACAACACTAACATGTATTTGAGCTCCCATGTACCTTATGTCTATCGGGAGACCCCTCTAGGATACCTTAAACCAATTGATAAAATCTTCTTGGCCATCTTGTTGGAGAAATACATCGAAAACAACACTCAGGGAGCTATTACACACATGCCATCCAGGTAGTCGGGTATTCAGGCAAGGGTATGGTCCCAATCCTCCTTCCCGCATTTTAGTGTTGGACCCTGGGGTACATCATGAGTTGCGAAGACTTGACAATCCTAGTGTGGAACAGACTTTTATCAGCCCCTCTTATCACCTAAGTTTGCTTGTGACCTTTAGCTTGCGTAGGAGTGGTTTTGTGTGTGATTCTAGTTTTAAACCCTAGGTTAGGTTTTTAGTGACTAACAGTATGGCTGAGTTACCTTTGAGACAATATCAAAGGGTTCAAGGCTTACCACCTTACCTTCCTCCTATTGTAGGAGAGAGCTCAATGGAAGCCACAGACCAAGGTTCCATAACCGATTCTCATGTGGAAGGGAATCCAATTGTGGAAGTTGGGGAATAATTCACTACTTATGATAATCCCTTGGTCGACCAGCATCCTACGGGTGATACCAACTTTCATTTTCCAATGGAAGGTCAAGTTGGTTCATCAAGTTGGGTCTTCAATCACCTGTCTAATGATGCCGAGGGGGAGGGAATAATTTGTCCCTAATTATCCTTTTTGGGTAACTTCTTTAGGTCAAGCTATTTCTAAATATGGGACTACCAGAACTTCCTTTGTTAATCCCATCAGGGAGGCTCCATCGAATGAGGAAATGTTTAGAAGATTCCAACCATCTATTGATCATTTAAGTAACCTTCAAGAGAACCTTGCGAACATCATCGCTTCTCCTCTTCCTCATTATGCACCCATGTCTTCCCTTTTACCTCGTCTTTCATAAACAACCCCTCCCGGATACTGTCCACTTTCTTCATCTGAAGTAGCTCCTAGTTTAGCATCATGACCAGCTCGAGGTTTGACAGTTCCTAATCCAGGTCAACCCTCCAACACTATTACTGTAGTTCCAAATCCTGGGTCTGCTTCTGGTTCTCCTATATCTTCTACCATTGGGGGAAACTCCCAACTCAATTTGTCTTATTAGTTAGTGGTGTACCACTTCTAGTGCAAGACATACCCCTACTGTAGGACAACCAGTAGTCACAGTTCCTTCCACTAACACTAATATGGTTATCCCTCCTTCTAGTACAAGGAAACCCTTAAGGGCACAACCTATAGCTAGTCAACCTTCTTAGGGTTATGATTACCCAGGAAGCCAACCACCTGTGTGAAATGTGAATTATCAAACTACATCTTCAGGGATTCTTTATCCTGGAATGCCTTACCCCAAAAACATGTTTACACCATGGGGGTAACTTAATTGGTCATATATTCCTATGCTTGGAGGCACACCTGTGATTACTGTTGGAGGTTATGGAGGGCCACCTTTTGGTGGTACACCTTTTAGAGGACCACCTGGTGGAGGCTCACCTTTCAGAGGCCCACATGGTGGTGGTCCACCTTCTAGAGAACCACCACCAAGAGGACCACCTTCTAGGGGACCACCACCCAACATACCACCTTTTAGAGGACCACCACCCGAATTCCCACCATAAGGGGGACCTCCACCTGGAGTACCACTTTTAGGAGGTCCACCACCTAGAGGACCACCTTCTTGGTGACCACCTCCCCCTGGAGGAGGCCCTCCCCTTGGAGGCCTGAAGCCATCTAGTAGAACTTTGGGAGGATCATCTGTAAATCTACCACCCCAATAGGTAGTGTATCAATCGAATTATGGTACTACTGGTATACAGATTCCATATCAATATTACTAGTATGTTCAACCTAATCGAAAACTTCCATTTTTGGAAACTTTGGAATTTCATGATCTGTCCAAGTTAATCAACGATCCCATCCACCATAACCCTTTGTGGCACACAATTCCAGTTAAGTTACCATCAAAAATTTTGAAGTTTTATGGGAGGTAGGGAGAGGATCCCAAAAATCATGTTATGACATTCCATCTATGGTTTTCTTCTAATTCCTTGATGGATGATTTAGTCCGTTTGAGGCTCTTCCAGCGACCTTTGAATGATACGGTTTCCAAGTGGTACATTGAGATTCCACAACATTTGTTTGTGGACTTCAACTCATTGGCAACAGTTTTTCTTATTCATTTCTAGCTACCCATTTGTTACGAGACTGGTACAGATATTTTAAAATCACTTTGTCAAAACACTTCCACCCATATATCAGATGATATTCATGAGTGGAGGAGACGACAAATACTTTTTAAAGCTTATATCCCAGACCAATTGTTGGATTATTGGTTCATGAAATCCTTGTTTCCTCCCATTGCTTGCGATGTGGATATGGGTAGTGTTGTCACTGAAGAGCAGGATATTACTTGAGCTTAGTATCTGGACTTAGTTTATTCCCAGTCTAGAACTTTTTAGGATATGATCCCTCAGCCCCCTCGTCCTAACACAGACCCTGCCAAGCCACCTGCAGAAACTCCTATTGACAGGGGTGTAGGTTCGATCCAACACCCATTAGTAGAAAATCCTGAGAAACAAGTTAATTCTACTAATACTCCTGCTCCTATGGTTTCCACCGAGGTGAATGCTATTCAAAGTACAAAAACACCTGGTAATAAACAGAAAGGAAAAGGAAAAGGTAAAAAATCCAGAAACCAATAGGATAATCCCAAGACTGTGACCTTAGAGAATGAGACCAAAGGTAAAAGGAAGGCTAAGTATTTGTGCCTAATATGTGGTGGTGATCACTTCACAAAAGAGTTCCCTCGTTGTGAAGAAATTAGTAAAATTTTGAAAAATAACCCTACAACAGCGGTGCTTATCGATCCTTTTTCATCTCAACAATAGTTGATTGATCATATGTATTCAAAAGGAACCTCTAATTCTACTAAAGAGATCTGAATGACGTAGTGGGAAACTATTATCTTGACTACTCGTAGTTAGTCATATGACAAACTCGTAGAGAAGAAGGATAAAAGTCCTTCTCCTGAGAAATCCCCTTCTACTAGTTATTCTCCTCCACTTTCGTCTAATGGCCCTCTTACGATCGAGAAACCTAACCTCGACTTGATTTTGTGCCCACCTAATAGTACTCTCAAGAAATATGTTTTTAATCCAAATGCTCGAGCTACATAATTCTACAACTTTGTTGAAGATTTGGCTCAAGCACATTGCGTGATGTCTACCCTGGAGGTACTCCAAATTTTCCCTACGCAGTGCAAAAACCTGTTGATGGATTTAGGGGCCTTAGAACTAGATAACACTAATTTGATTCATTTTAATGTGGATAACTACAAATCTAGATTACCCCACCAACTCGTGGTTCAAATCACAACCAAATTAGTGGGGAGAAAGGTCCATCGGACCGTGTTGGATGAAGGAGCTTCCGCCTTACTATTTTATGTGTCTTGTTGGGAAGCCATTGGTTCTCCCAAACTTATGAAGTCACCCACAACTTTGAAAGCTTTTGATGGATGAGGTTTCCAACCTCATGGTCTGTTACCGGTCCTTTCAGTCAAGCTTGGGGGAAAGACGATTTCCATTGAAGTGGAAGTAGTCAATGCTCCATTAGATTACAATATACTATTAGGGAGGAACTGGTTCTATGCTACGACGGATTTTGCTTAAAAATTTTTTTTTACTCTCCAATTCCCTCACTTAGGGAAGATTATGATCGTCGAACAACTTTGTTTTTGTTCACCAAATGTTATTACCCCCACTGCAAACAATATTCCTATGATAGGGAAATACCATCATCCTTATCAATCAGTTGGGGTAGGAATGTTGAAGGATTCAACCCTTATGGGTGTGTTTCCCTCAAATCCTCCTAATACAAAATTGGCAACTGTGAACATGATATCCACAACCGACCACAGTTCTAGAGGTAAAGAAGTTTTTGAGACATCTTCTCTAGGACCTTACGAAGCGCTCTATGATGTTATTCAATTTTTTTCTAATATACACTATGATGATGATCATCTAGTGGTGTCGAATCTATACCACCTACCTTATTGTCTAGATTCCCCTCTCCCCATTCTAGATTATCTCTCACAGAATTTCCCATCGAATGATTCTATTATGGATATAATGAGCATGGATGAACCTGTATGGGAATATCATCATCATAGATCCTCTTTCCTTCCCAATTCCAATTTGGCAGATCCTGATTTTGTTTCTCTCATTAGTTTTGATATTGTCAAAAATTATCAGACACTTGTACTATTACAAGGAACTGATTTTGAAGGGAACATGTGTAACATTACTCAGAAAACTCCCATTGACATATCAGTGAAGCACATAACTGTTGAACACGTTTGTGTAGGCCAGAACTCTTCAATTGAATAAACCGAAAAGTATAGAACTCTTTTCAAAGAGTACCAAGATTTTTTTTCCTGGACGTATGAAGAGATGCCTGGGATTGATATGTCCATCATTGTACACAAAATTAAGACTTAGCCCGCAGCAAGAGCATTCCAACAAAAACTAAGTTGATTCCATCCTAGGAAGGCTGCAGAAATAAAAGCCAAGGTCGAGAAACTTCTGAAAGCAGGTTTTATTTATCCCGTACCACTAACTGAGTGGGTGTCTAATATTGTCCCTATAGCTAAGAAATAGGGAACTATTAGGGCTTGCATTGATTTTAAGATATTTGAATAGTTCTTGACCCAAAGACAACTTTCCTACTCCACATATCGATCAAATCATTGATAACTATGTTGGGAGCGTCATCTTCTCATTTATGGATGGATTCTCTGGCTATAATCATATAGAAATTTTACCCCCCGATCAACATAAGGTGACATTCATTTTTCCGTGAGGAACCTTTTCCTATCTAAAGTTACCCTTTGGTTTGAAAAACGTCGGAGCTACATTCTAGCTCGCCATGTCCTAAGCTTTTCATGATATTAAACACATTGTGGAACTATATCTAGAGGATCTCCTAGCTCATTCACATCAACGTGAGAATATCCTAGGGCATATTAGGGACATTTTCCTTCGATTTTGTCACTATTATATTTGGATTAATCCACACAAGTGTGTCTTTTGTGTTGATACTGGATGTCTTCTTGAATTCATTGTTTCCAAAGATGGCATCTGGATAGATCCTTTGAATATAGTTTCTATTTTGGCCTTACCCTCCTTGAATAATATCACTGAACTCCAAAGTTTGCAAGGGAAGAAAAAATTTCTTTGTTGTTTAGTGTGCAACTTTGCAAAAAAAACGCACAGTTATATGCATTTCCTTAAGAAGAACACTCCGTTCTTTTGGGATTTCCAGGCCCAATGAGATTTTGACAATTTGAAACATGCTCTGACACATTCATTGGCATTGCACCCCCCAAATTATTCAAAAGAATTTATGTTGTACATTGTCACCTCCACTACTACCATTGGTATGGTTCTAGTGCAGGAAGATATCAATGGACAAGAGCATGTGATCTACTATATAAGTAAGAGCCTCCTTGACTCTGAAACTCGTTATTCACATGTGGAGAAGTTGCCTTTGGCCATGGTCATTTCTGTGCAAATATTCTGTCACTACATTCTACTACACACCACAACTATTCTCGCCGATCAAAACCCTATGTATTACATTTTGACTCGTCAAATACTAGGGGGGAAGTATTCCCATTGGATCATCATCCTACAGGAATGCAAGCTTGATTTCTTTAAGGCTACTTCAAATAATTCCTTAGTTTTCACAGAGTTAATGTGTGACCTTCCCTGTGCTCTCATGGAAGCTGAGCCCAATGATCCATTTTCAGATGAATTTTTTGTTGATGAACCCCCAGGTCATACATCTCCTACATCTGCATGAAAATGTTTGGTTTCGTTATCATCCATAAAAAATTTAAAATATAAAATATAAAATTTAAAATAATCAATGTATTGAGTATTATTCTTACTGATATCGCCCCATTAGGAACCTGTTGGTAAGGGTAGATCAGAGTCTCCCCTAAATTCAGTACGAGCATATGCATAATCCTCAACCATGAGGAGTTGTTCATCTAACCAACAGAAAAATGTGCTTCCATACTTGACCTTGGCCCCGCCTCCATTAGTACAGGCCATGATATCTACCCACCGCAACATGTGAGGGTCTCGATCTCTTAGCTCAGTGAAAGTCACCTATGGCCTCAAAAGAGGTACCTGCTTGAAGAAGAAGGATGCCAAGATGGTTCCATAACCAAACTGTTTCAACTCCCCTTGCCAACACTTAGTCAGTTGTTCCTTGAAGACACTCAGTAAAGCCTTAGCCCAATTATAGACCATAAGTGCCATGGCCTCCAAGGAATAAAGAATGTGTGCTCAGGAATCTTGGTGAGCCCCTTATATCCCTGCAACCCACTGCATGGTGAAAAGTACAGGCAAATCCATCACTGCCTTGATGGGGATATTTTTCCCACACATATGAATTCATGGAAAACAATGGCAATCTATAAGCTCTTGTGTTATGACATCTCCCCCTCGGGAACCTGTCTGTAATATTGGTGCCCCATGCTTGGATAAACTAGTAAGGAAGTAGATTTCGTCTACTTCCACTATAAGTATGTGGGCCCCCACCTTGAAGTGTTGCTTCTCTAGGCTCTACATTCTTAGTATATATTTCAGTAGTCTCACATGAGACCTCATGCTTGGAATATGGAAGAAATTTAGGAGGCCACAACCCTGTAAAGAAGCTATGGATCAAACATCTCCTCCATCCCTGGCATCATCATCCTCGTGTTGTCTCTCCTTCCACACAATCATTTTTGCTAAAATGACCTACCAAAAATAAAAATTGGAGTATTAGAACACATTATCAACCATTAAAAATACTTTAAATGATTTATTTTGGCTTGGTCGTTCATCATTTAGGAGAAAACCATGGCACCACCTCTATCTCTTTGAGACAGAGCGGTGGCACCGCCTTAATTGGCATAAAAAACATGGTTTTTCTCAGGCACTGCCTTTCCCGCAAAGGGAAAGAGCGTTACCCTACGAGCGATTTTTACCCTATGGTAAAAACCTCAAAACCTCAAAAAATTGACATGGAAAGGAAAAATACAACCATAAAAATGTTGGCCATATGTTTAGGTCTTACCTGGAGCTGACGGATCGAGAAACAAATGGTTAACGGCTCCGGAATCCTTACCTAAATTATGCACACAAATAGATCCAAAATAACTCTCCAACTTGGTAAATAGTTAAATGGTAAGTTTTTACTATTTCATTGATTTTTATATGAAATGTTTTTGGATTTTATTATTATTTTAATCATTTTTAATTATTTTTAATAAAATGCCCTTTAACATAGTCATTAAAAAATTGTTTTTTAATATTTTGGAGATGTAATAGTATTTTTGAAAGTTTTTGCAGGGGATGAAAGTTAAATTTTTTGGTTATGAGTAAGTTTGTTTTTTACTTTTTCGTACTTCCATAAAATGAAAAAGGTCGTTAAGCACTGATTTCGACATTTTGGTCGTGCTCTTTAAACCTAGTACCAAAGTTTCGAGTCAACTTTTGCTTCTTTTCAGACTCGTAAAACCGTTTTATCGTGAAAAGAAACCCTAATGGAGTCTTCTTTAAGATCTTTTCAGACTCCTTAAATGTGAAAAGATTGTTGAGGGAACTTGTCTTATTCATGCTCGTAAAAGTACTTGAAGAGTCATCTTTTCGACAGTAGTTTATCTCTTTTTCGGTTCAGATTGACTAACTATGAAAAAGGACCATTTAGAGTCTTCTTCCATTTTCGTTCAGACTCTCTAAACATCAACGATGCCAAGTTAACTTTCAATGGACTCGTTAAATCAAACACTGAGAGACCCTCTTTTGGGAATGAACCGCTCCTTTCTCAGGTTTGTGAAACATATGAGAATGGACTTATCTTTGGATAAGATACAACGAGTGTTTGTTACCCTCTTTGAACTTGTAAAAATGAAAAGAGACGCTCATCAATCATGATGGGGAAATTAAGGGAAGGGAACTATCTCATTTTCAATAAATGGCAGTTATTAGTCACCTTTGGACATGGCACTTATCTACATTTCATTCATTCAATTGGGTATTCATATTGCTTCCAAGTCGATCAACTTTCATGATTCATGTCACTCATTTGAGTCTTTTAAAGAATGCATCATCCACTGTCGCATTATGTTTTGGTCTCCTCCTAGTCAAGTCAATGCTGCCAAGTCTTCGGTCGTGCCACCCAATGTTCAAAGGAAAGTAATGTTGAGAGTTTACATCTGCAGTTTAAAATTTTTTGTCAGTTACCTTTGAGTCAGTCCTATGGTTACATCATAATCAAAATTATAGAACTTTGTTCCAGGTTTGTGTCGTTAATGTGGGATTCATTATGGCCCTCCTTCGACAAGAATATTCATGTTGACTTCAGCTCATCATCTAGGAATTAGTCTTAGAAACAAATTAGTACCTTGAGATCTGTATGCATCAATGACAAATTATCTCTCTTTCGACATAGGTTCACATCATTGACATTTGATTGAAAGATTCAACTAAGTGTTCGATATCAGATCATCTATTAACAATTAGGAGATTGTACTAGGGTACCTTGGGAATCATTAACATCAATGGCGATCTCCCTCGCACTTGTTAACGGTTCTCATCATTGAATGGTAATCAAGTGGTTTCTACCATATTCGATGTCAAGACATTATAATCACATGGATATAATCGTACTTTTTGGAATATGAGATGAATACCCTGGGTATTTGTTAAGTGCTTATTGCTTTCCTGAGGTTGCTATGGAGTATTTGTATGAGTCCTAGCATGGATCCACATTTGTATGGTCATGGTTGTGCTCAAATTTGTGTCCATATGATAGAGATCTACAATTTATGTCTGGTAGCTATGTCCAAGCTTGAGTCTCTTTCACATGGATCTATGTTGTATTCTAGTAGCCATGATGATTCATCTCTCTCATGGATCTTCCTTGTATGGGTGTACGGCCATGATGAGAATTCATTTGGATATGAGTCAAAAGTGTTGATGTATTGCAAAATATGGGTTGACGATCACCTCTAATCAGGCGATTTCTTGCCTCGAAGTGATAACTTTCTCTTACAAAGCTCTCGCCTATCGTATCTCTCTAGGCTCATGCTTTGGGGGGGACTTTGTTGCACATAATTCTCATCACCATCAAGTGCTGAGGCCTAAAACATTAGAAATTTCCTTCAATCCCAAAAATTTGAAGTTGGGCACTGACCAAGACCCTTATTTTTATACTTGATTCCACCACCATTTTTTCCCTTTATGAAATAAGCATTACCCTCTTTAGAAACACCTCTTGTCTCTTGACAATGATCATTTCCACCACCTTTACCCTTTGATCAATAAGCAATTCCACCTTGGTAATGCTTTGTCTACATAGTGAAAGAGCAGTGCTCGAGTTTCAAAAGGAAAAAGAGAATATTCATGAAGCTTATCGAAGGAAATCTTCATGGAACCCTCATCCCTACTCTTGTGGGCCACTTGGACTCGAGATACCCCCTATTAGGATCTCCCTTCGACCTCATCCACCATTTTCTAAACCATCCCTATCCTCCCAAGGGTTATAAATACTAGCTCATCCTCCATGGGTTGGGAGGAGAAAAGTTATGCTGCTGCACCGAAGTTTTGGCCAAATCTAGGGTGAGCATAGAGAAGGCAAGTTGGAGCTTTGACGATAAGACTTGGTTTGTGAGGAAGCATCACAACACTAAGGCACATGGTTGTAATCTATCTTCTTCATTTTAATGCAATGATGGTTTATTTCCCATAAAATGTATTGTGTTATGATTACTCATTTTATTATTGGATTCCTTAGTCACTGATATAGAACTGTAGATCATTTTTTGGTACTTTTGATCTTGTTTGTTGTTTGATGTGTTTATTGCAGGTACATCTATGGAGATATAACGCCATAGAAAGTTGATATATCACACTATAGAACAAATCAAAGACTCATTCTAGATATCTACCAATTCTAGGGAAAGTGCTTGTCTTTTTTATCACTCATTTGTTCTAGACCTATAGCATTCAGATCTAGGGAAACAACTCTTGTATGTAGGAGGTGATAATTTCCAGCAACATACCCAATGTTTATAATTTTTATAATATAGGGAAATACAATGTCTCCATATGATTGTAAATACCAAATTATCATGGCATAGTAGATAATTGCAATAGCGATCTTGTTATACTTAGGATTCTCTGGGACAGAAAAGTTAACATATTTTTTGTAAATTTTCTTATCCTATGTTATTTTTGTCCTTATGATATCAATTAAACCAATTATTTGAAAAATAATGCAAAAAATTGAGATGGGTAATATTATGAATTTATTTTCTGTAGGGGGCAAGGGTTTTGGCCTTAACAGGATGGCAGAGAGAGTGGAGGGTTTCTTAGTCAACTACTCTATGGACTCACTCTCTGAAAGGTATTTATCCATACAACATCTAGATATAATGATTGGAGACTTGATTGGACGTGTTTTCTAACTCATTGATTGAGAAGATGAGGTGGAGCGCACTGAAAAAATGAACTTCAAGATGGACTATGGAGGGACATTACCAAACACATGTGAAAGCTCATATCGATCCATGGCACCAAATAATATATAGATGGTGTTGGAGAATAAGAATGGACCATTACAAACTGTTTTAAGGATGATGGGTGGAGAGTTCTAGAAATGGAAATTTAAAGGGTAAGGGAAGAATTGATGGATAATTCAAGTGCATTGTAGGATAAGATAAGGGAAAATTAATTTCTCTAGTGGAAGCTTGTAATGGAGTAGTGATACCAACCACTTTTGAGAACAAGCTTAACCATAGGGGTAATGAACTAGTAGGCAGTAATACCTCTTCAGAGGAAGTGAAAAAGAAAAAAAGAAAAACGAATCTTTCCTCCCAAGTTGGATATTTAACACTAGTAATAGGGAAATATCTAGGGTTGGGGAATATAATGTATTTATAGGGTTTATTTCTCTTTGGAAATTTTATGGGGATGCAAATATTAGTGGAAATTTTGCCATCTTGGATAATTCTGAAGTGGGTGTCGATTCTAAGATACGCTCCAGTATTTTATATTATAGTGCAAGGGTGGCTAGCGTTCACATTCAATGAAAAGAAGGACATTGAAATTGTTTCAAAAAAAATTTGGTTTTGAAATTCATCCTTCTTATATTTAAAAAATTAGTACATAAATTTTGATCCATGGGACGCGATAGTTGAAGGTTATGCCACTTAGATTAAAATTCTAGGCTTACAACTCGAGTAGTGGACAATCCCCACTCTAAAATAAATAGGAAAATGAAATGGGAAAACTATAATTGTTGATGCCAATTTCTTATCTTGGCTATAGTGAACTATTGTGAATATCTTGGTATACCTGGATATCCATGGTAGTTTTTATGAGTCAATCAACTTGGTGGTAGGAGGCCGCAAACACACCCAGGTGCTAGACTATATGAATGTCCTATTTAGGTGCATTATATGTCATGAAATCAGACATATAATGAAGGATTTCATCTTACAATACTTGAAGAAGAAATGGGTACCAAATATTATAGGAAACTCACCTCCTAGAGGAACTCTTAACGTAAAATTTCCCATAGTGGTGGAATTGGAAACTGGTCCAAATTTAGATAAAGAATCTATGCATGTTAAAATTTAGAGGGAAAATGGAGCGGCATAATTTCCAAAAATAATTATTTCAAGGGAATAGAACCTCCAAATAATTTCAAGGGGTTGGTGGACACACCATTCCACTCCCAAAATTAAGGCACACATAAAGAAGAAGAAAAATCACTTGAGGAGTTAAAAGGTATGTTAAGTTATACTAACATTGTCTTTGTGGACTCTCTATGTTCTAAAGGATATGATGGGATACATGGGCTTGGTAATGAAGATTTATTATATTCCAAAAACCCCTATCAAATTTACTTTGCACCCATTTATCCTTATGAATGTTCTCTCAGACCAAAATCATAGGGTACAAAATCATTAGGAGAAGGTTTGGTGAAACTTATGTTAGAAGGAAACTCTTCATCCTAAATCATGGGAGCATCTCTCTCTTCAAAATTTGAGACTAGGAGTAGAAGCCACCATGAATTCAAACCTTTTTAACTAAATCTTGAAGAATCCACCTCATTATCTACAGGATTGGATGTAGATCTTGGAGGGATGTCTCCCATAGTGGGAGAGGGATCAAGACAATCAAACTTAAACCATGCACAAGAACATGTTTTGAGAGAATAAAAACAAGGTCAACAATATTTGATCATCGAGGTCCTTTGAGCACCAAAAACCCCTTATACTATTAAAAAATTAAGGTTCTTTAAACCAACACAAGAGGGATGGGGAACCAAGCCAAGAGAGTGGCTCTCAAAAATATTATTGAATTTTTTTCTCTTGATATTATGTTAGTACAAGAAATGATGGTGAAGGGGGTTTCAATATATGAAGCTCTAAAAATTGTGATAAAGGCTTGGGAATTTATGGCTATAGATTTAGTGGGCACCTCAGGTGGAGATTTTACTAGATGGAATGATTAGATCATGCTTATTAATTAATTCTAGGATTTCTAGGGTTTATTTACTACAGTGGAAATTTTTAGTCTCAAGAAGGTTTTCAGTATTCTTAATATTTATGGACCTTATGATGATAAGGTATCATATTGGGAGAAACTGTTCAGTAGACCCGACATTTTGGTGTCAAATTTGATCATTGGTGTGGTTTAAATTTTACTTTGCATCAGGATGAAATATGGGGTCCAGGTGCTCATTTTGATCCTTTAATTTTTTTTTATCGGACTCCTTGGAAAGAGATAGATTGGAAGATGCCACTCTAGTAGAGATTTGACGAACATGGGTAAATAACCACACATGTGAAGTTGTGGTGTCTACAAGGTTAGATATATTTATTTAGAATGAATATTTCTGTGAGCAAATAAGCAGATATAGGTCATGGGTTGGTAGAATTTGATTCTTGGATCACTTCCCAATCATTATAGAACTAGGCGAGCCAAAATATAAGCAAAGGGAACTCTTTAAGTCTAACCCTATGTGATTGAATATCAAGATTTCAAATATCTAACATAAGAAATCGGAATCACTTTGACCCTTGATAGAATCAGTCGGACTGTTCTGACTTTGTTTCTTCTTTAAAGTACATAAAGGAACTGTAAGTGGATTGATCAGCCTCCAAGCATAGTTCAAGGGGAGCTCAGTTAATATATATATATGAAATTATAGAAATTATTTTACAAAGTATAAATGACTACTTATTGAATGAAGGGAGTCTACAAGAAATGAAGACACTTGAGTAGAAAAAGGTGAAACTTATTCTATAAGAAGAGGGAAATTGGAGAATTAAGACCCACACTACCTAGATTTCATATGGGGATCAAAATACCATTTTTTTCATAATTTTTCCAACTATATAAGACCTAAACAATATTATGTGGTAGTTACATACTAAGGACAATATAGAATCCACGACCTCTAAGGAGTTGGTGTACATGGGCTCAAATCATTTTGGTATGATCTATAGGGAACCTTATCGATATCCCCTAGGTGATATTATGACTCTGATAAGAAAACACCCTCGTTTGGAGAATGAGGAAGAAAAATTAATCAAGGAATCCATCAAGGAGGACATGCAGGAAGTTATCAATACATTATGCAATGAATTAATCCCTAGACTAGATGGTTGGAGAGTCAAATTATTTGATTCATTTTTTATTTGGTTGGAGAATACCTAATAAGGATAATTAAGGAGTTAAGGGAGGAAGGAAGAATGTTGCAAACATCAATTCAATGTCTATGGGCTCTTGTAGGTGGATCATGCAATGACCTCCATTGGCTTCCCTGTGATATCTCTTTGCAATATGGTGTACAAGATTATATAAAAGGTATTTGTAGTAAAAAGAAAACCAATGTTATCTCAGGTTATATCTGATGAACAACTTCATTTTATAGAAGGTAGGAACATACATCATGCAATGGGAGAAACACATGAAGCACTTCACAACATAAATAACATTTCTTCTCCAGCCATGATCCTTAAGTTGGACCTATCTAAAGTATATGATAGGGTTTCATATACCTCATCGCATTTAATGATTTTGGAGATAGGATTTTCACTTCAAATGGTTAGATGGATTTTGGGTTGTGTTACTTCCCTACATATGCCAGTTTTAATATATGGACCGATCTCCTTCTTTTTCAATACCTCCCAAGAATTGCACCAAGGATTACATTAATTTCCTTATCTCTTGTAGCTCGTAGATGAGGTTTTAAGAAGATGGAATTATGATTCCAAATCTAGAAGAGTGATGAAAGGATTACATATAAGTATGAGGATAATATTTTTTTTATAACAAGGGGACTCAACAACCTATGAAGGGCTAGTACTCGCGTTGCATGGGGTCCAGGGATCCATTCTTGCTACCACTATACCCCTAGGTTACCCACAACCACCCGCTAGCATGGGACATGGGTAAGGTCAGGTGTGGATCAAACTCGTAACCTCTTTTTAACAACTTACTTCATATCAATCTAACAATCAATGCACCACACCTGTACGGGCTAGTAATAGGATCATATTAAATCATATACTATTTGTATATTATATTGTGATTTTCTAATTTGGAAGTAAATGGGAAGTAAAAAAATTGATGGATATATTGAATCTCTATTGTTGAAGCATTGTTATGGATATCAAATGAGTGAATTCATTATCTAATAGCTATGCTTTGGAGGATCATTTGTAGGTCAGGTTGAGTAGGTTAATTCCTTATTGGTGCATAAATGTGTATGACTGAATAAAATACCTTGGGTTCATAATAAAACCAAACACATATTATAAATGTTAGAACTATAATCCAACCCCTTATTACCTTAGTCTAAGTCCCTAGTCAATTTTATTGCATTTTTGCATTAATACACTATGGTTTTAGACTTAGGGTGCTTAGTTGGACTAATAACCAGTTAAATTAGGGAATTCAGACCCACATGAGTGCTCCAGATCAGTCATACCCCCACATGTGCACCCACATCATTTCTGGTGTACTCCCATTCATTTAATGTGGACGTTGTGGTTGACTAAGAGCGCTAGATGTGGATTTGGTCCAATTTTGGACTGATTTGGAGCATTTAATTCCACCTAGAGCCTCTCACTCACATATTTTTTCACACCCACACATACAGGATTCATTATTTCTCCATTTCACTTAATCCACGTCCACACAATAATTTGTAGCCATTTTGGATTATTTGGAGAAAGTTTGGCCCACCTAGGGGGGATTGAGGCCAATTTGGCCAATTTCACATGCACAATCATTTTGGGATTTCCAATACTCACAGACCACTTTAGATGTAATATAAACCTATTACTAACATATTTTCATGTTATAAAGTCAAATAATAACCTATTTAAGCTCACATTGCATGTGTAAATGTGTTCTCCTTTAATAGTTTTTTGTTGGTTTTGCATCCAACTCGATTTGTGAGTTTCTATAAGGCTTCTATATCTTACTGTAGATCAAAATTATCACATGGTATCAGAGAAGAGTGGATTTTAGTGAGTTGAATATCAATCCTAAGCGCTATGAGCTGCATTTTTTAAGAGGAATTCCAGATAAAATTGAGTGGTTTTTGCAGGACATTCAGCAATTTCATCACCATCAACGCAAACAGAAATGGAAGAAACCCACATATTATTGACACCTTTAAATTTATTTGATTGGAAGGAAGAGATGGTTATTAAATTGAGATCCAAGGTTCTCTACAGAGTTACCATGGGCACAGAGGTGGAGCCAAACTCTATTGTAGAGAAAACCAAGTACTTCAATAGACTGGATCAAGCATAAGGATTCTTATGCCTGAGTATATAAAGAGATATTTTGTTCCACATAGATAGTTTAACAACACCAAATGAAATCTGGGTAAAACTAGAGACACTCTTTGGGAAACTGATGAACTAAGAGGACACCAGCTTGAGAACGAGCTCATCAGCCTGAGCCCAGCGCACTTTGACACTATCCAAGACTTCTTCACCAAGTTAAAGTATCTTGTGATTCAAATAAAGAAATTTGGGATTGATAAGAAAGAGGATCATTTGATACCATCCATCCTTTTGAAGTTGGGGCCAGGATCCTCAGTCTTTGTCAACACATTTCATTCTGGCAAGTTAACACTTCAAAACTAGAAAATGGCAAGTCTAGCTATATTCTTGGAGTCCCTCAACCAGGAGCAATACAAGCTAGTCCAAATGGGAACCATCAATGCTAAGGATCTATCCTTGGCCATGGGAGTTTCAAATGCCTCCAAGGAAAATCAGAAGGAAAATAATTCGAAGGTGCCAAAGAAGAGGAAATCAGAAAAACCCAAATCCAGTGATGGGGGTTTGAATCCTCCAAAGGAGAAGGACAAGAAAAGGAAAGAGAAAAAAAATCACCTATTTACACAAGGGATGGAATCGAGAGAGATCATGCATGAATAAAACTATTGAAAAGATGGCACAGCTGTTGGAGAAAAACAACATCCATGTCCCAGATGGAGCAAGGAAGAAAGATGGCACCTCCGATTCATACAACAAGGAGAAATGCCATGCCTTGGTAGAAGGTACCTCTAATTACTCATCCTTCATAATTGATTTAGGGGATTCTAGAAACATGGTTTCCACTAGATATCTCTTCTCCTCCATTCATTCAAATGCTGGCCCAACAATTCAAATGGGAAATGACTCTGAAATCTAGACCAAGGGAATTCGTAGGATTGATTTAGATCATGGCTACTTCAGTGATGTGTTATATGTACCAGAATTGGAATAAAATTTGTTGTCAGTCTATCAAATGACCCATACAGGAGAAGAAAAGAGAGTGAAATTTACTCCAAACTTGGTAGAGATTGCAGAAATCTCATCAAACCAAGTTGTAGCAGTTGGGTATGCAGACCACCATGAGAGGATGTACAAGTTTTTCAATTTCCTCCCTACTTCCAATGACCAAGCTCTTCTCTCACATGCCAATGAAACTTCCAAGATATGGCATGAGAGTTTTGGACACATGAAATACAAATACCTCCAAGCACTGCATAGATATGAGTTGGTGTAAGGACTTCCTCAAATCAAATCATCAAATGGAGCTTTCATTGGATGTGTAGTGGGGAAGCATCCAGAGCGAAGCTATGAGAAGGGGATGGAAAGGAGAGCCACACAAACAATTGGGTTGGTAAATTCATATCTGATTGGTCCTCTACCCACTCCATCCTATTGTGTATCAAGGTATTTAATGACATTTATTGATGACTACTTGAGATTCTGCTGGGTGTACTTCCTTAAATTAAAATCTGAAGTTTTTGAGCAATTGAAGATTTGGAAGGAATTAGTAGAAAATAAAAGTGAGAATAAGATTAAGATCCTTAGGAATGATAATTGGAAGGAGTATGTCAAAAAAATTATGCAGCACCTTTGTGAGGAATGTGGCATCCAAATGCAACATTCAACTCCCTACACACCACAACAAAATGGTGTGCCAGAGAGGAAAAAAAGATCTCTCAAGGAGATGGCCACATGCATGATTTAAGAAAGTGATATAAGTCCCAATATATGGGTTGATGCTACTAATTTTTATGCACATATACAAAACAGAGCATTCCACAAATCAGTCAAATGAAAGACTCCATATGAGGCATGGTTTGGCCATAAACCAAATGTCTCAAATTTCAGGATTTTTGGATCAAGAGCATGGGCTCAAATCCCTTTTGAAAAGAGGAAGGCCTTGCATCCAAAAAGAAAGGAATTCATCATGGTTGGTTATGGTGAGGATAAAAAAGGTTACAAACTCTTTTACACTTCCACACTCAAGACTTTCATTGAGAGAAGTGTGCAATTCAAATAGGAACCAATACCATATTTTGAGCTTGCATCGGGGGAATGCTCTTCTCCTCAACAATTTGATGATGTATGTGATGATTCATTCTTTGTTTTTTATGATATTTCAGATAATAATATGGCTGTAGACGAGTCACCATCAAGGCCCAAGTGGTCTAAAAAAATCATGCAAGCTACAGGGGAATTGGTTGGCAATTCCCAAGAGCCTAAGAAGACTAGATCTCAATCTAACAATGCTTAATTTTATTTTTATATGCTGATTGGATCTGATCCACAGTCATAACGTAAATATTTTCATGACCCAATATGGAAAACAACAATGGAATAAGAATTCCATTCTCTCCAAAATGAGACATGGTGATTGGTTCCCCTTCCTCCCAAGAGGAAGCTTATTCAATGCAAGTGGATATTTCGAACCAAACTTATGGATGGTGGTTTAGATGTGAAATAAAAATCAAGATTATTTTATAAGGGATACTCTCAATTCCATTGTGTGTACTACACCAAGACCTTTGCACAGGTTGCAAAGATGGATTCCATAAGACTAGTTCTAGCAATTGCAGCTAGTAAGAGTTGGAAAGTGCACCATATGGATGTCAAGAGTGCATTCTGACATAGTGAGCAATAGGAGGAGATATACATTCAGAAACCTGAAGGTTTCCAATAGGATCCTTCACTTGTTTGTAGGTTGAATAAATCACTCTATGGGATCAAGCAAGCCCCCAGGGCTTGGTATGCAAAAATGGATGCTTTCTTCCTCTCTATTGGTTTCATTAGATGCAAATATGATCCAAATGTATATTTGCAGAAACATCATGGTATTTTGAAGGTTATTGTTCTGTATGTGTATGAACTCTTGATTACATGGAGCTGCAACACTTCAATTGGTTCAATTAATTCATCTCTACATAGTGATTTTTCCATGACCGATCTAGGATTGCTAAGGAAATTTTTGGGATTGGAAATTGAGCAATATGAAAGAGGAATCATGTTGAGTCAACAAAAGTATGATTCATAACTACTAAATAATTTTAACATGGCTTATTGTAAGGCATCCAAGTGCCCTTTCCTTCCCAGCATCCAATTATGTGAATTTGGCAATTCTCCATTGGTAGATTGTACACTCTACATGCAACTAGTTGGTAGCTTGCTCTATCTTACACATACAAGAACTGATTTGTATTATGTTGTAGGTGTTGTAGAAATACATATGAATCAGCCACATGAGATCCATTCAAAGGAAGATAAAATAATTCTCCAGTATGTCCAGAGAACAAATAATTTAGGGGTGCACTATTCATCTAGTGCTTCACTTCAACTAGTTGTATTTTCTAATTCAGATTGGGTTGGAGATCCCACTGACAGAAAATCAACTTCAGGTTTTGTTTTCATGATTTCTGAATGTCCTATTTTCTGGTCAATTAAGAAACAACATAACATCTCTCTTTCTTCAGTAGAGGCTGAGTACATGGCAGCAGTCAATGCAGCTACACAGTGTGTTTGGTTGCAGGGAATCCTTCAGGAATTTGGTGTCACAATTTCTACCAACATCTGGGTGGAGAATAAAAGTTCCATAAATATATCTACTGATATAATTCAGATCCAGAGAAAAAATCAGATTGAGATCCATATGCACTACATCCGGGGCTTAGTGCATGACATTGTGATTTCCTTGCAGCATTGCCCATCCATCGAGAAAACTACTGACATTTTCACCAAGACTTTCACAGAGAAGACCTTCACTCACTTGAGATATTTTCTTGGAGTGAGTGATGGATGTAATTGATTCTATTTGTTGCAAGTTTCAGCCCTGTGTCCATTCTTGAGGGAAGGTTTTGTCCCATGTGGTTTTCCTTCTTTTTCCTCACTTCATATGGACAAATAAAATTTCTTATTATGTAATTGAGGTGACTTGAGCCTTTTTTGCCAAGGCCTCCTTCATTTTATGAGATGTACTATTTTTTTTTTTAAAGGAGGGTATTAGAATAGTAATCCAACCCCTTATTACCTTAGTCTAAGTCCATATTCAATTTTATTTCATTTTTGCATTAATACACTATGGTTTTGTACTTAGGGTGCTTAGTTGGACCAATAACCAGTTAAATTGGGGCATTCACACCCACATGAGTGATCCATATCATTAAAACCCACAATATGTGCACCTTGATCATTTATAGTGTGCTCTCATTCATTGAATGTCAACATTGTGGTTGACTAGGAGCGTTAGAGGTGGATTTTGTCCAATTTTGGACTAATTTGGTGCATTTAATGCCACCTAGAGCCTCTCACTCACCTATTTTTGCACAAACACGCATGAAAAGGAGTCATTATTTCTTGATTTCACTTCATCCATGTACACACAACAATTTGTGTCCATTTGGGCTGATTTGGAGCAAGTTTGTCCCACCTAGGGGGGATTGAGGCCAATTTGGCCAATTTCACATGTACAGTCATTTTTGGATTCCCAAGCCTCATAAACCACTTCAAATGTAATATAAAGATGTTAATAACACATTTTCATGTTAGAAAGTCAAATAATAACCCGTTTCATCTCACGTTGCATGTGTAAATTTGTTCTCCTTTAATGGTTTTTTGTTGGTTTTGCATCAAATTCAATTTGTAAGTTTCTCTAAGGCTCCTATATCTTGTTTTAGATTGAAATAATGACAGTAAAGAATATTACTAGTGGTTAGTTGGGATGTTTGAAAAGAAGATAAATTTCTAGTGAAATAGGTGGTTGTCTAGAGCTAGTAGGATCATTTTAGTCAAATCAGTTTTGGAAGTAATTCATGTTTATATGCATTTGTTGGCCTATATTCCAAATGTTTCTTTATAAAATATTCAAAACTATGTTATAGTTTTCTATAGAGAGGACATGTTGATTGAATTTGTTTACATCTATCCAATTGGTAAAGCTTAGCGCTCCATAAAAAGTCGGAGGGTGGGGATTAAAAGACATTCACATCCTTGGAAATTCCATTGCAATAGGGTCTCTATGGAATTTCATTAATAAACTCACAATTTGGAGGGATATACTTTTTGATAAATACATAGCATCGGGAAACATAGTTGAGTGGATCAGGAAGGAAAACAAAAGCATTTGGAATCTCCAATTTGTGGAAATACTTGTCCCTTTCCTTTTTGATTATTGGAATATACCTTGCATGGAAAGTTGGAAGAGGAAAAACTATCATAGTAGGAGTATATTCTAGCATGGTTTAGAGTGAAGGAATATTTCTATAGGAGGAGTTGGTTATGGATCTCTAAATTCAAGGTTTATCCACACTATTAAGATTGGAAAAGTTGAGGTCAACTACAATTTGGAAACGTTGTTGGATAAATTATGAGCAATTAGGACTCCTAGAGGATTGGAGAATCTCATGGGAAAGGTTCACACACTATTTGGAATAAGGTCACATTCAAATAATAAATCAAAAGGATGAGCTAGGTGGACCTATAATAATATAGGTAGGAACTATAGTTCCAAGTGTGGATATCGATCCTTGGTAGAGGAACACATTCCAAATATTATCTAGTGGTGGAATCCTTTATGAAAGATGAAGGTTCCCCCTAAAATTATAATATTAATTTGGATAGTGATCAACAAAAAAATCCTAACGTCGAATGTTTTACAATGGAGGAATTTTCATGGGCTAAGCCTATGTTATCTATGCAAGAATCATGAGGAAAAAATCCCACATATATTTATACAATTTAATTCACAAGTGATGTATGGGGTGAGGCCACCAAATCACTTAATGTATGCTAAAACTAGAAAAAAGATCATATAGATTTATGCTTTCAATATTGGCCTCTCAATCATGATTTGAAACCTTTTTGAGATCTACCTCCATTAATAATATGAAGTTTATTGACTACATGCAATTGTTAAAGTAAATAAAAATCCTAGAACTTGTCCTAATGAATCCAATGGGACCAACCACACTCAAATACACCTCTTGAGTCATCCATGAGTTAAAACCTTCCACCTCTTGGGGGCGCATTCCTTGATTTGGGGGGTTTCTTCATGATTTTAGAATAAAATTGAGTGAAGTATTAGTGTACCCCACTAAACTAAGTACTAATTGACCCTAAATATTCCTAAATGGTCCTCTAGTGACATTAGAACCCCATTTCATTGAGTTTATTTCATTTTAGTTTCATTGAGTTCAGTGCACATCAGTCAATTCAGTTCAATGCACATCGGTTCTGCTCATTTCATAATAATTCAACTCGGATTATTTCAGAATAATTAAACTCAGAGCTTGAATGACTAATTGAGTTTATTTGTTCTATATTAATCCTAAATATCATGGGAACCTCTAATTATCTCCAAGTATTATTCGAATCTCCTCTCTATATATTGTAATAACCTCCATTCAATTAATTAATGAACTTGATCATTCTTTTCTCTTCTGTTTTTAGTTTCTTATGAACTAATCAATGTTATTCATTTATTACATTATGATTGGATGGATGATTTTTTTTTCATTGCATATATTGTTAGTTTATGTACCTATATCTATACATCTTCAAATCTTATATGGTATCAAATATAGGGGGTGCTAAACTAGCTAGTATGCTAGTATTGGTTATCAAGCTTTTACAGGTTGAGAAGGGATTTTGCAGCCACCAAAGAGGATTTTTAAGCTATCAAAGAAGGATATTTAAGCCACCAAATAAGGCCCTTTTCAGCCACAAATGAAGTATTTTATAGCCACAAAAGAAGGCTTTTATAGCCACTATTCTTGCAGATTGAAGAACGATTTCTTGCAAGCCACCAAAGAAAGCTTTTGCAGCCACCAAAGAAGGATTTTTGCAGCCACCAAAGAAGGAATTTTTCAGCCACCAAAGAAATATTTTTCATCCAACATAGAAGGATTTTTAAGTCAGCAACGATCCCATTTATAGTGCTCATTTGCAACCTTCAAGAAGTGTGATTGAAGCCATTGAAGGAGATCTCATTTATAACCATTAAAGAGTATACACATTTTTTTTTTCATGTTGAAGATAATAAAATAAGGAGAATCTATAATGGATACAAAAATAAATCCCAAGAAGAAAATTTTAACTCTTTCTAATTATTATTAATGGAAAGAGGAGGTCATCCTTAATCTGCGAAGTAAAGGCCTCTACATAATTACCATGGGTATTGAAGTTGAGTCGTTTTATACTAAAGAAAAGAATGATTACTTCAACATAATGGATATATCCCTTGGAGTACTATATTTTTTTGTTTCTCCTACCCTTCAATATCACATAACCTCAAATGATTTAGCCAATGAAGTATGGCTCATGATAGAAAGAGGATTTAGTCATCTAGATATGGAAGAAGGATATTGAATGGAGGATGAAATCAACATCTTGAGTACAAAAATTATCTAGAGCGTTTTTGTATAATTTGAATAATGATCTCCTATTTTCATGGGATATGATAACTTGGTTCAAATCAACCACTCAACCGTATAAGAACATAATGCATATCCAATTCTTATTGTTGAAGATTTCAATAATATCTGTTCACTTTCCTTGGGTAAAATTTCTGGTTTACGTGATGAAGATGATGCTACTGATAATGATATACATGATACATATATGATAGTGAATCCATTGGAAAGACAAACTAAATAGGTTGCAAGTGACCTAGTTAGAGATCCATCACCTTTTCAAACAGTCTCAAATTTTGGGGCTGCTCCACATGCATTCTATTGGTTCTGACTGGGCAGACTCGGGTTTACTTTACTGTACCAACAAAACCCCTAGCTCACTGGCCCTTTCGGCGACAGACCACAGAGCGGCCTGAAGTCTCACCCGAAGTGATATTAAATGGGGTGGCTAAAGACTCAGGTGTCTTCAACTGGGTTCTGTAGCATCCTATGGTCTCGCGACTCTTCTTAGCCAGCAGGATCTCTCTGCGGAAGCGATCTCTCCTTCTAGTTGGCGCTTATAGGGAGTGAACTCTTATCACATCGCATCTTCTCTGGAGATGCGCATACTTACTCTTCTGCTGAGCTCCTTCCCTGCGATATATCACACCCCAGCTCCCCAGACGATGTGATATCACCTTTCTATTCTATAATGTGTCCTATAATGAGGATCAATATGCGTAACAGCTCTCAAGCTCCTACGACCTCCTTCCTAGGTCTACTAACTCTGTTGACCTTCACAAGAGAGTTAAACCACTTCAGTTTAACACGCTAACATCAACTACGCTAAACTCACGGAACTCATATACCGGAGTCACTTAACACTGTAATTGTCAAATTGTTATGAACTAAGCACTGATAACTCATATAAAGGCTACTTGATACCCTCAACTTGCGTCTAACCCTCTATGTGCTATAATTGAAGCATAACATACATACGTCCATCAACTGATAAGAAACATTCAAGTAACAGATAACAGATAACACATAAGTAAAGCACAAACACATGAAATAGTTGCACAACACATATTTTACATGGTTCACCTCTTGGGGGGAAGCTACGTCCATGGGAACTAGTTTTATATTATATCTTGAGAGAGTAAACACAGTTCCGCTGCAACCTGATATGCAGCCTTGAGATCTTCTGGGAAACTCCTTGCACACAACAGGGAGCCCTTCGCTCTTAGATCTCTTCTCTTATATTTCCTTCTCTTACAATATACTCTTCCTCTCTCTCTCTCTCTCTCTCTCTCTCTCTCTCTCTCTCTCAATCCCTGTGGATTGTTACATACATGCTCAAGGAGCCAACTACTGGTTACAGTAAGATAATATAGGTGGATTACCAGGACCAGAGCTCGAGTCTTACAATACTGAGACTCTAGAGACACTTGGCTAGCTAAATGACTTAGTGCCTACTCCACGTCTAACTATCTAAGCATCTACCCAATTGTCTAACCTTTTACATTACAAAATACATGCTTATATAGGTGACCTGAAGGTCTCGCCATTACAAAACTGTGGTCCTTTCCCAACAGTAACCCAAAAACCCTAACTATGAGAGTCGGCGCATCTGTACTGTGGGCTACCGCTTACCGTCACACCACAGCTTTATGCAGTCTTCCACACTTCCCAGCGCTAATCGTGGGTATGGGCACCACTTCCTACTGTCCTTTGTCTTCAATACCTTGGCCCATTGCTCCTTTTCCTTTATGAGGGTAGCTGAGCCCTCCTGTCTTCGCCACTTCCTTAAGTGCAGTGGTTGAGCTCTCTCTTCTCGGCTGCTCAGGTATTGTCTTCTTTGACTTCCTTGTCCCGATGTAGCAAATTTTCCCGTAGCTGTGGGACCCTACTCCAACAGTGCCCTAACACTTACTTGTGGCTCATCCCTAAGCCACTAACAGCTGGCTTCTCCTGCTGTAGCTTCTCCTTGGCTTCCTGCGAAGTCCTTGCGAATCTCTCTTGAAGTCCTGCGAATTCATTGTTCATAGCTTCGACACACTCTTGTGCCATTTCAAGCATAGCTTGACTAATGTTGGAGTCTTCTGTATCATCCATTTCACTCTTACTTGTAGTGAACTCCTTAATCTTCTGCTCAATCGCATCGACCAGCTCTGCGATTTGTTCCTGATATGTTTGAAGCAGGTTATTAAAATGTATCTCTTTTGCTATTAACCGCTGCGCTTCCTATTGCAAACGGTTCATCTCTGTCATCTTCTTCATATTTGCAAGACCTCCTAAACTCTTGAATTCTTCTTTTATTGCTGCTATGGGATTCTCTATGTGTTGGATGCTCTGCTGCAATTCCAGTCTATCTGGGAGCTCGTCTAGCTCCAACCATGTCTTCGTCGCATTGGCTAGTAATGACTCTGCATCATCTATGTGACTCTTTATCTGTGTTGAAGCAAGTCTAAAGGCCTGTGCCCTTGCTTCCTTGTCTGCCTCAGGTGTTCCCGGTGCTCGAGCCTCAAGCTCAGCAATTTGTGCTTTGTGGTCTTCCTCCATCTTAGTCACTGTCTCCTCCAGAGCCTTTTCTCTTTCTGCAACTCTTCTTACCTTCTGTGTTAGAGGTAAGGAAAACTCAATGTTACACTGAGGTAACTCTAATGCGATGCTCTATAGGAGCTAGCTGAGATCCTGCTCCCTTTCTTCATATGTTCTTAACTCTTTCTCCTTTGTCTGAAGGCCTGCGGTGAGTTCTGCATTCTTCTATTTCAACTGGGTGTTCTATTTATAATTCGCAAGCTCTCTATCCCTGAGCTCTATGGCTAGCTACTGCTGGATCATCTGTAACTAATCAATAGGGAACTCTACGAGATTAACCTCGACAGGTTGTCTAATATATATCTATACATCAATCATTGCATTAGGGAATTGGATGCTCCCTGGTGGTATCAACACTGTGTTGATGCGATCCGTTACAAGGATTTCCTCATGGGAAATCGATTGTTTTGAGCTTTCTCCTGCTGTCACCTTGACTGGATGAGTCTGCACTATGGTAGTATTCTCAGTGAATGCTTTCATCTCCAGAAGCTGCTTGTCTACCATGATCTGTAGTTTGTCTTGTGATGTCTGCATCGCCTGAAACGAGTCCTTCATTTCCTCCTTCAATCTTGCTGCGATTTGATCATAGTCATCGTTTGTCAGTGCGGTCTCTAAAGCTAGTTTTGAGGCTTTTGCTTTTTTCTTCTTTGGTGCCTCTAGTGGCACCTTTTGTGCATCTTTCCTCTTTTGTGCCAGTGGTGGCACTTCTGCTGTATCTTTTGTCTGGGACCCCACTTTGTCTTTTTCTTTGTCCAATGGGTTTGTCTGTGCGGTACCTGCTGGTAGTGTTGTGGTTTCTTCTAATGCTTTCTTCCATTCGTCATCAAAGTATTTGATGACATCTTCTACGTCCTGCGCTTTCATCCTGAACAAACCATTTTCCCAGTTATCCATTTTATACCTTTTTGGCATTAGGTATATTCTATGGCTGTCTGCCATGAAATCAAGCCGATTATCATACATATCCACAATCTCCGTAGTGATCTGTGGTGTCTCCTGGATGAATTTCTTCAACAACTTATAGTATTCATAGAATACTGTCATATTGATCTTTTTCTTGGCTAGTCTGTTGCTCTCCCATAAGTTTGCATAGTGCGTGCCTCTGGGCTCACCGCTTCCTAGTTGTAAAAACTGGGTATGGGGTGGTTCTCTCCACTCGATGAATGCACATAATATAAGAAGCCATGAAAAGTGGAAGGGGTGGTTCAGCTCATCCTGTGCTATCTAACAATCTTGAAGAAAAATATTTAATAAGAATAAACACCAATTAAATTGTTCACCTTCCGCGACTTGTATGGCAAGGTGTATTACTGATCTTGTGACTTCCTTTGGCCGAACTTTCGTTAACAATCTGCCTGTGAGCAGGCTGGCTGTAAATCTGAGTGTATCATCTGCTATTGCTGCAAGGTCATAAGCTTGACCTCCTCTCTGTATATTATACTTGGTAACTAGGGTTGCTGGTAGCTTGGAATCTTTGGTTTTTCCTGATATATGTGTCTTAGGGTCCTTACCAGTATTGGATAGCCCGGTGATCCGGTGTATCAGGTCGACGTTCAGATCAACCTTGTTACCTAGCCAAAGGTAACCTCCATGTACACAAGAAAGTAGTATGCGCACCATGGCATTAACCTCTGCACCTCGTCCAAAATGTGGTATTCTCAACAAATTGAGCAATCCTGACCGCTCAAGAATCTGGACATGTTCCATAGGAACAAATTCATCTGCACTGGTCCTCGGGTTCCTTTGAACCATAAGATACTGATCTAGGAGAAACTGAGGATATGTCTTACTATATCCAAGGTTATAGTCTATAAATTTGAGATTAGGGGCATATCCTAACAGATCTCCATCTTCCTTTACACGAGAATCAATCGACGGTATGGGAACAGGAAACTTAGCACCCTTGGGAATGTTTACCTCTGGTGTGTTTTCAACTCATGGCACGATGTATTTTGTTGCCATATGAACTTCTTCCTCTGGCTCTGGGCTGGATTCTTCTACTATCTAAGCTTGACTCCTCATCCTTGGTGGCTATCTGACCTGTGATGTACCTAATTTCACAACCTTGGGCGGCGTCGTCATAGCGGACGCAAGGCCACCACGCTAGAATCTTTGCACAATGTCCTCTAAAGGCTCTGTCTCGGATAGAAACCACTCGATGCAATACTCTGGATAGGCAATGGCTGTGAAATTGGGGAAAACTAGCACTCTGTAACTGAAGTATCTCTGCACAGGAAAACTCTCCAAATTGCTCTGTAACTCTCAGAAATCGCAAAAGTAACCCTTCTGTATGAATGATCTCTGAATTTATAACGAAAGCAATAATCTCTGAAGCAACGGTCATCTAGGCTAGACCCATCAATGGTATTAATTGCATGGACAAGACAATACCCGTCGTTTTGATCCTCATTAATTGCTGAAATATGATCAAATTTCCCTCGAAAGTTGTGTATAGGCGCCAGTCTCGACCAAGATTTAGCAAATCTGGAAAAATCATTATACTGTTGCCAAATCTAGGGTAACGTATACCGGTCATTTCTGGAATAACTGCCTATCAGAAGGCGAAGTGACTGGCCCTCTGTCTCTTTTCAAACTTCTCTACATGGCATGAGGAGCATCGCATTGCTGTGATGTCACACCACATCGTTATAAACCAACCTGTTGGCATAAAACTCTGCAACATTCAAAACTTGCACAACATAATTTTTTTTTTTTTTTTAACTTCACCTCCACAAGCATCCTGTGACTTGCACAAGATAAACTTTCCTCATTCAATTCCTTATACTTAGAATACTTAGAACTCTTTACCTGCCGGTGTAGACTAATTACCGGTGCGATGCCTCCTTTCAACTACACTGGGCATCTGCACTCCTTTAAACTGTCTGAGTTAGGGTTGGGAGGTGGAGTGGCTATCACTATAAAGCTTAAGTCTACTACCATTAATCAAAGTGGGAAGAAGCTCCCTGTTCAGTTTGCTGAGCTGAACGACACCTCATTCTATAACATACTGAATCTGATATGGCCCCAACCAATGCATCTTGAACTTCCCTGGAAACTTAAAAAACTTACTGTCATATAGGAGCACTAGGTCTCCTATATGAAAACTATTGCTATTGATGTGCCTGTCATGCCAAGATTTCTCTTGTGCCTTCTACACTTTCTGATGAAATCCTGTGATGAATCTGTCTTCTTCTAAGGTAAGCAGCTGCCCTAGTCTTTCATTCATCGTATTTGTATCAGCTATCTTGGTAATTTGAGCAACTCTTAAACCAGGAATAATATATTCCATAGGCATAACAACCTCTTGTCCATACACCAAGCTGAAAGGTGTGTGTCCTGTGAGTTTCTTGCATGTAGTCCTATAAGCCCATAATACAGCATTAACCCTGAGGTCCCAATCATTTCTTTGGCTGTCACAGATCTTAGTAAGAGAATTTTCTAGAATCTTGTTAAAGGCCTCCACTGTACCATTAGATTGAGGATGGTAGGGAGTGCTCTTATGGTGCTAGATCTTAAATTCCTCCATCAAGGCCTCAATAGTGCTGTTCAGAAAATGTGTTCCTTGATCACTCATCAAGATTACTGGACATCCAAATTTGCTTATGATATTTTCAAAGATGAACTATGCAGCTGTAGCAACATCACAACTCCTTACTGCTTTTGCCTCCACCCACCTGGTGAGGTATTATGTTCCTGTGATGATGTATCTCGCACCAGTTCATTTCCCTGGTGGGTTGATAGGACCCACGAAATCTATAGCCCACTTGTCAAATGCCCGCAGCGTAATCTATGGTCGCAGCGGCATTTCATCTCTCCGCGAAGTTTTTCCTACCCTCTAGCAGATATCATAGCATCTGCAAAAATCCTTAGTGTCTTTATGCAAAGTAGGCCACCATAACCCTGCAGTCATGATTTTCAGAGCAGTTGACTTTCTTGCGAAATGACCTCCTACAGTACCTAAGTGTGCTTCTCTGATAATGGTCTCTTTCTCATGCGGCAGCATGCATCTGCGCAGGACTTCATCTGGACCTAACTTATATAGATGTCCTGTGATCAAAGTGAAGTCTGCTGCTTTCACAACTAACTGTTTCTTTTGTTGCTTAGTAAAGTCAACTAGTTCCCACCCTGTAGTGAGAAAGTAAATAATATCCTCATAGTACTCATCTGCGATCTGGATAGAAAATAATTGTGCATCTAGCAGATTATCCTCTAAATTACTTGGTTCTTCTCCTAAATCTATTCACGGAAGATGATCAGGTCCAGCATTTAATCTTCCTGGTTTTACAATAATTTCAAAATCATACTCCTGAAATAAGAGTAACCATCTATAGATCCTTCCTCCTAATATTGGTTTATTGACCAAATACTTTAAAGCAGAATGGTCAGTAAACATCTTGAATGGGGCACCCAACAGGTAGTTCCTGAACTTCTATAGAGCATACACCATAGCTAATCCTTCTCTTTTTGTAGTGGTGTAGTTCTTTTCCGTGGTAGATAGATTTTTGCTTGAGTATGCGATAGGGTGATCGATACCCCCTTCTCCTGGCTGTGTTAAGATGATCCCCAGTGCGATGTCATATGCATCCACATGGACATGAAATGTCTTGTTCCAATTTGGGAATCCTAATATGGGTGTTGTAACCATCTTCTCTTTAAGTGTGTCTAAACTTTGCTGGCATTCCTCATTCTATAGGAATTTCATGTCTTTCTTTAACAGCTTTTCCATAGGTGCTATGATTTTTGCATAACCTTTGATGAATTTTCTATAGTACCTGGTATGACCGAGCACTGTTCTCAATTGCTTGACTGAGTTGGGTGGTGGGAGATGTATAATGATGGCAATATTTGTAGGATCTACCATCAAGCCTTGTCTTCAAACAATATGACCCAACAAAATACCAAATGGCGCACAGAATATACATTTCTTCAAGTTAAGAGAAATCTGATATTGCCTACATTTCTCTAACATGAGCCTTAAATCTCCTATATGCTTTTCAATTAATCCAAATACAATCCAATCATCAAAATAGACTTCTAATAATTTATGGATGTATTCCTTGAATACAGCAACTACTACTCTAGAAAAGATAGCTGGTGCATTTTTAAGAGCAAAGGGCATTACCGCATACTGGAATGAGCCCCATTCTGTCACAAAGGTGGTCTTATGTCAATCCTCTGAATGGATTATGATTTGGTGATAGCCTAAAAAGCCATCAGTGAAGGAGTAGACCTCATGTCCTCCCACATTGTCTAAAACTTCATCAGTGAAAGGTGTCGAAAATGGGTCATGAAGTGATGCGTCATTGAGTTTGTGTAGGTCGACACAAATCCTGATTTCTCCTTTGGTTTTCATTTCCTGCATGACCATGGGACTAACCCATTCGCTCTCTTCTATAGGTTCAATGATGCCTGCTACTAGCATCTTATCGATCTCATCCTTAGCTTTTTCTTTATAGCGGTGATTCAATCTGTATGGATGCTGCTTAACTGGCCTAGCATCCTCTTTCAATGGTATGCGCATGACTCCCAAATCTCCTACTATTCCCTTCATCTTTGTGAACTTAGTGGGAAATAGGTCTTGATAGTCATGTAAGAGATCTGCGATGTGTCCTACTATTTCATCATCCCAATAGTCTCCAATAGAGGCAAACTTTTGTTCTATTTATGTGCCAATATTGATCTTTTTAATCTTGATAGGGTCTGTGATAGCTGGAATTTCGAGTTTTGGTCCATCAACATCACGAGTCCCTTCTGACTTGGGAATGTTGACACTGCGAGGATTCTCATCCTCGTCATCTGGCTCTGCTGCGAAGTTGTAACACTCAAGTGCATCTTCTAACTGGATAGCCCAATCAGACTGAACAGACACTGATTGGGTACAGTCATCAAATATCTTGGTTTTTATAACACCTAGGGCCTGATCAATGCTTGGATACTTAGATTCAAAAGTGAAAGTGAGTAGAAAGCTGTCTATCATAAGTGGCCATGTGATGGTTCCTCTGCGCAATTCTGTCTCCGTGTACCAATTCCTTGGCACTGTGTCTAAAGTGTGAATGAATAGGTGAACCTATTCATCCCCTGGAATTGCTGACCAACTCTGTTCGCAAATTTGAATATGTGACCTGGGGTCACTCTCTCCTATGTATTTCTGTTGTAAAGGCTCCTTGTCATTAGAAAATCTGATCGCCATCAGTCTCTTAAGATCATCCCATGATGCGATATGTTCTTTATGTGCGTGCCACCATCTTGCAGGTGTGGCTTTTACTGCAAGGTTCATAGTTGTCATCCTCTACTCTTGAGGAATTTCTTGTTCAAACTGCTGTAAAAAGTCATTGACATCCACTAGGCCATGAAATGATGGAATGTCAATACTCTCGGCGCCAATCCGACGCAGTGACTTAGTCATAAACGCACATCTGCGAGCTGAGACTTCGTTAAAGTCTATTCTGCCAATTTTCTAAACCAACCTCCGAATCTGATGCGCATGAGTTGTCGCATCGCCAACTGATATTTCCTTCCACGGTAGGGTTGATGTAATCACTCTGATTAGCAGTCATCTGATAAAGGATTTCCATGTTACGCACCTCCTCCTCTGCTTGGATAGGTTCAATATAGCGAGGACCCTGAAAAGGATCCAACGGTGCGATGACCCGGATCTGTGTATCCTCAAAGGTCATTTGTCTTTTCTTTAAGTTGATAACAACCATGTTATCGATTGCCCAATAAATACCTAGTAAAGCTGGATATGGTCTAATGTCGCCAATTATTTCTATAACTTCAAAGTCGGCAAAGCTGCGAACTCCGTCAATATCAATTGGCACCTGCTGTAATCGACCCAGTGGTGATACCCGCTGCTGATTGGCTAAACGCAGATGGATAGGCGATCTGGCTAACTTAGAGCTACCCATATGTTCCCATGTTTGCTTAGTCAGAACATTTACCTCTGATCCTAAATCTAGGATTACCTCATCCATTTCAAATTCTCCAATTTGTGCTGTGAGTCTCATCTCTCTTCCTGTTCTTGTATGTCCCATAATATTATGAACAGTATGTTGCGCACTGTTCACAGAAGAAGATGGCTGACACTGATCTATGATGCGCTGAATCTCTTTGATAGATTTCTCATTTCTAACGAGTTTCAAGCAACTTCATAGGAAGGATTGTACACTTCCTATCGACTCATCCTCTTCACACCTTCCCGATGTGGTAGCCTACGATATCTGCACAGGACTAATGCCACAAGGTGTTTGCTGCGGTACGTCCCTACAAGGAAGTACCTGTGATCCCGATGCTATAGGTTCAGTAAAGAAAGTTTTTGCTTGCTGAAACATTTGTTTGTTCTTATGCAGGTCGAGTGGTGTTGATTTATTAGTTTCTTTATGCACCCACTCCGGACCTGTTCTCTTTGTGTCATCCTGCGATGTGCTACTAGTAGAAGCACCGCTGCGAGTCACAATATGTAGTCTTGGTTCTGGCTCTTTCTGCTCAGTAGCAATAAGCTGAATGTTCTGGTTTACTGCTGGCTTAGGGTCCCTAATATTGGCTATAAAGATTGGACACTCTTCTATAATATGCTCATAGGACTTGCAATACTTACATGTCATACTAGGGTTCTGGCAGTCCCTAGCATAATATCCTACAATTCCACAATTGTAACAAGTAATAGGTCCACGGCCACGGCCAAAGCCTTCTCCACGGCCAAAGCCTCCTCCACGGCCTCGTCCTCTGAATCCTCCTCCATGACCAACATGAGATTCTTCATGCTGTGGTCCTGCTGCTGGACCTGGTGTTTCTGACTGGACTCTGTATACATCATGTTTTATTTCTATCATAAGATCATAAGCTCGACAATTATGTTCATCATGACCTATGGACTTACAGAAGTTACAATATAAGTTCTTAGGGGTTTGTACATACTTCTGAAGTAAAGGGCATTCTGGTGGTCGATGTCCTCTTGTTCTGCAGAGTTCACACCATGGCCCTTGAGTCTATAATAAGGGGTTAGGAGCCCCACTTTCTAAATACTATACAAATACTGGACAATTATCCTTAGTATGGCCCTGTCCTTTACACTTTATACACCATAGTTCTTGTGCAATCTCTTTTCCTTTCTTAATCTCATGCATCTGTAACGTGAGATTGGCTAACTGGTTCTACGGGTTTGTCATTCCTATACTGGTCTCAGCTAGAGACGAAGCCTCTAGTTTCATTTCCATCTCCAATGCTTCATCCTGTGTACGGAGTCCCTGTTGCATTAATGGAATTCTGATGTGAGGAAGCAGTGCTGCAATGAACCATTCTTTTATACTGCTCCGGTGCAAACTCAAAGCTAACCTGGTCTATAAGAGCTTTGAATTTCTGATCAAAGTCCCATACTGACTCTATAGGTAACTGTTTAATGTCTTTAAGCTCTGTGATACACTGTGACTCAGACTTAGGTTTCTTGAATTCTTTAATCATTGCAGTCTTGACCTGTGCAAGCGTTCTGGCTGGCGCTATTGTATACTTCATATACCATGTTAAAGCTCTGTCTCTAAGTGTAGTGACCAACTGGACAAGTTTAATATTATCAGCCTGGATTCCTTTAATGGTCCATATGGCTTCACATAGGAACCAATGTTGTTCCGGGTCTTCTTCCCCTGTACCCTTGAAGGTAGGTAACTTCATGTCATCCCCCATTCTGTTTCTATGTGGTGGATGTTGATTTGCTATATTAATACCACTCGACAGTGTAGGTGTAGGTGATGTAGCGGTAGTATGTACTGTATGTGAAATACTAGATGTAGTTCCTACGGGATTACTCTGAGTCCCAGTTGTTTTCTGTGGGGTATAAGGGTGGTAAGGGATACCTCCTACTGGTCTCTCTATATTATTGTGACTCTTTTCTCTAGTGCTGTCTAAACTGTTTTCAAAGAGAGAAGATCTGAAATCTACTTTATATTTCTTACCACTACGTGTACATCCAATTTCATCAAAATCACTCTCAAACTCTTGTGACATTACACTGACTTAGCTTATTCATCTGAGGATAAATCCATTACTCCTTTTTCATGCAATAACATATTAATGAACAAGTTTAAAGAACTTAGGTACTTACCATGATATCCTTTGAAGAAGTACCTCTCTGCTTTGTTGAAACTCTTTCTTTGATTGACTGTGAACTCTGTAATGAAGCCTTCCAGCAAACTCGCAAGCTAGAAGTCTACTATCCGTGAAATGGGATTATCAACGCTCTTCACGGTCTGGATCAGCTCTGGCATCCAAACTATGTTTCTTTTCTCCTTGAATATGTTCTTATCAGTCAACTTTGATAACCAGTCTACAGCTCGTTTGCATAGGTCGAAAAAAATATCTCATGCAGATCTGTGAAGATATGTTTTTGTAACCAGTCCTCTGTACTCAGTATAGGACTCTTGTTTTCTGTCGCAGCGAATTCTTTTTCCTTAGACCCAACCCACCAGTTGAGTTCTTCTTTAGTAGGATGCCAACAGAAAATTAGCTCATCAATGTTTTTAAGGCCGGCAATGGAACCATTTGTTGGTTCTGATTGGGCAGACCTAGGTTTACTTTACTGTACCAACAAAACCCCTAGCTCACTGGCCCTTTTGGTGACAGACCATAGAGCGGCCCGAAGTCTCACCTGAAGTTATCTTAAATGGGGTGGCTGAAGACTCAGGTGTCTTCAACCGGGTTCTGTAGCATCCTATGGTCTCATGACTCTTCTTAGCCAGCGGGATCTCTCTACGGAAGTGATATCTCCTTCTAGCTGGCACTGATAGGGAGCAGACTCTTATCGCATCACATCTTCTCTGGCGATGCACAGACTTACTCTTCTGCTGAGCTCCTTCCCTATGATATCTCACACCGCAGCTCCCCAGACGATGAAATATCACCTTTCTATTCTATAATGTGTCCTATAATGAGGCTCAATATGCGTAACAGCTCTCAAGGTCCTGCGACCTCCTTCTTGGGTCTACTAACTCTATTGACCTTCACAAGAGAGTTAAACCACTTCACTTAAACCTTTGCAGTTTAACACGCTAACATCAACTACACTGAACTCATGGAACTCATATACCGGAGTCACTTAACACTGTAACTGTCAAACTGTTATGAACTAAGCATTGATAACTCATATACAGGCTACTTGATACCCTCAACTTGCATCTAACCCTCCATGTGCTATAACTGAAGCATAAAATACATACATCCATCAACTGATAAGCAACATTCAAGTAACAGATAACAAATAACACATAAGTAAAGCACAAACACATGAAATAGTCGCACAACACACGGATTTTACGTGGTTCACCTCTAGGGGGGAAGCTACGTCCATGGGAACTGGTTTTATATTATATCTTGAGAGAGTAAACACAGTTCCGCTGCAACCTGATATGCAACCTTGAGATCTTCTGGGAAACTCCTCACACACAACAGGGATCCCTTCTCTCTTAGATCTCTTCTCTTATATTGCCTTCTCTTACAATATACTCTTCCTCTCTCTCTCTCTCCCTCAATCCCTGGGGATTGTTACATACATGCTCAAGGAGCCAGCTACTGGTTACAGTAAGATAATACAGGTGGATTAACAGGACCAAAGCTCAACTCTTACAATACTGAGACTCTAGAGAAACTTGGCTAGCTAAATGACTCAGTGGCTACTCGACATCTAACTGTCTAAGCAGCTACCCAATTGTCTAACCTTTTACATTACAAAATACATGCTTATATAGGCGGCCCAAAGGTCTCGCCATTACAAAACTGTGGGCCTTTCCCAAAAGTAACCCAAAAACCCTAACTGTGACAGTCAGCGCATCTGTACTGTGGGCTGCTACTTACCATCACACCACAGCTTTCTATAGTCTTCCACGCTTCCTGGCGCTGATCATGGGTATGGGCACCGCTTCCTACTGTCCTTTGTCTTCAATACCTCGGCCCGTTGCTCCTTTTCCTTTATGAGGGTAGCTAAGCCCTCCGCAATGGAGCAGCCGCACCGTCTTACCGGGTTTTGGAAGGTTGAGGGGCTTTGCTTGTTCCTTCTCTTCTTTCGGCTCTCCCAGTCCGATTGTTGGCTTTGCTCTCGTTGGATCGTTCAGAAAGAAGTTTTGTCATGGAGTCTTCATCTTATTTTTCTGCGGTACATAAGGCTCGCTGCATGGATTCAAACATAAGAACCCCACACTTGCAGCTGTTTATCTTGTGGGGCCTAGGTGGCCATCGTACTCGATTTCGAAGCTCGAGGGCTCTGCGCGTTCCCTCTCTTCTTTCGGTTGCCCCGATCTGACCGTTGGCCTCTCTCTTGTTGGACCGTTCGGAAAGGAGTTTTGACTCGGGCCCTTCACCTTCTCTTTCTGCGGTACATTAGGCTCGCTGCACGGATTTAAACACAAGAACCCCACACTTGCAGCTTTTTAGCTTATGGGGCCTCTCCTGTCTTCGCCACTACCTTAAGTGCAGTGGTTGAGCTCTCTCTTCTCGGTCGCTCAGGTACTGTCTTCTTTGACTTCCCTGTACCAATGTAGCAGCTTTTCCTGTAGCTGCAGGACCCTGCTCCAACACATTCACTACTACTAAGCTCTTGCTTCCCATAAACAGTTTCATAATCATTATTACATACCTACTCTCATATACTAAATGTTATAGGAACCCATATTGGATTTCTTCCATAAATGATGAGATCAATGCCTTGATCCAAAATTGGGAGCTAATTCCTCTTCTTCCAAAGAGGAAATTAGTTCCTCCTGAAACCTACATCAAGTCCTTCATAGAGAAAAATTTCTTAGTTGCAAGAACACTTGGGAGTATTGGATACTTCTACCTCAAAACAACTTGAATAGCTATTCTCAGTTCTCTTTTGTTACATTCTCTTTTGTGGGGAAGGGGGGGTTCCCACTTGTTTTTTTTCCCTCTTTCTCAAATTAGAGATAATTTATTTGTCTTTATGTACATGGGTACCTGATATGGTTAAAAATTGTCGAGATCCATTTTCCTTTACTTAGTTTTTTTATTCTAGCTTGGCTTATGGGGGGTGCTAGAGTAAATAACCCTCCTAGAGATATCCACTTCTTGAATTACTCATGAGACAAAGCCCTATATCTGGGGGCACATTCCTTGGTTTGAGCACTGATACATTTGAGTGGATTTTCCACATTTTGAACATTCGTGGATTAATACTTCATTTTTTTATCATGGCAGAAAAACTGTGGAAATATCGACGTTGTTTGATTTTCGACGAACGTTCGTCTCTATATCGACAATATATGGCTATCTTTGCACACCCACCAAACCAATTCCATCTTTCAATGGCTCTTGGTTGTTTACGCATGAGTTAACTCATGCATTTTCGTCACATCTAACTTATAAGAAGATCTGGCTATTTTGAATAGTGGAGTAAACTTGTTCTGGGTGAGAAGTGAATTCCAACCCTCCCTCGGTTCATATTCTCAGTTCATATTCAAGCCAGCAAGCATGAAATAGATGGCACTGAATGTCAAAGAAAAATATTTCTTCTATCTTATGTCCAATCATAGAGAGAAATATTGAAATGGAAACCCTCAATAATAATAAAATAGATTTTGTTTTTTGCCCCGACTGTTGCATCTTTTTTCTTGGGTCTGGTTCTGACTAGCTATGTGTGGTATAATATTTTATGTATATGATAGAATCCGCCTATACCCTCACTGTAGGCCATCCACGTGCCCTTATATTTTGCATAGATACATTTACACTTGTTCATATATGATGTATCCATGGATAAATAGTCATTTCCATGAAACTGACTACCTCATTACAATTATCTCTGCTACTGCAACCTAGTTACCTATATGATGTCAGCATAGATAATTTTACCTTTTATATTTCTAGTTTATAGCTCCTTTGCAGGAGCATGCCAATATGTATCACTTAGCACATTTTCTATAGTTGTGACAAGGTTCTTGGTGATTGATTGAGCACAAATTGATCCTGGATTTCGTTATCAACCATATCCAAAACTAAAGAGATCAGTCATACTCTGCAACAATCATCTGGTCGTAAATTCATAAAAGGTAAGCATGCATCCTTTTTTGGGAGATACAAAATTGTGGAAATTGAACCCAGGTGTTAGAACAATTACACTCACAACAATTGCCAATTACACATGCAAATTACTCACAAAGGAGACTGAATAATGGAGGAGAACACTAATCTGTATTGAATAAGTGTACAATAGCCAACCTTGTGAAGTCATAGGCTACCACAATAAATAATTACATGAGGTATTCGAATGCATGAAGATGCTATTCGAATCTAGTCAAAAGCAGGCTTACTAAATCTAAGCAAATCCCCCATAGGTGCATAAAGCAGTTTCCAAAACTATCTAGGAGCTCACGAATTGGCAAAATAAATTAGCCAAGCTAATGGTGGATGGAAGGACAACTCATACATGTTTTTCATAGGATAAAAGAGTGGAGGGTGTGGAGGAAAAAAACAAGTTAACTTCACCTAGTCAAACTTTCCCAATTGCCTTAAAACACTGAAAAAGCAGGCAATAAAGCAGAAAAAGCAGACATGCGCTAGGGAGGCCAGGGATAAACTAGATTTGATTCCAAGAGGTTTCTCAAGCACTCCATGACTCAAAATTAGAAATTTTTACCACTATGGATGTGTAGATGACAACTTGCATAAGGTGGAATATGGAAACTAGGCAAATAAGACAAAAATGGATTAATTAATGTCTAAGGTAGCTAACTATGGGTTGATTATTCTAACACCCCCCCTTAAGCCTGACGTATGAGTAATATATCAGAAAATTATAGGGCCTAGCAACAAGTCTTAGTCACCCTTTACATGCTGCATGTCCATTTAACCAAGGAAAGAGGCAAAAACCCAGTGGGAAAATCCTCCCTTAAACATGGACTGTAAAACAAAATTTGGAAATCTTGTCATCACTCATGCTTCACAGCATGATCAGCAATCCCCATCAGTGATTTGATATTGCTGAATGTCTTCTCACAAAAAATTTGGTGAAGATATCAGCTACTTGTTCTGAAGATGAACAAAAGAGTAGGTGAATGGTGCCATCATGCACAAGCTGTCTGATGTAGTGCATATGGATCTCAATGTGTTTGGTTCTCTGCTTCTGAAATGGATCATTGCATATTCGAATGGTACTCTGATTATCATAGTATATAGTAGTTGAGTATTATGATTTGAAGCCACACTCTCCAAATAACCCCTGCAACCATAAACATTGAGTTGCTGCATTTACAACTCCTCTGTACTCTGCTTCTGTAGATGAGAGTGCAATGGCACTCTGTTTCTTACTTGACCAGATGATTGGCCCTTATGCAAGCATGAACACATATCTTTATGTTGACTTTCAATCTGTTTTGTCACCTTCCCAATCACTGTCAGTAAACCCAATCAAATCAAGATCAGATTTAACTTTATAGAAGATCCCATGTGTCCTTGTTCCCTGAACAAAGTTAAGGATCCTTTTGGATACTTTCCAATGGATCTCATGAGGCTGATCCATGTATATAGAATCCAAAATTACTGCATAAGAAATATCAGGTCTAGTATGTTTAAGATACAACAAACACCCAATCAATTGCCTATACAGTGTATTGTTTACCATAGGTGAAGAATCAGCTTCTTCAAGCTTCACTCCTGAAAGGAAAGGAGTCTTGCTTGGATTGCAATCCTTCATTTTGAATTTGTTCAGAAAATCCAAGGCATAATTGGACTGGTGCACCTTGATTCCATCTTTGGTTTGAGTAAACTCAAGCCCCAAGAATTGGCTCAATAGCCCCAAATCTGTCATGGAGAAGGCATGGTTCATTGCATCCTTCAAGGAAGCAATTTCAACCTTTGAGATTCCTGTAATGAGAAGGTCATCAACATATAAAAAAATGATCATTAATGAACCATTAATCAGCTTCAAATAGGCATTTGGATCTGATTTGCATCGAACAAAATTCAGTGATAGTAGAAAGCTATCAATCTTGGCATACCAAGCCCTGGGGGCTTGCTTAAGCCCATACAATGACTTCTTTAGCCTGCACACAAGAGATGGGTTAGTAGGAAATACTTGAGGCTGCTGCATGTATATCTCTTTAGTGAGATCTCCATTCAGGAAGGCACACTTCACATCCATGTGATGTACTTCCCATTGCTTTGAAGCTGCAATGGCTAAGGCTAGCCTGATGGAGTCCATCTTTGCCACTGGTGCAAAGGTCTCATTGTAGTCTATGCCATGAACTTGTGAGTAGCCCTTGGCTACCAATATGGTATTGTACTTCAGAGGTGAACCATCAGCAGCAAATTTGGTCGTGTACACCCACTTACACTGAACTAGCTTCCTCCCTGGGGGAAGATCAACCAGCTCCCAAGTGTTGCTCTTCTAGAGTGAGTTGAACTCTTCCTTCATGGCTGCTTGCCATCTTGGTTCTTTTGATACATATTCATATGTTTGAGGATTTTATTTAACCATCATATAGAATTTCTCAGCAAACATAGGATCTTTCATGCATAGAGCACTCTCAAATTGAGATCTAGTCCTCCTAGGGTCATTAGGATTTCCAGCTAGTTCTCCAGCTACATGAATGGTATTGGATTCCCATTTTGGCATTGTAGGGATGCTAGGATATGAAATAAAATCATCATTATCAGACATATCAGAATCAACATGTTCAACTATCTCTTCACTTACATTCAGAGGTTCTGGTGGTGAAGAGGATTCTCCAACTTCCATTGCTGCTAGGGGTTCTTCTTGAAACTGAACACACCTTTCAATGAAGGATTTGTTTGTGCTCAAATTGATCAGCTTGTACCCTTTTGAATCTTCAGAGTACCCAACAAATAGACACTCTTGGCTTTGGGGCTGCAAAGCCTTTCTCTTTTCTGTTGGAATTCTAGCCCAAGCCCTTGAGCCAAAAATCCTGAAATGGGTCACATCTGGCTTGTGCCCACTCCATGCTTCAAAAGGAGTCATACCATCAAGATATTTATGAGGCACCCTATTCTAGATATAGGCTACATAGTTTATAGCTTCGGCCTAGTACTTTGGTGGCAAAGTCTTATCCTCCATCATGCATGTTGCCATCTCTTTCAGTGATCTGTTCTTCCTCTCAACAACACCATTCTGCTATGGTGTGTAAGGGATAGAATGCTGCATCTGAATACCTACATCTACACAATATTGAATAAACTCAGACTTGACATACTCACCACTATTGTCAGATCTGAGGACCTTGATTTTCCTCCCAGGCTGGTTTTCAACCAAAGCCTTAAAGACTTTGAAGAGGCCAAAAACTTCAAACTTGTGTTTCAGGAAGTAAACCCATCAATACCTGGAAAAGTCATCTATGAAATTCAATGCATATTTGTCCTGACTCATTGACATATGAGGGAATGGGCTAGCAACATCACTGGGGATCAACTCAAGAGGTGCAAAGGTTCTCTCATGACTAGCTCTCTCAAATTTATGCTCTTGGTGTTTTACTAGGATGCAACCTTGACATACTCCTTTGGAAAATTTAATCTTTGGTAACCCTATGACCATTTCTTTTTCACTAAGATCAGAAATATACTTGTAATTTAGGTGGCCAAATATTTCATGCCAAATCTTGCTTGCCTCATTAGCATGAATCAGAAGAGCAGAGGGGTTTGAGTAGGGTAGGAAGTGTGAGAACATGTATACCTTCGAAGTATGATTTGCAACTCCTTTTGCAATGACTTTACCATGTGAGATCTCTGTGATCTCAACTTCATCAAGGGAGAATATGACCTTCTTTGGAGACCCTGTGTGGGTCATTTGATACACTGATAAGAGGTTAGAGGCAAGACCTAGAACATACAACACATTGGTGAACTTACCATGATCAAGATCAATCCTCTCTTTGCCCAAAATTTCAATGAGAGAGTCATCTCCTAGTACTATTAGTGGACCTTTCGACATGTCAAGTGAGGTGAATGCCTCCTTGGTCGAAACCATATGTATTGAAGCTCCAGAATCAATGATGAAACTAGGTGAGCTTGATGTGCCAACAACCAATGCATGAACTCTCTCTCTATCTTCTGAACTTGATCCTCCTTCCCTATTCTTTGAGCTGTTTGGAAGGGAGATTCCATTCTTTTCCAGGAGTTGGGTCAGCATGTTTATTTGCTTCTTCATGCAAGATCTTTCAGAATGATTGCCCTTACTGTAGTATGCGCACTTGCTCATTTCTCCTTTGTTTTTCTTCTTCTGGTAGTTCTTCTTGGAACCTTGAGGCTCCTCCGGAGACTTGTTCTTGTCTCTCTTTTGCTTAGGTGGCTTTTTAGCTTTCTTCTTGCTTTTTGAATCCACCCTTGAATCTCCAGCAACCAGAGCTTGGTCTTTGGATGGTTTGATGGTGCCCATCATCACCAATTTATCTTGTTCTTGTGTGAGAGATTCCATGAAATATGCAAGGCTAGGCATCTTCCAGGCTCGAGCTGTTAACTTTGTGGCATAGAAAGGTGAAAAAAAAACTGAATAGTTAGGGCCAAGATTTGAGAGTATGGCAAAGACTAGCTGATCATCCTTCTTTTCGATCCCACATTGTTTTAGCTGCAAAACAAGTGCTTTGAACTTGGAAAAATAGAGTTGCAGGGATTCAAAGCTATTGGGACTCAGGGAGATCAGTTCATTTTCAATTTGATGTCCCCTCATCTCATCTGTCTTTCCAAAAAGATCAACAAGCTTCTCCCATACTTCATTCGGTGATTTCAATCCATCAAGATGGAAAAGGAGGTCTCTAGATATACTCAGACACAAGAGACCATAGGCCTCATCCCTCCTGTTGTGCCATTTTTATTTTCTCTACAGTTGCATTGGGCTCTGCTTCTATTGCCATAGTCACTCTGTAGAGGCATTTCAATATCAATAGTATCTCCATCTTTACTTTCCATTCAAATAAATTAAATGGAGTCAAGATGATCTTTTGAGATTGATCCATAGCTCATAAATTGTCCCGTCAGTTAGCAGAATGCTCCCAGTCAATGATGTCGAACCTGCAAAACAAATTGGAAGGATAGAAATTGATCTACAAAGGCTCTAATACCATGTGGAAATTGAACCCAAGTGTTAGAACAATTACACTCACAACAATTGCCAATTACACATGCAAATTACTCACAAAGGAGACTGAATAATGGAGCAGAACACTAATCTGTATTGAATAAGTGTACAATAGCCAACCTTGTGAAGTCATAGGCTGCCACAATAAATAATTACATGAGGGATTTGAATGCATGAATATGCTATTCGAATCTAGTCAAAAGCAGGCTTACTAAATCTAAGCAAATCCCCCATAGGTGCATAAAGCAGTTTCCAAAACTGTCTAGGAGTTCATGAATTGGAAAAATAAATTAGCCAAGATAATAGTGGATGGAAGTACAAATCATACATGCTTTTCATAGGAGAAAAGAGTGGAGGATGTGGAGGACAAAAAACAAGTTAACTTCACCTAGTCAAACTTTCCTGATTGCCTTAAAACACTGAAAAAACAGGCAATAAAGTAGAAAAAGTAGACATGCACTAGGGAGGCTAGGAATAAAGTAGATTTGATTCCAAGTGGTTTCCCAAGCACTCCATGACTCAAAATTATCATATTTTACCACTATGGATGTGTAGATGACAACTTGCATAAGGTGGAATATGTAAACTAGGAAAATAAGACAAAAATGGATTAATTAATGTCTAAGGTAGCTAACTATGGGTTGATTATTATAACAAAAATAACATTGAGGCTCAAAATAACAGTTGTATTCTTCAGGTCATGTACCTTACGAATGAATTTAACAACCCTGCAACTCCCTTTTTTTATTTAAACTAGAGTAATTGCAACAAGAGGGTCTAGTCAACAATGACTCTAGCCAATTCGTTTTTTTTATAAACTCGATGCTCCACTAAACTATTGGCCATTGAAATAGTGTTAATTACTTTCCACAGTAGAAGGACAACTTTCTGATTGGACCATTTGGGCCACCTAGTGTTCCAAAGCCCAAACTATCAAGGTCTCCTTGTGAGTAAATCAAAGGACATTGCACAACACTTGTTGGCATCAATGAAAAATTCAGTCTATTGGACACAATGTTCACTGAGAGGGAGGGAGGGTGACTCAGAAAGCTAAGGCTTGAACTCAATTTCAACGTCTTTTTCTACCAATCTTATCATGCCCGCAGCCATCTTTGTCATCAAGTTTGCTTGTCTATTGTCATGTCACCATCTCCTTGTCATCTTTGCTCCAACATATTTGTCTTGCCCAAATCATCTTCAAATGACCACAGAAGGGTCATTTGACTCTCTAGATGTTCCATGCTTGTCAGGATTTCTTGTCAATGTCATTATGCATGTTCTTAGTCATCTTTTTCCTTCATGTCTTATTCCAATTACACCGTGCCATGTCATCATGATTAGACACCTCTTCGAATCTCTATTTGTTATTTATTGTTTTAATGAAATAATCAATTAAAACTTCTTCTAAACATTGCATCTCTCCAATAGTAAGATGTGTCTCTTCAAAACTCTGTCTTAATTATTTTTATTAAATTTCTGTTTATTTTTCTAAATACATTCTTGTAGCTTCTTATTTAATAAACTCTGTTTATTATTTTTCACTAACTTTGCAGGTCCATCTTTTGCATATATGACCATCATAATGCAAACTGAAAGTATGGATGGATAGACACCTCAACAAGGATCAGAAACATGTCACCTTTTGAACTTTTTGATACACAAACATTATCTGGAGATCATTTGAAAATAGGCTTCCAAACTGTTTAATTTAACACTTGGACAATTGTTTTTAACTTCATGTAACAACAATTTTTCTTCTACTTTGGCAGATTGATTTCTCCCTCATGTGGTCACCATATGGAAACCTACAAGCATGTATAGATAGCCATTTCAACAATGAACATGACAATATCATAAGATAAATATGTTGACACACACACAACTTCTGGAAAGAATTTCAAAATAGCTTCTCAACCTCTTTTGAACATCAAAACATATTTATTCCCATTTTGGCAGACTCCTATTTCACACATGTGAACACTCTATGGAGACCTAAAGCCAGGATCAGATGGAAAACTTACCAAAGAATGGATCCATGACATTTGATAAATTTACTTGCACAAAGACAGCCCTTGGCGGGCATTTCCAACTGACCTCTCAAACTCCCGTTTTTAACACTTGGTCAATTTTCTTTTGTTCTCATTATGGAAAATATTATTTTTCCTATTTTTGGCAGATTGATATTTTGCATATGAGACCATCATAAGACAACGTGAAGGTATGGCTGGATATTCAGCTCACCAAGGAACATGACTATGCTACCTGATGAATTTTATCATCAAAATAACCCCTCCTTGCAGGCATTTCAAAATGCTTTTTCAATTTACTGAATCTAACACAACCAATTTTATTATGTTCTTAAAATGCAAAATAATATTTTTCTTACTTTTGGAAGATGTATATCTTTGTCATAAAACATTCCACAGGATAAATGAGACCATGGTTAGATGAACCCATCAACAAGTTATAGCCTAGCACTTTCATATTATTTTTTTCATCATCCTATGAGATAGGGAGGGCATTTCCCTGAGGCCACTGAGGCAGTTTTGCCAATACTGTAATAGTGCAAAATAGCCTAAAACTCTGGTTTGGCAGACCATTATCTTTGTCATCAAACATATTCTTTGAGAACTGAGACCATTGTGAGATAGCCTCTTCAACAAGTTGTAGGATGATAGATTTAGATAATTTTTATCATACACCTATAAGGTACATCGGGAATTTTCCCAAGGCCACATGAGCCATTGTTTCCAGCACTTGGACAATTTTCTTAGTCTGGTCCAATCTACCTAAAACATTGTTTTGGCAGGTTCATAACTTCTTCCTCCGCTACTTCCAAGATAGTTTGAAGACATGATTAGGTAGGACAAATATCAATCTACAAGACCCCCATATGGTGTAGGCATTTTCTTCAACACACAATTTCTTGTGGGAATTTTATTAAGGCTGCCTGAGTCAGTTTTCCAACACTTGGTCATTTTCAGGACTTTCTCCAAAATTTATTCTAAAACCTCATTTTGGCAGATTCAAATTTTTCTTCAGACATGCTTAAGGAGAAATAATACCATGGTTAGGTAGACAAACCAACACACTACAAGACCCCCATGTGCTGCGGGAATTTACTCTAACCCATAATTTAGGGCGGGCATCTTTCTAAGGCTACTTAGCCATGTCATCATGCTTAGACACCTCTTTGAATCTCTATTTGTTATTTATTGTTTTAATGAAATAATCAATTAAAACTTCTTCTAAACATTCCATCTCTACAATATTAAGATGTATCTGTTCAAAACTCTATATCAATTATTTTTATTAAATTTCTGTTTATTTTTCTAAATACATTCTGGTAGCTTCTTATTTAATAAACTTTGTTTATTATTTTTCACTAACTTTGCAGGTCCATCTTTTGCATATATGACCATCATAATGCAAACTGAAAGTATGGATGGATAGCCACCTCAACAAGGATCAGATCCATGTCACCTTTTGAACTTTTTGATACACACGCATTATCTGGAGATCATTTGAAAATACGATTCCAAACTATTTAATTTAACACTTGGAAAAAATTGTTTTTAACTTGTAAAAACAATTTTTCTTGTACTATGGCAGATTGATTTCTCCCTCACATGATTACCATAAGGAAACCTACAAGCATGGCTAGATATCCATTTAAACAATGAACAAGACCATATCATAAGATAAATCTATTGACACGCACACTCAAACTCCTGTTTTTAACACTTGGTCAATTTTCTTTTGTTCTCATTATGCAAAATATTATTTTTTGTATTTTTGGCAGATCGATATTTAGCATATGAGACCATCATAAGACAACTTGAAGGTATGGCTAGATATTCATTTCACCAAGGAACATGACTATTAAACTTGATGAATTTTATCATCAAAATAACCCCTCCTTGTGAGCATTTGAAAATTTCTTTTCAATTTCCTGAATCTAACACAACCAATTTTGTTGTGTTCTTAAAATGCAAGATAATATTTTTCTTACTTTTAGCAGATTTATATCTTTATCATAAAACACTCCACGAGATAACTGAGATCATGATTAGATGCACCCATCAACAATATATATCCTAACGCTTTCATATTATTTTTCGCATCATCTTATGAGATAGGGAGGGCATTTCCCTGAGGACACTAAGGAAGTTTTGCCAGTACTAGAATAGTGCAAAACAACCTGAAACTCTATTTTGGCAGACCATTATCTTTGTCATCAAACATATTCTTTGAGAACTGATACCATGGTGAGATAGCCTCTTCAACAAGCCGTAGGATGATATCTTCAGACAATTTTTATCATACACCTATAAGGTATGACAGGTATTCTCCCAAGGCCACATGAGCCAGTTTTTCCAACACTAGGACAATTTTCTTAGTCTGGTTTAATCTGCCTAAAACATTGTTTTGGCAGGTTCATAACTTCTTCCTCAGCTACTTCCAAGACCGTCTGAAGACATGATCAGGTAGTACAAATATCAATCTACAAGACCCCCATACGGTGCGAGCATTTTCTTTGACACACAATTTGTGGTGGGCATTTTCTTAAGGCTACCTGAGCCAGTTTTACAACACTTGGTCATTTTCAGGACATTCTCCAAAATTTATTCTAAAACCTCATTTTGGTAGGTTCATAACTTTGTCTTCAGACATGCTTAAGGAGAAATAATACCATGGTTAGGTAGAAAAACCAATACACTACAAGACCCCCATGTGCTGTGGGAATTTACTCTAACCCATAATTTAGGGTAGTCATGTTTTTTAGGCTACTTAGCCATTTTTGCTTGCTCTGGCACAAACCCCTGTTTTGGCAGGTCCATAACTTCTCCCTCAGGAACTTTTAGGACAAATTGAATACATGTTCAAGTATGAAAAACAACAATCTACAGGACCCCCATGTGGTGCAGGCATTTATATTCTCCTATAAATTATGGTGTGCATTTATATTTTCTTAGAATAGTTTTGACTACCTTTTAATACTTAGTCAATTTCCAAAGTTTCACAAAGTTGGCAGGTTGACATCTTCCTCCTTAGAGACTCTCTGGTGAGGCAAGTGACATGGTTGTATTCTCCATAAAACACTCTAGAGACTCACATTATCAATACAATTTTCACATCATCCTATGAGGCATGGCAGGAATTTCTTTAAGGTCACTTGGGCAGATTTAACACCAATTCCATACTTAGACAAATTTCTCAATTAATTTGGACTAATATGCCTAAAACAACCTTTTGGAAGGTCCATAAATTTTCTTCATCCACTTCTAAGACAATCTGAAGAGATGGTCAGGTAGGCCGAAGACCAATCTATAAGACCCCCATGTGTTGTGGGCATTTACTCTAACCCATAATTTAGGGCAGGCATCTTTTTGAGGCTACTTAGACATTTTTACATCTAGAACTTGTCTTGAGTTGCACATGCATAACTTCTTTGAGTAATTAGTGAGACATTGACCCTAGCCATAGAAGTATCTATATAAACTAATGAAATACCATTGCATGCATCAATTCTTACAAATTCTAGGTGTAGGAAAGCGTTCTGATAGAAGAACACAATATTCCTTCTGCGGTTTTCCATTTCTTGTGTCCAAGATGGAAGAATCTTCTACCAGGAGGAAAAGAAGCAGCAATTCGAGGGATACCTTGGAGTGCTTCCTAAGAAGAAACCCAAGCCTGAACCTGAGGAGAAGAAATTCATTTTTAGGGTTTTTTTTCTTAATGGTTTTAATTTAACTCTACAGTTGGAGGATGCTATGGAAAATATGTCGGTCTCTGAGTTTATACAGACTGTTAGGAGAAAATATGAGAAATAAATAATAGAAAAGGGGCCAAGAAAAATCCATTGGGGTCCCCAAGTCTATGTGGAATATGCAATGGGAGAATGAATACCGGGACTTTAGAAGCTGTGATTTCTTTGAGGGGTTCTGGGGAGATGCTCTTGGGACAGGAAAACCCAGGCACCACGCAGCCGGAGGTACAACTATTTGGAAAAATTCAAAGTGCTTCACATCTAGGCCCCGATGGTTGGTGCTTTCCTGGTATGAAAATACAGGGCGATAGATGAGAGTGGAATCAAGCTCACCAGCCATCAACACCCCAAGACTGACAAGCTTCTCAAAGCATATCGCCATTCCAACTCTTTCATAATTCTCAGAATCTCTTAGCAGAATAACACTTCAAGCATTGTCATTAATTACTAATTCATCGTTTGCAACTTAATCGGCTTGGGAAGGTGGTGTTTATATAGGGTGATGAAGATGAAGATGGATACAGAGATGACTGGTCAGCATAATGGTAGCACAAGTGGACATGGGTAGGGATCTCTATTTTTTGCTAAGAATATAGTCATGTCACCTCCTTTGAATATGCTACATTGTTGTCCACATGGATTGCGTTGTTTGGACATGAAATTATTTTCCTTTCCACTTACGCTGACAGTGGTGTTAGGAATGGTTTTGGCTAGTCGCATCCCTTTGCTTCATGTAGAAGCTAGGTTTGTCGCTTCAAAGATTTAAATTTCATGATCTTCTATTGTTTTCTACACAAGCCACATGTCAGATCTCTGGAGTCGGGAAGGCTGGTGAATCAGTGATTCTTTGGACATGATATTCACCTAAGGCGTGTCACAAATGGCATCAAGGGATATGATTATTGTTCAGCTCATACTTGAGGACATCCTTTCTATACCATACCTGACCAGGACACCACCTTTACCAGGTTGAATGGATCAAGAGTCGCCAGGGATCAAATTTGAAGGGAAAGACTCATTTTACTTTGAAGGGATGTGAGAAATTGAACCCTTCAATGTCGACATTTAAAAATAAATCATTCTTTTCATTTGAAAATCAGTGTTAAAAAAAATTTCATTATTTATTAAAAACATTGTATATGAAAAAAAAAATGGCAATAAATCCCAAGTGATTCAACATTTACATGGAATTAGTGAGGTAAACCATGTGCATATGATCACTTCCATATTCTTTTTATGGGTATTACTCAAGAGTTAGTATAGAGGAGGAGAGACTAAAATAAAGGTTGAGAATGAAGAACATGTAAGGGTGATGGAATATGAGATTGGGAAAAATCCCATTTAGAAAGAGATTGATGCACTTATTTTGTTAATGTGAAGTACATAGCCATAACCATTAGGAGTATTTTTTTTGTATTGCATGTTCTTTGGCATTTTTATTTTTTGAAGGGAAATGTTTGTTTCCTATCACGCTAAAGTGATTGGAGTAGTTGAGAACTACTCACAACCTTATATGAATGCATAATATGAAATTAGGGGTGAAAGTAGGATCATGGGGTACTAAAGCTTATTTATGTCTAGAATTGTTTTGAGAAGAGCTCCACTATTATAAATGCTATGTTACAAGGCCAAAAGAGATCAGGCATCAAATCCCTAACATTATTAACAAACTAAAAATATGATCTTTGTCCAGTGCCAACGTATCCACCTAGAACTAGTGTACTTCTAACATTGGACATCCCTTGGAGATTTAAATTTTTTTATCCTTGTTGTGACCACTTGATCATTGCCATAACCAATGGTTTAAATAAACAACATAAAAGTAAAAAAATTGGAAGAATAACTTTTCCATGGCATTTTACCTTACCTGTTTTGAAATGAACTTTTCTACATGCTATTAAAAGCATTGCATTATTATCTTTCCAGCTAAATAAGTTTTTTAGGATCCACATTTCCATTAATGGAAAAAAAAGTTACAAATACCATCACAAATCTAATTGATATGTTTGTACATATGGACACACTTCATGAGTAACTAGCCATTCAATTTCAAACTCCACCTAATCCCTAAGTATCATCTTCACCATAATAAACCTAAGTATTAGAAGACTTGAAAATGTATCTTTCAAACTTTAGTCTTGAGTCTACTAACATCTAGATGTCAAATGAGATGGATTGATAGGGATTCTCATTTCTCTTTTAAAAACTTGGTGCATATAATTATTATTCAAACACATTGAAAAAAGTATCCTTCGGTGCACCTACCTAAAAGAAAAACCCTAGAATGTAAACCTAATGCTTTCAGGATTTTTTTTTTTTATCAACCCTAAATTCAACAACTATTTTTAGAATTGAATCATGTCCTCCCTAGATGCTCAGTTCAAAGTGATCAAATGAAAGCCCCAATTTTAGGGGGATTATGGATAGTCTCTGACGTTCCTAGAGACTTTCAGAGATCATTCTTTGTTTTGAGGGTGCTCAGGGTGCAGATCAAAGAGCCCACAGAAGGAACAGGAGGAAGAAGAAGAGGACTCAATTCAAAAGGTGAGGCAAGTAAGGAGGGGAGACATAATAGGGGAGATCAACACTATCAACTTGCACATCTTGATTTTGGGAGATCAAATCAGCGTTGATTTCTAAACTACCTTCATCGGGACCGCTCAACCTTGAGAACTTTAACATTCTGCTAACCCTTTTTCATATGAACGAGTGAGCAAATTCTGATCGTGGATTGATTTTCACCCATTCATCTACCAAACATCTTGTTCCAACCATAGATCTTCGCAGCCCCTACCACTTTCTGCAGATCGACAATAGATGTTGATTAGGAAGAGGGAGATGACGATGACGATGAAGATGTGATGACAATATCTTTACTTTGGTATTCACTAATTTTTTTTGAGCTTCGCCAACATTATAATAGAATGGTTATGAGTGATTATCACTCCTATAAAGAATGCACTTTATGGAACTACCAAATTTCTCAGTTTGGATCTTCCTCTTTTAAGACACCGAACTAGGTCCATAAGTCTTGATTCTTCATGTGCACAAATCTAAGAACAGGAGGCTTCACAGGGCACAAAAGGTTTTATTTTCTTTTTACTACTTCCTCAGATCATATTGAATTGTCATATTAGTCCTTGGAATGGGTTTTAGGAGCAATCCTAATTTTTCACTCAAGTGGCTACTCCCCCTATCATGTAGATGTCTCCATTCACTGAGCTCCCCCTAAAGTTGTGATGATGAAGATGATGATGATGATGAAGATGATGACGATGATAATGAAAATGATGATGATGATGATGATGAAGATGATGATCATGATAATGGAGATGCCGATGAATTGGATGATGATGATGTTGATGATGAATATGATGATGAGCATGACGATGTTGATGATGATGACAACGAATATGATGATGATGATCAAGATGATGATGGTGATAACGAAGAAGTTGATGATGAACATGATGATTATGATTATGAAAAGGATGATTATGATCATTGTCATGTTGTCATCATCACCATCATCTTCGCCGTCTTCATCGTCATCATGATCATGATCATCATCATCGTCGTCATCATCATCATGTTCGTCCTTGAAGGGACTTATGTATAGGATCTCATTATAAGCAATGCAACCAATACAAATTATGAAAAAATCCTAGTTAAATTAAATTAAATTAAATTAAACTACACTAAATTAAAAATATAGAGTTGTTTAACTATAATTAATTTAAAATGCAACAAAATATAAAATATGCAAATAAAAAAACCCAAAATAAACTAAACAAAATATAAATATGAAAAATAAAAAAACAAAAAAACACCAAATATAAAATATGCAAATAATCAAACAAAAAAAGAATAATTCAAAAACACTCGTGCACTAGCTCATTAGCATTCAAAAACACCCACACAGGATCTACTCTGGCTCCCATTTAGGGGTTTTCGATTTTGAACTTTCACTGAAGGATATGGAATAGGATATGATGTTTTTTTATAGGAAGGGCAGGAGAAGGAATTTTCCTATTAGTGCATCATCCACTCCCTTCACATGTGAGCCCATGCTTCCAGAACCACCTGCCCCACATCCAGAATGGCAGCAATGTTTAGACCTTCAGGTTTGTTTCCTTCTATGTTTTTCTTGATTACCTATTGTGTTTTAATTTTATTCATGGTTTTTTTCGTTTTTGTGGATGTGGTGGAGATGAAATGGTTCAAATATCCTTGCAAGCATGAAGCATGAGTTGTCGAGGTGAACTTGGGAAATTCAATGTGAGAATTAAAACCAACACTTATCGAGGAAAAGGAGGAAGGGAATGTGGAGCTATATGATTGTAGGGTATGCTCTGAATGGGAAAGATGAAGAGGCTTCTGATTTTACTTTCTCGACGGTGCTTCTGATTTGTGCAAACAGCACGACTTATGATCAGGGTAACCAAGTTCATATCCTCACCATAAAATATGGATTTGATTTATATGATTTTGTGGGTATTTATCTAATTGGCATGTCTACAAAATGTGGGTCTGTTTCTAGTTTTGTCCATTCCTTTTGGGCATCATGTCAAAATTCCCATGAGTTGACAGTTCAAAGCTAGACTGTGAATCTTTTTAATAGTACGGTTGTTAGTTTTTCTTTGATAACGGAAAATTTTTGTAGTTTGAAGCCCAAATGTTCTATAGAAAACTATTTTTGTTTTCTCATAGTAGTTTTGATGCTACTAAGCAAAGCTTTGTAGCAATTGTGGAATTTCAGAGCTTGTATTGAGTTGTACATGCATAATTGCTTTGAGTAATTAGTGAGACATCAACCCCAGCCATAGTAGTATCTGTATAAACTAATGAAATCATGTTGCATGCATCAATTCTTGCAAATTCTAAGTGTAGGAAAGCATTGCGATAGAAGAACACAATATTCCCTCCACGGTTTTCCATTTCTTATGTCCAAGATGGAAGAATCTTCTACCAGGAGGAAAAGAAGCAGCAATGAGGGCTACCTTGGAGTGCTTCCTAAGGAGAAACCAAACCCTAAACCTGAGGAGAACAAATTCATGTTCAGGGATTTTCTTCTCAATGGTTTGAATTTAACTTTGCAGTTGGAGGATGCCGTGGAAAATATGTCGGTCGCCGAGTTTGTAAGGACTGTTAGGAGAAAAAATGAGAAATAAATAATAGAAAAGGGGGCAAGAAAAATCCACTGGGTTCCCCAATTCTATGTGGAAGATGCAATGGGAGAATGAATAAATATGGAAACATCATATGAAATGATTCTCACAACAAGCCCATGCTTGTAGCTCTGCAAGCTCATCCCTAAACTTCCTTTTGGGCATCATGTCAAAATTCACATGAATTGACAGTTCAAAGCTAGACTATGAATGTTTTTAATAGTATGGTTATTATTTTTTCTTTGATAATGGAAACTTTTTGTAGTTTGAAGCCCGAATGTTCTATAGAAAACTATTTTTGTTTGCTCAGAGTAGTTTTGATGCTACTAAGCTGAGCTTTGTAGAAATTGTGGAACGCCAGAGCTTGTCTTGAGTTGTACATGCATAATTGCTTTAAGTAATTAGTGAGACATTAACCCCAACCATAGTAGTACCTGTATAAACTAATGAAATTATGTTGCATGCATCAATTCTTGCAAATTCTAAGTGTAGGCAAGCATTGCTATTCAAGAACACAATATTCCCTCTGCAGTTTGTCGTTTCTTGTGTCCAAGATGTCAAAATATTCTACCAGGAGGAAAAGAAGCAACAATGAGGGCTACCTTGGAGTGCTTCCCAAGAAGAAACCCAAGCCTGAACCTAAGGAGAACAAATTCATGTTCAGGGTTTTTCTTCATAATGGTTTGATTTTAACTCTAAAAGATGTCAGTCGCCTAGTTTGTAAGGACACTTAGGAGAAAAGTTGAGAAATAAATAATACAAAAGGGGCCTAAAAAAATCACCATACACCAAACTTTAAAATGAAATATTTTAAAGAATGCATAATAAATTCTAAGCAAAAAATTGTATTGTTAAATTTGCAAAGTTGTTTTTATACAATATATTTCCTTTCAGTTCATGTGTATTTAATTTTTTTTGGATTAAATTAATTTTTTTGTATTTCGTTGTAGATAATTGAAAATTATGTTTACTAAAACTCTGTTTATATTTTGATAATGCTTGTAGGGTGGCCCTTTGCGTTATGATCATTGGAGAGTAGAGGTGGATTTGGTTCTGAATACCATGGCAATGAATGCTTCAACTAATTCATCAATCCTGTGTTTTTATGATGAGAAAAAATTCTCTTGTTTCGAAGACGCACCATCTTTCACCCCCTTACCTATCTCAAGGGCTTGCACTATTTCGTAAAGGTCTCTTTCTTCCTCTCTATTTATATGACATATACACACATGGTTGTAAAATGCATGTTGATGGGGTGAGTCTTAGAGTGAACAAGAAATTGAAGCATTCTCTTATGAGTAAAAAAAATGTATTAATATGTGCGCTACGAAAGCATTCCATGACCTCCTCAAAGTGCATTATGTTAGAACAAATATTTCCATATCTAAATATTATTTACTGGAAAGTTTTTTTTTTAGTAACTAGGGGAATCAACAACCAGAGCTGGGCTGGTACTCACATGACACGGGGTCTAGGGATCTATTCCTACTACCACTATACCCCTAGGTGCCCCACACCCTTTGCAAGACATGGGACACAGGTAAACCCAAGTGGGATTTGATATCATGACCTCCAATTTACAACAAGTGACTTCATAAATACTGAACCACCAATGAGCCGCACTCGTGCGTGCTATTATTTACTGGAAAGTTAACATTTCATAGATAACAAAGATTTATCCGAAGTATTTAGTGACATTTTATTCATATTGTAAGACAACATGACTCTTTCCTCTGTTTTTTGTTTTATATTGTTTGATAGGGTGGTGGTATTGAAAATGTCCACACATTTCCAGTAAAAACCTATTTGTATGTGTATTTAATATATCTCTATCTTAAACTTTAAAATTTATGTGTTGTTTTTGTTTTAATATAATGGTTAAAGAAATATTGTCGAATACAAACACAAGTTTCCACATCAGTAAGGCAACAATATTGTAATATAGCATTTAAATGCGAGTTGATATTCTGGTGGAAAATGTGTGCTGGATAGACTGATTGTTGATTTCCTCCACATGACATGTGGAATGTGACTCCAGAACCACATCTATTGGTGAAATTAACCCAAGAACACACTTTCCAGACAACATTAGTTAATTTAATTGTATGCCCATAGAGTATTTTGATATTTTCCATGCCTAGCAAATGACCACTTATGTATAGGTCTAGGAATGGATTATTTATTTAATTTATAAATTTAATTTCCAGCCAACAAAGTGGTTTTCCATTTATTAGGACAACTCTTTGCAAGAGATATGGGCCAATGGACCTGGCAAAAGGCGATTGATAAGGTAAGGGTTCTTGCATTGCCTACATTCTCCCTAGGCATTAATATTTTATATGACTTGCTTGTACCTATTGTATACTATAAATTTTCTATTTTCATTTATAGCCTCTTCATCATGCTTCATATCCAATGTTTGTATAGAAACATAAAAATATCAGACTTATCTATATTTGTTGTGTTCTTAATGTACCATTCCTTGCTTTTCCATGGGTTTTAGAGTTCTTGCCTCATTTTTCCATTGCATTCTTAGGATTAGTGTAGTAAGTAGTACTACTATTATGTTCACCTATTTTGCAGTGCACCATGCTCACATTTTGGACAAGTTTTCCCTACGTTTAACTACTAAAGTTATCTATTTGTAGCTTTCTCTTGGTTACCCGCTGTCATGAGGTTCTTTTGCATTAAGTCATTCTAATGACAATGATGCATGGTTTGTACTGTTTTTGTAGAGAAATTGATGAATAAATAACATCCTTGTATATTTCAGAAGTGCAGATAACCTCATAGTCTCAGTCTCTCAAAATACCTCTCTAAGGAGAATTTTCTCAACATCAATTAGAATTTCCTTTGTGGGTGCACTACATATCCTGGTGTTTGGTCACATACAAGCTTGATAGAACCTCTCATACTTGAATTATTGGATTTTGAAGCCCGAATGTTCTATATTAAACTATTTTTGTTTTCTCAGAGTAGTTTTGATGCTACTAAGAGGAGCTTTGTAGCAATTATGGAACGCCTGAGCTTGTCTTGAGATGTACATGCATAATTGCTTTGAGTAATTAGTGAGACACCAACCCCAGCCATAGCAGTATTTGTATAAACTAATGAAATATTGTTGCATGCATCAATCTTGTAAATTCTAAGTGTAGGCAAGCATTGCAATAGAAGAACACAATATTCCCTCCGCAGTTTTCCATTTCTTATGTCCAAGATGGAAGAATATTCTACCAGGAGGAAAAGAAGCAACAATGAGGGATACCTTGGAGTGCTTACTAAGAAGAAACCCAAGCCTAAACATGAGGAGAAAAAATTCATGTTCAGGGTTTTTCTTCTTAATGGTTTGAATTTAACTCTGCAGTTGGAGGATGTTGTGGAAAATATGACGGTTGCCGCGTTTGTAAGGACTGTTAGGAGAAAAGTTGAGAAATAAATAATAGAAAAGGGGCCACGGAAAATCCACTGGGGTCCCCAAGTCTATGTGGAAGATGAAATGGGAGAATGAATAAATATGGAAAAATCATATGCAATGATTCTCACAACAATCCCATGCTCGTAGCTCTGCAGGTTCATCCCTGAACTTCCTCCCCTAAACTGTTTCTTTAGTTTTTTTTATATGTCAACAAAAATGCATTTATATGTACGCTACAAAAGCATTCCATGAGCTCCTCAAAGTGCATTATGTTAGAACAAATATTTCCATATCTAAATATTATTTTCTGGAAAGTTAACATTCATAGATAACAAAGATTTATCCAGAGTATTTAGTGACATTTTATTCATATAGTAAGACAACATCACTCTTTCCTCTAGTTTTTGTTTTATATTGTTTGACAAGATGGTGGTATTAACAGTGTCCACACATTTCCAGTAAAAACCTATTTATATGTGTATTTAATATATTTCTATCTTAAACTTTAAAATTTGTGTGTTGTTTTCATTTTAATACAATGGTTAAAAAAATATTGTCGAATACAAACACAAGTTTCCACATCAGTGAGGCAACTGTATTGTAATATAGGATTTAAATGACAGTTGATATTCTAGTGGAAAATGTTTGTTGGATAGATTCATTGTTGATTTCCTTCACAGGACATGTGGAATGTGACTCGTGAACCACATCTCTTTGTGGAATTACCCCAAGAACACACTTTCCAGACAGGATTAGCTAATTTTTTTTTGGTTAAGTGCCCTATGACTTGTTGGGTGAACCTTGGTTATATTACAAGTGTATTATGATATATTTCTTGGTTTGGCATGGGAAGCTATTTTGGGGTTGAAACAGAGGTTTATTGCCATTCTATAGCATTTGTCTTGTAGTAATAATTTTTAGGAATAATGGTGACATTTCCACCTCGTGGCTCTTGTTTGACAAATATATAATGTCTAGCTTAGGATTTTCCTATTGAATATTTCTGAAGTGGATCTAGTTATTAAGGAGCATATTGTGTTTGAACCATTCAACCCTATCTACTCTTTAATCACTAAAGCCTCTATGAGATCCTCAATTGAACCCATCTACCTAACTTGGATTTGTTAGGCACTAATCACAACTTTGATGCCATTTTAAATCTTATTTCATCTTTCATTTTTTGTTTTATAAGATATGAAAATTTCTGTCATTTACATGTATTAAAGTCATCCCTAAAACATCAAATTGCATGGTAGGTTTTCCCTAGTTTGTTTTTGGGAATTACCTTCTAGAAATATGTTCTATAGCGCTGATCAAATCTGGTCTAAAATAGAATTAAAGGGTTGATTTGCAGGGTTGAAAACTTTAGATTAAAAAGTGAAATTCCTAGATCTTCCCTAGTTTTAGCCTCATGTGTACCTTATTTCAAATCTAACTAAAGGTTAAAACATTCCGCTGTCATAAATATTGGTTGCTGGTTGGAAAAGACATATCATTTGCAAGTAATTTGTAGAAGCATTTAGTTAATTAATTTAGATCTCAAATTTGAAGATATTTTCACATATACACTGATAAATTCTCAAACCTTGATTTTTCACTACTAAAATCCCTTGTACCATCAACTAGTCCATTGATCGTATCAATCCATTTAACATTTTATTTTGGAACTAAATCTTGTAATTGCAAATAATGCAGCTCTAGAAGCTAGAGCCTAGAACCTACCGCATTTATAGGATACATCTGGTTTTAACACTTTCCATTGCAAATAACATTGTAATACCTGCAACATCTATGATATAGCCCACTTGAATGGCGGTAGAGCGATTTTTTGTAATTTTCAGTTTCTGTTATTTTATGCATGGTTTGATAAGCGAATCCACAGATAAACTTCAAGATTCAGCAGTCGATAAATCAATACCTTGGATAACTTATCCCATTCAATTATTTCTAGTGGCATGATTATATGCCTAGAGTAAATTTTGTAAGCACTTATTCAAAACATAGCATCTATTGTATATTGGTCTGATGTACACATTTCCATGTCGGTTTCTAATTACTTGCAATATTTCCATAATTATTCCATCACAACCAAATAGGGTCCTTACAGAATGGTCTTATTCACACCCTCTGTGCATATGAAAATTGTATGGTTTCATCTAGGTCCAATGTGCATCCTATGAACTTCCAAAGTTTTTATCAGGCAGACAGAAAGGTAATAGAAATTAGAAACCGACATGGAAATGTGTACATAAGACCAATATACAATAGATGCTATGTTTTGAATAAGTGCTCACAAAATTTAGTCTAGGCATATAATCATGCCACTAGAAATAATTGAATGGGACAAGTTATCCAAGGTATTGATTTATGGACTGCTGATTCTTGAAGTGTATATGTGGATTCGCTTGTCCATAGACACAAAAACTCCACGAGACTGCACATCAATCACAAGCACTTATTGAAGATCCAAAACCGTGGAAATGAAGGTGCCTTTCAATGGTTTTTAATTTTTTTTTGAAACCTCCAGGTTTCATCTCAATATCTACAAACGTTCATCGCGAGTATTGCAAAACCGTCGAAACCTCAGCTAGCTTTCCACGAATACCATCTCTATAATGACACAATTTCATGGAACAATTACTGTTCAACTTACAGATTTCATCGATAGAGATTGGTTTTCCACAGTTTTTCATGGAAGAAATTTATGTTCAAATTCCAAAATTCGTCGATAGAGAGATAATCGTTTGTCAAAATTGTTCCACGATTTTACGTGGAAACCAAATTTTTCCTAACATTTTTTTGCCATATTTTCATCATTAGAGGGACGAACATTTTGTCGATATAACGACGAAACGTAGAAAATGAATTAAAAAAATTCAATTTCAAGGCCACCGTATAGAAGACACGTGGAGGCCATATTTTTCCGCTATATAGACGGCTTATAAATTGCATCGTTAGATTGACAAAATAAGTTCCACGAAACATCAAGATTGTTATCGTTGCAATTGAGACGACAAAACGTGGAAATAGCAATGAAAAACTGTTGCAAATTTGCTCATATGTATTAGTGGAGGGTGCATTCCCTGATTTGGAGGGTTTTTTTACATGATTTAAGGAATAACATGAGTTAGATCTAAATTTTCTCCACTAATTTAGCCTAAACTTAACTTTAATTGACCCTTAACACTCATCAACACCTTAGTTAAGTCAATGGCACTCTTCTTGAGATATTTTAGGGACATGCATGTTGTCATTTAGTCATCTGACTAACTAGTGAGTTCCTTTATCAGTTAACTCAGTCTAGGAGTTCATGTATGAATTATTGGGGTTAGTTTCTCTTATTTAAGCATGAATATCCCTCTCTTCGTGGCATAGAATCTCTATAAATGGCATGGACAATTTTATTTTCTCTCTAACCTAATTTGAATTTTTTCACCTATATATTGTAAACCTCCTTCATTCATTCAAGTACTCTGATAATACAATCATTATCTTTCTTCTCTTCAAGGTTACTGTGTAATGGTTCATGTTCATTATTTCACAACTATTCTTTCTTGATTTAATCATCATATACTTTTAGATTTTGCACCTAGATCTATGAATGTGGGGTGTTGGAGTATCGGTTGATAATCACCGCACCTCTAGGAATATAATGTGGACTAACCGCCACACTGGTAATAAGACATTGTGCTTGGTTTCAAATGTTTACCAAAATATACATGTTTTTGTGTAAGGACAAACCTTATATGGTATCAAAGCATAGGGGGTACTTAACTAGTTAGTGTTTTAATGATTTCTTATCAGTTATCCAGCTTGCAAGTTGAGAAGGGATTTCACAGTGCAAGCTTTTGTAACCATCAAACAATATTTTACCACCACCCAAGAGGACCCAAAAAATTCACACATATGGGATACAATAATGTATGCATGATCCATCACTAAGTCAAGGAAGACCCTATTACCAGAAATACTCAACTTCTATAGACAAAGTTGTTTCCCTTGCCTGAAACACTCTAAGTTAGAACAAAAGAGTCACAACAACTAAAAGTACTTTCCCTAAGATCATATAAATGATTGGAATGAAATATTTTACCTATCATAGACTATAATATGTTATCCTTTGGAGTGTTTGATCTCTATAGATTAACCTACAAAAAACACACAATAAAGCATATACAAGATTAAAGTACCAAATTCAATCTATGATCTTATGTTGATGACTAAGGAGTTCAACAATGAAAGAAGTGATTCATACACAACATCATTCATGGGAAAGGAATCTTTATTATCATAAATTAAATAGAGAGAGAAATTAAAACCAAAGACTTACTGTTGAGAAGACTCCTCTCAAGTAAAACCTTTCCTCCAAAGATTAAAACCTATCTACCAAATTTTCACTCTCCTTGGATAGATTTGGCCATATTTTTTTGATATAATATAATCTTCCTCCTCCTCCCCATGGTGGGTGAGCCAATACTTATAGCCATGGGAGGATATATTAGGTTGAGGATATCATGGGTGAGGTGGAGGGAAGATCCTATAAGGATGGATCTTGATCCAGGTGGTCCAAAAGTATAGGGATGAGGCTTCCACGAAGGCAAGCTTTGAGAAGCCTCTCAAAGATTTTTTTACCTTTATAATTCGAGCACCTCTCTTTGTACTCTGAGACAAATCGTTACCCAAGGATAATTGCTCATTGTATGAAGGTAAGTTGTAGTGGCACCACTTATTATTCAAGGCAAAGATGTGTTACGTACAAAGGTAACGCACATTGACCACAAGGAAAATGCGATGGTGTCCAAATGCATCAAATTAGTAATCCTCGCCCTTTTTCAACTTCACAAGTTGAGGATTTGAGGAGAATACTAATATTTGATTCTAATTATATGATGATGAGAAATGTGTGTAACAGAATCCCCCCCAAATCATGAGGCTAGAGGGATAGGATAGGTGAAGGATTTGTAGGAACAAGTTATCACTTCGAGGCAAGATTTCACTGATCGGAGATATTCAACAAAAAATATTATTCTGCAATACATCAACACTTAGATTCATGTCCATATGACTCTCATCATTGATGCTGACCCATACAATGCAGATCCATGCAAAGTAAAAAAATTCATGGCTACTAGAATACAACATAGATCCATGCGAAGAAGACTCAAACTCGGACATAGATACAAGACATACAATGTATATCAATGTCATACATGTGCAAATTTGAGCAAAACCATGCCTATACAACTGTGTATCCATGCTGGGAATCATACAAATATTCCATCGCAACCTAGGGAAAGCAATGAGCACTTAATAGATACCCAGGGTCTTCGTCTTGTCTTTAACAAAGTACATTTCTATCCATGTGATTACAATGTCTTGTTGTCAAACATGGTAGAAGCCAGTTGATTAACGATCAATGGTGAGAACCGTTAACAAGTGCGAGGGAGATCACCATTGATGTCGATGATTCCCAAGCTACTCTAGTACATTCCTCTGAATGTGAATAGATGGTTTGATGTTGAACACTCGGTCGAATATTTCGATCAAAGGTCAATAATGTAAACCTATTGTCGAAAGCGAGGGAATTTTTTATTGATGTATACATATCTCAAGGTACTGCTTTGTTTCTAATACTAATTCATGGATGATGAATTGAAGTCAATAGGAATAGTCTCGTCAAAGGAGGGCCTTGATGAATCCCACATCAACGACAAAAAATCAGAACAAAGTTATGGAATTTGAGTATGAAGTAACTGACACAAAGGTAGTTTGGACCATAGTTGTAAATTATTAACACAATTTTCCTTTGAACATATGGAGGCATGACCGAAGACATGGAAGCATTGACTTGACAAGGTGGATACCAAGACATAATGCGATGATGGATGATGTTGATATATTTGTAACTTCGTAATGTATTCACCTGCGTATCTTATGTCTTGTACCCTGATGTTTATTCTGGGATGTGTCTGTAATGTAATTGAGTCATGGCATGCCCCGATGTTCCAATCAGGAGGATCTATAATGTAAACAATTCATGTCAAGTCATTGTGGGTAACCCTCTTATTAATCAAGGGTTAAAGTCCCCACAGTTTCTGGGCACTAGGGTTATTAGACTCACCTAGTGAAGTCGTCACTAGTTGGGTTTAGTCAAGTAGGGAATTAGTATAAATAGAGAGCTAACCTCTCTATTTGATACACACTCAGTTGTAGTGCATAGCTAAGAAAGAAGAAGACACTGTGGCTAGGATGAAAGAGGTTGCTACTGTTGGGAGATCATCTTACTATTTTGGGATTTTCTATTTTGGTGCTGATTCTATCTCTGAGGAAGTTGTAGGGTTTTCTCCATTTATGATTTCCCCTAGGAAAAACACCATGTTGATTGTCTCTTGTGTTTGATTGTTTTGCTTGTTATTATCTTAGTTAAATATCCTAATATAATGATAGATTAATGTTAAATATAACATGGGGTCAGAGCTAACCCAAGAAGAAGACACTGTGCAGCTGTGGGAACTAGGGATTCCTAATTTTTGGATCTCTCTCCACATATTTTCAGCAAAATAAGGTTGGAATAACTCTCCTCCCTAGGGCACATCTTTTTGTCGAAGTATAATCCAATTCTGAGGTTTTTTAGTTTTGGACCCAACACTACTGTTGGAAATTAGGACTTTTCACAGAAGTGGAATTTTTCAGTGATCCCAAGCCTCGATTGATCTCCTCCCCAAAATCAAAGTTAGGGATCAAAATCAAAGCATTTGGTTGGATAGAACTCTATAAAAGCAAAACCCTAATCTGCTTCTAAACTAGCACTGCAGAATTTCAGCTCTAGATTTAGATCCGACATCTTAACCTGGTAATATCTAAATCTTTTGTATTTCCATTTGAGGTTCTCTGTTAAGATGTCTCATTATACCAAGCTTGATGAAAATCTTGAGAGAGATGATAACTTCTGAGCCTGGAAGTATAGGATCTCCCTGGTCCTAGAAGAGAATGAGTTGGACTCCTACATCAATGAGGAGATTCCAGTTCCAAAGGAAGATGAGGCTAAGGCCTTACATAAGAAGAAGTTGGTTATTGAAAAGAGGATAATTGCTGATTCAATCAAGGATCACCTCATACCATAGATGTCCTCCCTAAAGACACCTAAAGCTATGTTTGATGCCCTAGCCAAATTATTTGAAGGAAAGAACAAAAACTAGAAGATGACCTTGAGGAACTAGTTGAAGAATGTGAAGATCCAGAATGCAGAAACCATCCAGTCTTACTTTACAAGGGTTTCTGAGATCAAGGAACAATTGGAAGCAGTGGATGAAGAAGTGGAGAATTTAGAGATTGTAATGACCACCTTGAATGGTCTCCCTAGGACATGGGACTCTTTCATTCAAGGGATCTATGCCAGAAATAAGTTAGTCAAGTTTAGCAGACTGTGGCAAGAATGATCTCAAGAAGAATCTCGGATAGTAGCTCAAGAAGAGAAGATGGGAAGTGAAGATCAAGCTCTCATAGTACAATCCAAGAAAACTAGATCTAGCCATCACAGAAGTAAGTACTCTAATCAAAGGAATAACTTTAGAAAGCCTAGAGATAAGTCTAAGTTCATTTGATATACATGTAATGAAAGAGGACACTTTGCTAGAAATTTTCCTAAGAACAAAAGTAGCTCTCATAAGAAGAAGGGAACCAAGAGAAGACATCATGCTCATGATGCAGAGGATGATGAACCTTCCACAAAGAGAAACAGACAAGACAGTGATGATTCTTCAAGTGATGAAGAATATGTTCTGATTTCCACTCTCACGAGAACTATCACACATGGTAGTAATGATTGGCTTATAGACAGTGGTGCTTCCAAGCACATGATAGGATTCAAAGAATACTTTGTGAAATTATCTGAACATGAATCACCTCACAATGTGAAGCTTAGAGATGACTACCAGTATCCAATAAAAGGTAGTGGGGAATCCTCCCATAAGATAGAATATGGAAAGTCTATCAAGATGAAAGATGTATTGTTTGTAACTGGACTAAAGAAGAACCTCCTCTCCATATCTGCATTAGATGCAAAAGGAATGAGGGTTTCATTTGTAGATGGCTAAGTCCTCATGTGGCCAAAAGGAAAGTCTTTTGATGATGCAGTAGTGATTGGATAACAAGAAGGAGGACTATACAAATTGAAGGGCCAACCAGAACAAGCTTTGGTTCATGACTCGGTAGAACCAAATGAGCTTTGGCATAGAATACTTGCACATGTGCATTATAGAGCACTACCACTTGCAAGTAAATTTGTTGAAGGTCTCCTAGAAATGCAGACAAAACATCAAGGTGTATGCAAAGGATGTGAAAAAGGGAAGAACACAAAGAAGAAATTTCTAAGTAGCGAGAGCAAGAAAAAAGGAATCTTGGAAATCATCCACTCCGATGTATGGGGTCCAATGTCATCCAATTCACTAAGTAGGTATGCATACTATGTTTCTTTTATTAATGATTTTTCTAGGAAGACATGGATCTACTTCATGAAGAACAAAGATGAAGTATTCAGCAAGTTCAAGGAATTCAAATCCTTGATCGAGAACCACACTGAAAACAAGATCAAGACTTTTCTATCAGATAATGGTGGAGAATTCACATCAAATGAATTCAAATAGTTGTGCAAAGACTCAGGTATTAAGAGGGAGTTTTCCACTCCATATAATCCACAACAGAATGGGATTGTAGAAAGGAATAATAGGACTATCATGGAAGCTGCAAGAGCAATGCTTCATGATCAAGATATTCCTATGCATCTTTGGGCAGAAGATGCAAGAACAACGATGTATGTACAAAACCGTAATCCACACAGAGTACTCGAGAACAAGACTCCTAAAGAAGTATTCTCCGATAAGAAACCAGAAGTCAACCATCTCATAATATTCGGCTGTCCTTTGTACATACACATTCCGAAAGAAAAGAGGACGAAGTTAGATCCTTCAGGAAAGAAGGGTATATTTGTGGGATACTCTGAAAGCTCGAAGGCTTACAAAATATACTTCCTAGGGTTCAATAAGATTGACATCAGTAGAGATGTAAAATTTGACGAAGATTCATCCTACACCAAATCCAGAAAGAAACCAGCTGAAGAACCTAAAGAAACAAGAGAACCCAGAATTCATGACACAATCATGAACAAAGAAATTCAAGAAGAAGATCGAGAACCTGTAGATCCACCTCTGGAGAAGAATCCTCATAATAGGAAAGCTGCTTGGGTACATGAAATTATCCAAGGTGCAAAAAGATATGGAGCTTCAGAAGAAACACCTAGAGGAAGAAAGAGAACTAGATCTTGCTCTAGTTACGTAGCCTTACTATGTGGCATTATTGATAAAGAACCTTCCATCTATGAAGAAGTGGAAGAACGAAAAGAATGGAAGGATGCTATGATCGAAGAGTATCAATCGATCATGAAGAATGATGTTTGGGATGTTGTCCCAAGACTAGAAGGGAAGTCCATTGTAACTTCCAAATGGATCTAGAAGATCAAGCATGCTGTAGATGGTAGCATCAATAAATATAAAGAAATATTCGTGGCTCGTGGTTTCTCTCAGAAAGAAGGAATAGATTACGAAGAAACCTTTGCACCTATAGCTAGATACACTTCCATGCGATCAGTACTTGCTCTAGCTACAGTGATGAAATGGAAGATACACCAGATGGATGTCAAGACTTATTTCTTGAATGGTGTAGTAGAAGAGGAAGTGTATGTGGAACAACCACTCGGTTTTGAGATACATGACAGGGAGTCTCATGTGTGCATATTGAAGAAATCCCTATATGGTTTGAAATAGGCACCCATGACATGGTATGGTATAATTGATGGTTTCCTATCCAGTTTGGGCTTTACCAAGAGTAAAGAATATTCCAACCTTTACTACAAGGTTGAATATGGAAACATAGTGATACTCCTGTTGTATGTGGATGATCTGTTTGTAACAGGTATGGATGGGTTGCTTGCTGACACGAAGAGGAAACTTGCTACTGAGTTTGAAATGAAGGACTTGGGTATGATGCACTATTTCTTAGGCATGGAGGTGTGACAGAATGCTGATGGAATCTTCCTTGGACAAGGGAAGTATGCAGTAGAGATTCTGAAGATATTCAGGATGATGGACTGCAAGGCCATAACCACACCTATGGAATCGAACCTAAAGCTATTAAGTGATGCTTCATTAGAAGTAGTTGATGCTACGATGTATCATCAGATGATTGGGTCCTTGATGTACCTGACGAAAACGAGACCAAATATTTGCTTTGCTATGAACACCTTGAGCCATTTTTTGAAAGATTCGAGACATGTTCACTTGATTGCTGCAAAGCATATTCTAAGGTACTTGAAGGGTATAGTTCATTATGGGCTCAAGTATGAGGTGAATCAGAATATTAACCTAGAGGGTTATGTTGATTCAGATTTGGCAGAAAGTGCCATCGATAGGAAGAGCACTTCGGGATGTTGCTTCAGTATGGGATCAGGTGTGATATCTTGGTTTAGCAGGAAGCAATCCTGTGTGGCACTGAGTACAACTGAAGAAGAGTATATTGCAGCTTGTTCATCTAGCTGTGAGGTAGTATGGCTAAGGAAGCTACTATCTAATTTATTTTATCTCTAGATGGATGCTACTTGTATATATTGTGACAACTAGAGTTGTGTGAAGTTGTTAAAGAACCTAGTGTTCCATGACAAGTCAAAGCATATCGAGATCAAATATCACTATATCAGGGATATGGTGCAGAGAGGAGTAGTGAAGCTCCAGTATGTCACAATGGATGAATAGATAGCTGATGCATTGATGAAGCCATTAGCTAGAGTGAATTTTGAGTACTTTAGGGAGAAACTTGGTGTTCTCCATATCGAGGTTCCCTACAAAGGGAAATGATGAGACCTAGAGCCATTCTGACATGGGAGAGGATTAAGTTCCTTCCATGGTCAGATGTAAGGGCTGAGACATTCTGTCATGGTGAGAGGATTTAGGTTCCTTCCATGTCAAATGTGAGTGCTGATCCATTCTGATATGACTGTAGGATTGGTTCCTACATGATAAGATGTAAGGGTTGAATGCCATTCTTGGAATGGAGGCACCAGGTCAGTACCAGGAATACTCAGCCTAGGACTGAGGGCCATTCTAATATGACTATAGGATGTAGTATTACATGATCATATGTGAGCACATGGCCATTCTGATGTGATTGAGGGATGTATCCCACTTGATCAGATATAAGGGATGATGCCATTCTCTAGGAGAATGGAGGCACCTGGTCAATTACCAGGAATCCTCAGTTTGGGACTAAGAGCCCTTTCGATACGATGTGTTTACACATGGTCGAATGTAAGTGCAGATCCTTTATGATAGGATGCAGTTAGATATAAGTGTTGAGCCATTCTAGCACGATGTGTTTACACATGATCAGATGTGAGTGTTGTGCCTTTCTGACAAGATGGGGTTGGATGCAAGTGCAGAGCCTTTCCAACAAGATGAGGTCAGATGTAAGCGCTGAGCCATTTTGGCACGATGTCTTTACACATGGTCAGATGTGAGTGCTGGGCCTTTTTGACAAGATGAGGTAAGATGTGAATGCTGGGCATGCCTTTTTGACAAGATCAGGTCAGATCTAAAAGTTGGGCAGGCCTTTCTAACAAGATCAGGTCAGATCTAAGAGTTGGGCAGGCCTTTCTAACTCAGGGTTAGACACTGGGGCTAGGAAGAAAGAGGTTACTGCTATCAGGAGATCATCTTACTATTTTGGGATTTTATATTTTGGTGCTGATTCTATCTCTAAGGAAGTTGCGGGGTTTTCTCCATTTATGGTTTCCCTGAGGAAAAACATTGTGTTCATTGTCTCTTGTGTTTGATTGTTGTGCTTGTTATTCTCTTAGCTAAATATCCTAATATAATGCTAGCTTAATGTTAAAATCTAACAGACAATGCATTCTTTGAAATACTTAGTGGGGTGACATGACTCATGAAAGTGGATCTAATCAGAAGCAAGATGAATACCCATTTGACTGAATAAAATGTAGACAAGTGCCATGTTCAAAGGTGACTAAAAACTGCCATTATTGAAAATGAAATATAGTTCCCTTCCCTTACCTTCGCCACCATGATTGATGAGTTCCTCTTTTTGTTTTTACAAGTTCAAATAGGGTAACAAACACTCTTTGTATCTTATCATGTGATAAGTCCATTCTCACATGTTTCCTAAACCTAAGAAAGGATGGGTTTGTTCCTAAAAGAGGGTCTCTCGGTGTTTAGTTTAACGAGCCCATTGAAAGTAAACCCGATATCGTTCATGTTTAGAGAGTCTGAACGAAACAGAAGAAGAATCCAAAGTGTCATTTTTAATATTATTTAGTCTTTGAGGCCCAAAAGTATAAAATAATACCTTAGATAACTCTTCTAGTCAATGAATATAATATTCCTTTTTTGTAACTTAGTTGATTAGAATCGAAAAAGGGATAAACTATCGTCAAAAAGACGACTCTTCAAGTATTTTACAAGCGTGAAGAAGACAAGTTCATTTAGAAATCTTTTCACATTTTCAGAGTCTGAAAAGAGCTTAAATAGGACTCTACCAGGGTTTCTTTTCATGAAAAATGGTTTAACGAAACTCAAAAAGAAGTAAAATTTTACTAAGAAATTCAGTGCTAGGTTTAACGAGCACGACCAAAGTTTTGAAAACAACGCTCGTTTTCCTTTTACGTGAGAACAAAAAATTTTAAATTAACTCATTCAAATCCAAAACATTTGATTCTCCATATCTTGCAATCTTCAAAATGACTATTAGACTCTCAAAATATTAAAAACTAGGTTGTATGTGACCATTAAGGGTTTTTTTAATAAAACAATAAAAATAATAAAAATAAAACCCTAAAATAGTAAATAAAACAGAGAAAATAGTAAAAAACACTTACCATTTGTATTTTTTACCACTTAGAGAGAAAATTGAGCCATTTTTAGTGTGGATTTCAGGTGTGGATTGTGGAACCTACAGTAAACCATTTCCAGAATCGTCAGGTCCAGGTAATTCTTAAGACCATTCTCTTTCATTTCATGGTTCCCATTTTTAATTTCAAGCATGTTTTAGGGTTTTTTGGGAATTTTTCCAAGGAAAATGCGTTTTCAGGGTACCACTCTTTTCCCTTTTATGAAAGGTGGTTCTTGAGTTACAACGCATTTTTTCATACAGAAAAAAAAAAAGCAGTGGCACCACTCTATCATAACGCAAAAAAAGTGGTGTCGCAATTTCCATAGAGCGCTCTAGAAATAGACCAAAATAATGAATTTGAAGTATTTTTAATGATTGTATCCATGTTATAATACTCCATTTTAATGTTTTGGAAAGCTACTTTCAGCAAAAATGGTGATCTTAAAGTCAAGGGAGCACGAGCTCAATGATCTTAGAGGTGGAAATGATGTTGGGACCGTAGTTGTTCTTCGCAGATGTGGGCTATTGAAATTCTTCAATGTGCCTAGTATGAGATCATAGGTGAGGTTGCTGGAGTACATTCTCAAGATTTGGAATCCTGAACAATAGTAATTCAGGCTAGGGGCCAACATTTTGACTGTGGAAGTAGAGGACATATACTTCCTTATAGGTTTGTCCACGAGGGGAGTTCCTATCTCATTGGTTGGTCCTTGAGGTGGGGATATTACCACATAAGGTCTCATAGATAGATATTGATTTCCAGGCACACAAATGTGTGGCAAGAAGATACCCATCAAGGATATTACGGATTTACCTCTTCGGACAATATTGTTCACTATGCAGTGCATATCAAGGACTCAAGGGGTTCACCAAGATTCCTGTGCTCACATTATATATTCCTTGGAGGCAATGAAACCTACACTATTCAACTGGGAAGAAGCCCTACTAGTTACTTTCAAGGAGCAGCTGACCAAGTGTCAGTGAGGATAATTGAAACAATTTGTTTATGGCATGATCCTAGTGTCATTCTTCTTTGAGAGGGTGCCAAACTTGAGGCCATAGGTGGCCTTCACTAAGTTGAGGGCATGATATTCACGTATGTTGATATGGGTGGAGGTTATGGCCCACCTTGGTAGTGGAGGCTCCAAATTCAATTATGGGGTTGCATTATTTCAATGTCTGGATGACCAACTCCTCATGATTGATTACTATTCATACTTTAGTACCGACTTCAGGGGAGATCCATACTTGGCCCTACTAGTAGATGATCAGTGGGGTGGCATCATTGATTAAAACACTAAGATATCCATGTTTTTTATATTTTTATTGTTTTATGTTTTTTATATATGTTAACGAGACCTACTTCTTCTCATGTATATGTGGGATTGGCACGAACTGGGGGTTCATCTCCCATAGATAGGCGAATACAGTCCTTCTTTGTACATCACAGAGACGATGAGATGATAGAGCTAGAGGAGAACCTCAACTGGCTCACATTAGATATCCCAGACATATCAGTGGATGAAATCCCTAGGAGGTATCAAAGAAATACCATAGGTGTGTCAAGCCGCTTTGTCTGCTTTCTATAGAGAGTGGCAAGAGCCATCATGTGCTATCATGAGCACCACTAGGGTTCCACGTTATGTATACACTGAAAGATACCTAGCTTTAGTATTTTTGTGATTTTGTAGTTCTGAAAGCCAATGTGCTTCGGCCAGGGTCTCGAGACCATATTTTTTGTAAATTTTTTTATATGTATACACATAGACTTATCTATTTGTGGTATACTTGTTTTTAATAATGGAATGCTATTTACATGAGTTTAATGTCTTTTTACTGCTTATTTACAATGCACCTTGACATTTTACTTATCAATGTCATGAATGAGCAATGTACCAATCTAACATATAATTGGCAATTGAATCTGCAAATGTGTTACAAGATATTGGAATATGTTGATAAGTAATGGATTCAAATGATCTTTCCAACAAACGTACCCTTCGAAAAAGTCAAAGGAGCATCGATTTCCGAATGGCATAAACACGATTTAAACGATAAACCACTAGATGAGAGTCCATAAACACTACCAAATGATAGATGTTATGAGATGTAGCTTCAGTTAGAAAACCTATCACTGTGTGATATTTGATGATATGATTGGTGGCTGGACCTATACAAACTACTCCTGAACTAACTAGGTCATGATATTGGGAATACAATACCCAGGTGGCTGAAGCAAGATTCAGGGTGTGACAACAAACACCATCAGCAAAACCATAAAATTCCATCTCATTTGAAGAATCAAAACATGGGATAAGAAGAATTTGTACAATAAGTAAAAACCATATTTAAAATAACAAAACCACACTTAAAAGTCAAATATGCATATATATACAAGGCACTAATGCAAAATATATCTCAAGGATAGTGTTAGCACTATTTTTGTGCTAAATAACTGAAAGGGGTCGGCCCTGTAAGAGGAGTATAAGCTCCACGGTCGTAAACAATCTCTCTGTTTGAGTGTGCAAAGAGAAAGAAAAGGTTTAGACCAGTGGAATGATGTGGGAAAGGGTTGTAATTAGATGATGGTGATCAATGGTCAGAGTATATCGGTGTGAGGAATCTATTTCGAAAATCTAAAGTGCACGATGAAAAATTATTTTTGGATTTGCGAAATCACTTAAACACCAGCAAGTTTCAAGGGCCAAGATCGATGATGGTTTAGATCAGTGACAGAGGTAAATTCCGCTGATCTAATGCGCTCGTGGAAGACTGCATTTCAAATATGTGGAATGGTTTAAATAGAGGGCATGTTTCAACAATGGAGATAAATTTGGATAAATATATAGGGTAGAGAATGATTCCACTGGATGAGTGTGTGTGGAAGGAATCACTTTCAAAATTGGCAGAATTTGGCAGGCCCCCCTAGCTTGAACAATGAAGATATAAGGTGGCTTTGATCAATTCCGTAGATGTGAGGTACATGGAGGAATACAGTATGGGATCCAGCAGAATGTTAAACGACTCCACCTTTGGATGAACCAGATTAGGTATGATCCATATTAACGGTTGACAAGGATTTTGCCATTTCGAAGAGTGAGAAATAAGGACTTTGGTAAATAGGTAGAAGCCATGAATGGATGGTTCATATTTGGGAATCTCTTTAGATCAAAGGAGGCGATTGAAGGGTGCTATAATAGGAATGGGATAGTACGAGTAACTGGTGATCCAGATTAAAGGGCCCAGATTACAAGGTCTCGTGTCTATGGATAAGGCTCCACTTGGTTGGAAACCATGCATGATTGATAAGGGAAATAAAATAGTATAAATTCCATCACGTGGATTCAAACCATTTTTTTTCTGGAGCATCAAAAAGTGAGGTTTCAAACTGTGTAGAAAGGTCCACCATGGAAAAACCTACAAATGAATTTGTCAACTGACTTGGTATTTTCATTTCTCTGCTAAATTGGTTTTTCATGGTTGAAGTGGAGGATTTAGAGGTTCATATTCTCGATTAATAGAATGTAGAGGAATCCCTAGAGGATAAAGACTTTGAAATATTCGATACTATCCTACTGAATGATAATGTAGAAGCTTCCAAAAGCAAATTGAAGATCCTACAAGACCAGGGAATTGATACCCATAGATTCTTCAGTTCGTATTTCATTTATTTATCTGTTGAACAAACCCCCAATTGCCCAAAATTTGTAGAATGGTGTGCCAGTAATTATTCTCCGTTCGAAGGGGTGATAATGGATGTGTTCGGATATAAAATCCCATGTCCAATAAAATCCCTTTCATTTGTAACACTCTACTAATCCCAACTGATTTTTCCCAAATGTCTAAAGAATACAAAGAAGAAGACCTACTCTGGTGTTTTCGAGAATCCCCGGCCCAACAAAAAGAAGCTTTCCTCAAAACCTGAGAGTCAGTTGCTAAACCACCTTTTTCCCATTGATACAACTTACTCAATTAAGAAATATAGTCTCTGATAACCCTGGTGAGACATTTTTTAGGTATGGATATGAATAATTTCATCACGAAACCCTTATTGAGCCTAATATTCACCCTTAGAACCGATCAAGTAGGGTATGCGCCATTGAGTCCATCCATGCAGTTTGTGCATCTTAAATTTGATGTGTTTTTAGCTTAGAACATTCGTTCTCAGCTGATAAACTTACGCAAGATGAGAACTTTCAGGTTTCAGTATTTTCTGATGAGAATGTTTTTAACATTCAATGAGGATAACCTACAACTCTGAGAAATGGTTATAACTGAGGAGATGAGTAAATATTATTACAAGTTTATGAATTTTCTTATAGCCCCAGTGTACAATGTTTTCTTTCAAGAGAAATTTCCCAAAGTCTTGCCAGAAATGAAATAGTTATTGTAGTTATCACCTGAAAAAAGAGTTGGAGATTGCTTCCTTTCTGAACAAAATATTGTGATTAGAGTATATGTATTTTCTCACCAGCCTTATGTCTTACAAGAATTCTTAACACTGAGGGTATTTTCATTAGAATTGGTTAGACAAAGGCTGGTAGTGGAAGATGAGCATTTCTTGAGCTATAAGAAGCCTTCAAGGATCAAATTTCCATGGACAGTTGGTCCTCTTACAATTAAGAGTAAAGAAGCCCTTACAATGATTTAAAGCATGCTCAGAGAAATGGGGTTCTCAATGGAATCATCATTCAATTATGACCTGCACCATATCATTTCAGATAGGAGGCAATCAAATAAGAACAAACCATTTTAGCTTTTTCGAGGTAGCAGGGCTGTCTGAGGCAGAAAATTGGATAGACTATCCAAATGATAGTAATGATGGTGAGGATATGCAAGAGGATCATATTTCTCCTACACCAGGGGTTTCTCCTCCTCACCAAAATCTTTCTAGCATTATTGCAGCAACTACCCATATCACCCCATTGGCTAGTTTATCTGAAAAGATGAGTAAGAGGGATTTCCCAGAATCCATGGATGTTATTGGATAAATCTACTCAATTGGAATCAAGCCAGATATCCCTATTCCAAGTGGATCTAGAACAAATCAAATACAGAATACAATCTACTTTCCTAGATGAATCAGAAATGCAAAGACACAGATAGATCACTTACCTGATATTCACAGATCCTCTTCTCTCTGTTGATCCAAGCTCTAGAATATTCATATCTATATATGAAAAACCCTATAAATCATTTGGAAACAAACAAAAAGCATATGCGTATCCAAACATATAATTGATCTAAGCTAACAGTTAAGGAAGAAATTTATAAAAATTATCAACAACAACGTTTATGGAAAGAGATCTGTATTAATGTAATCAAGGATATACATATAATTACATAGGAGAGAATATCACAAACTATCCTTAATGCTTTAATATTCCATCTAATAATCCAAGCCAAAGTCTCTGAAGCAAGCTAGTAATCCACNTCTCTTCCAAATGGAGAGAGGGTTTAATTTATAAGGCTAAAGGGATAGAGTAGGTTGAGGATTAGGAGGAGGGATCAAAGGGATCTTCCCTATAGGTTAGGATACAAATGCCACCTCACCTAAATAATATGGATAGACATGCACCTCATCCACCTTCGAGAAGGGTCTCGAAACTCTGTTTTTTTCCCTCAAAATAGCACTGGTGCACTTTCCAAAAAGGGAAAAAGCGTCATCGACGCTCCTAGTAGTGGGAGACAGAGCATCGGAATTGGTGCACCTAGCATGAAGGAAAAAAGTTCCTTTGGATCTCCTAGCATGAAGGGGAAAATATCTGACCTTCCTAGAAAGGGAAAAAAGGCAGCAAAAACCTCAATCTCAATCAACTTTAGCAGAGAGAAACTTGGGGATTACGAAAAGGGTTGACACATGGATCAAGAGTGCAAGATTTTGGTGTAAGAATGGATGTGGATAAGGAGGATATTGCTATAATGCCCAAGAAACTAAATATTGAAAATCTAGGAAAACTTGTACAGGCTGTAAAGGATAAAAGCAGAAAGAAAACTGTGAAGGTCAAAGGCCCAGCTTTGAAATCCAGGAGTACACATTTGATAATGTACTTGAAGGAACTGCAGATAAGTACAAGTCTAGAATTGAATTGTTAGATAAATATAAATATGTAGGTAAAATACCTTTGATGAAAAGATGAAGTTGTATGATGAAGTAAGAAAATTGCCTGGTCATGATGTATCCCTGGTGACTGTCAGGGATCAGGATAAAGACACCTTAAATTTGGCAGTAACTAAAGGGAACAAAGTTGGTAAGTTAAGGATGAGTTTGAAGAATCTTCCTACCACTAATATGATCCATTTACACAATGAAAATGGAGATATCGTTTACACCGATTTGTTACAGGAAACATTACAGTTGTCAAAGTTGTAGTCCAATAAGAAATGAGTGGAGGACTTTCTCAGAAAATAGAAGGTGGAGAATAAGTCCCACCAAACACAGATAAACAAACTTCAGGTGGATTTATTGGTGGCAGACATCCAGGATGATAAAGGGGCAGTTACACAGATATTGTTAAAGGAAAAATAAAATGCAATCCAACAGTTAAAGAAGAAGTTGAATATCCCAGCTACTCAACTCATACAAACCTCTGAGATGACCGAAACTGAAAAAGAAAAGGAAGTTTTGAATACTAAACTAATTAATTACTGGGAAATATTGCTTAAATTTGAAGAAAAGGAGAAGCAGTGGGAGAGAGATGTAGGACTCTGAGCTAAAAAAGAGAGCTTTTGAAACAAAACAAGCAGAGTTGGAAAAGGAACTGGAAGAACTGAAAGAAAAGGATTAGGAACAACCAATGTCAGTTATTCCATCTTCTGCACAATCTGGTACTAACTCTCTTTCTCAAGCTATGTCTCAGGTGAGCCTTAAGGCTTTAGAAATCACCAGTTTGAAGAAGAAAAATAAAGACTTGGAATACATGGCTGAAAGAAAGAAAAGGCGAGAAGTATATTGGAAGACAAATGCAGAGAGATGGTAGAAAATAACAACAAATTGGAAAAACAAGCTTTAGGCCAGGCAACCCTACAAGGAGCAAAACATCTTATATGGGATGTACTAATAGCAGAAGAAACCAAGCTCAAGCCCTATTTATATTTCATTCTAGATAAATAAATTGTTATAACAACAGCTAGAAAAAATGTTTAGATGGAAAAGAAGTACTTGAACAAAAAATACATGGACACAACTAATAATGCAATCAATTCTTGAACAATTTGACACAAGAAGACATCAGGAAAGCAAATATTCAAGATAGAGTTTTGCTCATCACATGGGAAGTAAAAGTGATAAATAAATATCGCCATGTGGAAACAGTTCAAGCAAAGGTTGAGGTTATGCATAATTAGGTTAAAGAATTCATTCAACTTTTTAGTCCTTTGTTCAGAAGAGGGATTCCTTTCTTTTGGGAAGATAAAGGGACAATGTTGTCTCATAAGGAGTATAGTGACAATTTAATTAATTGCATACAAGATCACAAGAAGTTTGACGATATGTAACAACAATCCATGTCAAGTAAAAATGTGATTGACAAGTTAGATGGAGAATTCGAAATGTTGTTTGACTTCAAGGCTATATGTACCCAATTTCCAGAATTTTCTTATCTAGAAAACATGGATATCAGTGTATTTCCTAGAGAGATGGTCAATATAAAGATTTTAGCTGCTAGTCAATGGAAGACAATTGAAAATTACGAAGAAAAAAAATACAAGTTGCACCAATAAAGACATACATAAGCATGATGAGGATCAAAAGGATAGTTGTGGGATGATCAAGCGATCTAGGATCCTGATGACACACTTCTTTTTTAAATCTAGCATGTACGTTTGCCTCGCCATTTTCTATTTTATGGAAACCATGGAAAATGTGCCACACTACAGTTTTTTTATCAATTTGTAACTAATTTTGGCCCTTTTTCAAGGTTGGTCTCGGGGGTCTAAGAAACTATAAGTATGCCCTTAGTAGAGGAATTAAGGGTTGAAACCCGCAAGACCCTTTGTGTTTATGTAATTTTGATCAATTTTAATAAAAGTTGCAGAGTCGGATGCTGGTTTTTGAATGCAAGAATTCATGTGTATTTTTCAGTTACAGTCTGTGATTTATTTTCTTTATGTGCATGTCCTTCTTGTTAATCTCTCCATTATGTTTCCTCTCATATATGAGATAAATGTGTGATAGTTTCAGAATTCATACTTTTCTATGCTATGTCTATAGTCTTTGATATCCACAAATTATTTCTACCAAAGTTAATGGAGAATTCATATAATTGGTGCTCTATTTTAATGGACTATCATATTTCTTCCTTTTCCACTAGACGAAAAATATATTGACAGTAACCGAAGTAGTTGTTGGGTACCCTATATGCAAGTTAATTAAAGCCAACATACAGAGTGTTCAATATAAATTGTCAACCTAGGGAAGTCTCTTCTTTCAAGGATAATGTGCATTGTATATGCTTTAAACACTAAGTAGTTGATGTTGTAAATGAATGACCCTACTTTCCTATTCAGCCGGACTCATCCCATAATATACTTAATCTAGTTTACCTTCTTAAGGATGCAATCACAAGTGCCTTCTTACAATCCTTAATCTATAATTAAAAGATTCAGGAAACAACATCTAGATTAATTTCGCAGAAAGTTAAATCCTTAATTACGAAACCATCTAAAGATCCATATCAACTATCTCAATTCAACTTATTCTATAAATTCAAAGTACAGGAATTAAATTATGCAATTATAAATGTGAAGAAACAAACTGCAAAGATCTAAAGAAAACAACGATTGAAAGAAATAGGGATGAACAGGGCTATCACAACTATCATACAGTTGCATAAAATAAAGTTAACCTATACAATCGACTGGCACACCACACCACTGCAGCTTACATAATATGCAATTACTGATTATTCAATTGACACACAGTAAATTGATGATTGTTTCAACTCACTATAAATGAAGGAATTATCACAAAATCCAACCACACAACAGAATAAATAAAGTACCTAATTAACTCAGGAATCCCTGTGGGAAGGCAGGCCAAGCCATCACACAGAGATGCTATAAGTAACACACATTAGAACACCGATATCTAAAGAATCAAACTCCTTATATTAAAATGGCAGATGAGAACACAACCTCAGTCACAACTGATACAATACTTTGATTAATTTTTCAACCCTTAGCTTGGAATAGTTCCCAGTATTTATACAATTACAATCATAACATATTCCCACTGTTATCAGGAAGCCATGAAGATCTCTGATCTTCAGGCTTCCCTAATTACGATAAGTTGTTATAGTAGTGGCAAGATGAGAGCAGAAGATATAGGAAAGCTATTACTTGAGCCAACAATAATGACCGTGATCAATTGAGAAGATACTTCGTGGATTGAAGCTATTTTTTAGTAGCAGCACACTATTGCCTCCGAATCTATTGCAGCTACCTTTGCACAGTGCGCGTGGAATAATACCCTTGGACTGCATTCTTGGGAAACAATGGAATGGATGGTGATCATCTCAGCAATGAATGTTCATCCCTTTCTTGGCATGTTCATCCTGCTACACCTCTATCCTTTACATCTTGAATTATCTTTATAAAACCACCATATGTTAGCATAATTTAAGATGTAAATCCCTAATTACAGGAATCCTAAGCATTAATAAAATAAGACAATGATTAACCATAGCTGTATGAATTGAGGTACCGAGTGAAGGAAAAACATCTGTTTAGTATACATAATAGAGTCGGATGAGGCAAAAAGAGGTAGGTAAGGATGGTCAAAAAGGGGTCATTTCTGGGCCCAACATCTTCCCCAAACTGTCTTGTTGCATGTCCTCATGCAACAATCTCCATTATTCTGAATCTGAATCTGGCATTGTACTTCGTTCATGGACAGAAGAAAAGTTGTATGGGAATTTAGGCATTCCCCATTTTTCCACAAATCCCTTATGGACAACCCAATATCTCCAACACTTTTGCTCTTCTGCCCTTGTTAATGAGAAGTCTTCCCTGTACATTTTTGCTGGCCACTAGATCAGAGGAAATTTGAATTTGAGTCCCAGCCAATTAACCCTACATTCCTTCATGCATCCAACATATCCCTCAACCTCGGAAAGTGCCTGTTCAGAATTCCTGTAACAATAGGGATCCCTATTTGTCAGGGTTGAAGAGGAAACCTACCATCTGTGTTGGCTACCTTCCAAATCCAATTGTTGATGCATAAAAATCTGGCCGACACAAGTAGAAATAACCTTTTCTTGAAGTTGAATTATATGCTGAGTTTGTATGGGACATGAGAGTACATTCTGATGACGAGCAAGGAGGAGATGAGGATTCTGAGGTTTGCTTCAAATCCAAAGGTTAGAGTGGGCCTCATTATGAGAGAAATTTTGGAAGGATATTTTCCACTGAACATGATTGCTCACAAAGGAAGAAAAATCCCTTAGCTGAAAATCACCTAAGAAAGGGACAGGATTCGAATGGCGGTCCAAAGGACAAGCCAACTCATGCAAATAAAGCTCACACAGCAAATTCTGGTCCTCAAAGTAAGTTTCCAGAAATGTTTCGAGGAATTTAGCTGAGGTCGTTATTTCATATGGTCTCCCTTGTTTTACAACCCTTAGTTTAAACCAAATGAACTACTCAAATAAAAACATAGGGTAAGAGGAGGATGGTATTCTGGTACCCAACAATTCCTGAGAAATATTATATAGCTGATATTTTTCCACTTGCATGGATTTAAACTTTTTCAACTCCTTTAGCTCCTTTTGTAACTCTTCCCCATGGATTTTCTGGGACATAATTTCTTCTACCCACTTTTCCTTCAATTCCATGATGGTCTTCCTATGTTCAGCAAGGGAAACCATCCCTTCTTGATATATCTCCACCTGACTCCTCCACTTCCTCACTTCTATTCTCAGGATTGAGAGTTATTTTGTCAGCTTTAGGATTTCTTCATATTCATCATGTTCTTCATTATCAGAATCCAAATTGACAAAATTTTGAGGAAGTTGAGTCCATACCTTATCACCTGATGTTCCAATTTGAACATCCTATACTTCTAAAATCAATTCTGGGGGTGTTGGTTCTTGTGTAACAGCATCCCTTCCTTGAATTTCTCCTACACCAACTTCAGCCATAGGTGTCTCTGAAACAACTTATGGAGATGTTGGTTCTTGTGTAACGACATCCTCTCTTTGGAGTTCTCCTATAGCAACTTCAACAACTGATTGCGAGGGTGTTGGTTCTTGTGTGACAACCTTCGCCTGAATTTTGATCTCCCTATCTTCCTGATTGTTAGCTACAGGTTCGACAAAGGGATGCAAGGCCACTAGTTCTTATGTAACAGAGCCCTTCCCTTCTCTTTATTCATGCTGATGGGATTGTAGAGTTGCTTTCATGTCTTTTTCAATATGGAGATATTCTTCAAGGATTTCAGTCTCCCCCAAGGATTGTGATTGCATTTGTTCATCCTCTCCTAAATACAAATCAGGAATGATTTCTTGTTGCAACCTGAGAGTCTCCACAGAAATTTCCAGGGATGTTGGTTTTTGTGACCAACATCCTGGTTAACTTACTCATTTTCCTGCTGTTGGGGTTCCAATTCTATTAACTATGTGTCCTGAGACGGTTCAGGAGTCACAACGCAAAATTCTTCATTAAATTCCAGAATATTTTCAATCTCTGGCTCATCTTTCCCCATTTGGGTGTCAAATTCAACTAGAATATTCAAGGATGTTGGTTCTTATGTATCAACACCTTGTTCAATGTCATCCTCATTCTGCTGCTAAGGTTCCATCTCTATCTATGCCCCGGGAAGGTTCAGGAGTCACGGCGCAGACTTCTTCAACAAAATCCAGAATAATTTCAGCCTCTGGTTCACCTGTCCCAATTTGGATGGCAACTTCAATAGGAATATTCAGAGATGTTGGTTCTTATGTATCAGCACCCTGTTTATCTGCTACTTCCCTTTGCTAGATTTTCTCTTGGGGAGCTTCACCATCCTTCCAATTAGGTTGTCCTTGTTCTTCCACAGCTACAGGTACGGGTTGTTGTGTCACAAAGGCATGAACTATGACTTTGTAGCCTGATTGGTTAAAGATTTCTCCACACACAGGGTAGACCACTCTTTCTTCCTCCTCACCATCCTTAGCAGGAGTTGATCCTTCTAATTGGTCTACAGCTTCAACCAGTGTGTGCAGCTTCCTTTCCACTTGTTTCCTGCATGCTTACTTCCAATTTTCTAGTTCTTTCCGAAGTGATTGTACTTCCTCCTTTAATATCCCATTTTCATATAGAAGTCCCTCAATTTGAGGTTCTTTTGTAGCCGGTTCCTATGGGGCATCATTTGCTTTGGGTCTCAGAATGGGGAATTCGATTTGTGCTTCTATGGTTTCCCCTCTTACTTGTGCTGCTTCAGCTACTGTAACTGACCTGGTTCTTTTCATCTTATTGGTGGTGATTCTTGTATTTCTTCTTTTGATCTCCTCCTTTTCCTCCATGGTGTCAGAATCTCCATATTTGTAGCTGATGTGGAAGGGATATCCTCTATCTCAACGTTTTCTTGTTCTTCCTCAATTAGAGTTCCTCCCCATTCAAGGGAAGATTCAATGGTCAACACCTATGTGTTTTCTTCTATTATCATGGCTCTAACATCCTTGGCTTCAGCTTTCGCAGCATCTAATGTTGCTCCAGTTTCATCCTCTGCTGTCAGAGCTTCCATATTATTTAATCTCTCTACATGGTTTTCTTGAGCATTTTCCTCCAATTCTTCTGCTTGGTTGTCTGACTGATCATCCGATCTAGTCTCATTCCCCTCCCCAACTAAATTGGAGGGAATCCGAACCTCCTATTGCTCTTCATTTCCCCCCAACTATGCATTAGAAGGCTCCTCTTGGTTTTGAATAGGCCCCATGAGTACAGGTACTTCTACTTCTTCTTCTATTGGAACACAAGGAAAAAGGGCGGGTTCCTGGTTTATCTAAATTTGACCTGTGAATTGCTCCCATGTTTGGTTCCATTGAGCTAAGGCCCATAAAATTATTAATTTGATTAGGCCATGGTGGGTAAGGGAGGAGTTTGGATGATTGGATGTTCTAACAAACCCCACCATATGGTGTAGATCATTGAATAGATAAAATGGAATGTTTAGTAAGGCCCTATGACGAAGCTGAGATAATAGAGGAAATGGAGAGTAATAAACTGTTTGATACCTACCTTCATAGGTGATATACTTCTTGAGGAAACCTGCTACTTGGTCCCATGGCCGAAGCAGTGACTGTAATGCTATCCCTCTCCTTGAATGACAAATGTGGTCCCCCTCTATCAGAAAATCCTGTACTGTAGCAGAATTTTGGGTTCTTCAACCAAACCAGGCTCTTCCCACCCAAGGAAGGCCAGTGACCTCAGCCATTATTGCTTTAGAGACTTCTATACAATACCCCCGAACCTCTGAGTGGGTTTTTGTAAGATTTAAGGAAAATTGTAGAGCTGTCTCATGATGAAACCCATTCAGGTATTAGAAGAATTCACTCTATCCCACAGCTTCAAAAATAGAGAAAACTTCAACATTTCTTATTAGTCCTCGTGTATTTGGAGGTTCATGCTGAGCTAGGATACCCATGTTTGTTTCACTTCAGAATTGATTATTAGTTCGACAGATTACAGGTCCCGATAATGGAGGTTAAAGCACAGAGTATGCATGAACAACTGAGAGTGGATTCGGGTAAGTTTGGAAAGTTTCAGAGCATGGAAATGTTTAGAATTTTATCCCAAATTAGGAAAGGTGGCGGTTAACAGGTAACATAAATGGCCATTAAGTCATACGAGTGGATAGTTAACGGTATGCAGGTGTAATAATGGGCATAGAAAGGAAGGTATGATTAATGTTGTCAAACCTAGTTAACGCTTAATCAAGTAAATAATCAAAACCATACCTTTGAAAATATGCGATGAATGGTGACCTTTGGAAAATAGTAGAGAGTGTGAAGTGCAGCCATTTAAATTTAATCATTATTGCAGGCATGATGTAATGACCTTTTCTGTTGACGAACCAAAACTATCATGTCAATCTTGTCGAAAACATAATGAATGCTATGAAATAAATTGGAATTGTTGACATCAGGAATTGGGGATAGATATGGAGGAGTCACTAACCAAGGTTGCAAAGAGTTCTTCCAATAATGGAGGATTCACAGCCACAGACCATAGAGAAATCAAGCAGTTTGGCAAAGTCGCGGCTGTGAAGTATAGAAAAATCAGACAGTTTTGGCGGAGTTGCAGCTGCCAGAAAAGGTAACATAGTAAAAATGGAACGGTGTCGCCGCTGCCGGAAAAGGTAAAAATGGAGAAAAGTGGAACGGTGTCATAGTTGCTAGAATCAGAAAAAGGCATTAAGCTACAGTGTTATAGCTATGTGGAATGAGGTAAAGGGCCAGAGTTGATAGTGTTGTAGCTGCATGCAATGGGATAAAGGCCAGGATTTTATGGTGTTGCAACTGTGTGGAACGGGATAAAGGGCGAGAGTTTACAGTGTTGCAGCTGCAGAAAAATGAAAAAATAGGCAACGGGGGACGGTGTTGTAGCTACAGAAAAATGAAAAAATAGGCAACGGGGGACGGTGTTGCAGCTGCATGGAACGGGGTAAAGGGAGGTATTTTACGGTGTTGTAGCTGTAAAAAAAAAAGAAAAATAGGCAAAGTATTACAGTGTTGCAATTGCAATAGATTTGTTCAAAGAATTTTCTTCTAATGCAGGAAGTTACAGAAGGACGACCCTAGTTGACAGGCCCAATAATGACCACTGCTCCTTAGGCGCTTCCCTGCACATTTTTTTTTTCTTCAAACGGATCAAGTGCAAAAGAAAATGATAAAAATAATGGTAAAAATATCAAATTATTTAGGTACCAAAAATTTATGTAATATTTACAATGATTATCTAAGGATTGACAGGGGCAGAGAAAGATTCCTACCCTTGTTCTAACTGGTATTTCGGATCAGCTGCAATCTGTGAAGTGAATGCGTCTTTTGAAATGGGCTTATGGTACAGTCACAGCCTATGACCATTAGAAAATAATGGTGTACGATTCTCATCAATGGTTACTAGGAGGACTGTACCATTATCAAATACTCTGTCTACCAGGTATGGGCCCGACCATCTTGTGCGTAACTTACCCTTGAAGTCCCTTTTGAATCTTGAATCGTATAATAATGCCCAGTATCCTTCGCATAAGACTTTATTTTTGATGAATCGGTCATGCCAATTGGATCTCTATTGTTGGATTAATAATGTCTGATCCATAACAACTAAACAGTTCTCATCAAGTTCATTCAACTAATTCAATATTCTCTTCTGGGATCACTCACATCTAATTTTACCTTTGTAGTTGTCTTCAAAGTCTTGATTTCAAATTCAATGGGGAAGACATCACTTTTCCCATACACCAAGTCATAAGGAGAGAAACCTGTAGTATTGCACCAAGTGGTATGGTATGCCAACAATGCTTCCGAAAGTCTATCAGCCCAATCTCTACGATGGCTCTTGACCATTTTGGTAAGGATGGCTTCAATAACTTTCTTAGTGCTTTCTACATGGCCATTGGCCTAGGGATGGTATGGTGAAGCTATCCGATGCTGAATATCGTACTTCCTTAGTAGAGATTCAAATTTATGTGACACAAACTAAGGTCCTCCATCTGTAACCACTTCCTTGGGTGCTCTAAAATGGGTAAATATTTCACCATATAGGAAATTGATCACAGCCTGGTCATTAGCTTTCACCAAATCCAGAGCTTCTACCCATTTCGTCGTGTAGTCAATACAAACCAAGATGTAGGTTTTATTCTTGGAATGAGGGCTGATACGACCAACAAAATCTAAGGCCCATCTGTTAAAAGGTTCAACCACCAGTTGTGGTTGAAGAGGCATTTGATCTAATCTATTAGGTTGGCCTATCCTCTTGCAGCTGTTATAAGACTGGACATATCTTTTTGCATCCCTGAAAAGGGTCAGCCAATAGTATCCCATTCTTAGCGCTTTGTGTCCTGTCCTCCTATCTGCAAAATTCCCCCCACAAGGCTCATCATGGAAGGCCTTCAAAATATGGAATATTTCATCTTCTCTTACACATCTTCTGATCTCAAGATTAGGTCTTGTGTAGAAGAGATGACCGTCTATCCAACAATACCTGGCACTTTGTTGAATAATTTTCTTATTTTCTCTTTTGGACAAATGTACTGGAAGCTTCCCTACAGCCAAGTAGTTAGTGACATATGCATACTAAGTGTTCAAATAGGTGTTCATCTGGAAAAGAGTCCTCAACAGGAAATCTATCATCACTGTTAGTAAAATGAGATAAAAAATCAGTGACAACATTTTTTTTCCAAGCCTATCTATAATGGTGATATCAAATTCCTATAACAATAACAACCATCTAGTTACCCGAGCATTTGTAACAGGTTTATTCATTATATATTTGATGGCTGAGTGGTCAGTGTGCACAAGGGTAGGATTTCCAGTGATATAATGTCGGAATTTGTTAATGGAGTAAACAATGGCTAAAAATCCTTCTCGGTAATAGTATAATTAAATTTAGCAGGGGCTAGGTTTTTTCTAATGTAATAAACTGCATAAGGTGCTTGACCATCTTGCTATCCTAAAACTACTCCAATGGCGGTATCAAAGGCATCTGAAGAAATGTGAAAAGACAGGGTCCAATTGGTCCCTCTTAGGATGGGAGCTGTGGACAGATTATCCTTAAGTTTAACAAACGCTATATGGCATGCCTCATTCCAAATAAATTGCACATCCTTCATTAACAATGAAAACAAAGGAGAGGCAAGTTTGGAAAAGTTTTCTATAAATATTATGTAATATCAAGCATGCCATAAGAAAATTCACACTTCTTTCTAAGTTACAGGAGTAGGTATATTTTTTTTTACCTTGATTTTAGAGGGGTCTACTTGGATGCCATCAATAGAGAAAAAATGCCACAACACTACTCCTTCACTCATCATCATATGACACTTTTCAGTGGTCAAAGATAGTTGGGTCTATTCGCAGCGAGTTAAAAACTTTTCCAAAATTTTCAATGCTTCTTCAAAATATTTTCCATAAGGAGTAAAATCATCCATGAAAATTTCCATACTATCATTAACTAATTCTGAAAAGATGCCAATCACAGCTCTTTGAAATCTGGCTAGTGCATTGCATATGTAGCAGGGATTTCTCCTTACTACAGGGGCAGGAATGGCTCCCTTCCATCTATAGGACGGAAGGGTAGGTTCCTGCGTGTGGAAAATGTAGAAAATAAACTAAATAGAAAGGAAAGCAAATGACAGAAAGAAAACGACCGAAAGCCCCTCTGCAAACAAGGTTAGGGCTTAACTCCAACTACCTGCAAACAACTATTAGAAACAAAAAACCTACAAAACAAGTTAAAAAACAAACCTGCAAGAAAATATGGGTCAGAAAACAACTAAAATACTAAAATAAATACATAAGAAAACAATGGTATACCTTCTCTTTAGTGCAATGGGCCATCATGCCCTGGGTAGAAGAAGCACCTCTCTCTCTCTCTCTTGGCTATGGAGGAGATATGGCTCAATGGAGGAATGAATGGATGAGAGGAGGGATGTGGGTGGCTTGAGAGACAAAGGATATCAAGGCATCCATGGGCAGCATAACAGTATGCAAGGGAAGAGTTGTTTGAGAGTGACCCCCATCCCTCCTTTTATAGATTTTTAAGGGATTTTTAGGGTTTTAAGCCCTTGGTCAGGGATTTATCCCTTTTCACCCTAAATTTAGCTTCTTTTAGGGTTTTGGGCTCTTTTGAGGGGGTTTAGCCCCTTTCTAGAGGATTTAGCCCCTAGGAGAGTTATTTAGGCTCCTTTTTTTGGGTTTTTAAGCCCTTTTACTCATTTTTAAGCCTTTTTGAGGGTGTGGGGGTCTAATGGGGTGATACGAAGGTCGTGAATGGGTGTCCTTGGGTGGTGTAGGCCATGTAGAGCTGAGTGAGTTATTTTTTGGGTTAATATATTTCCCCCTAATGTGTGAGCGCAGGAGCTCATCGTATGGCCGACGGACATCATAGGATTTGCTGCAGAGAGGTGGTGATTCCGAGGTTGGGGAATTGTGGCTTTTGGTTTTTGTATTAATATGGTTCCCATCAATGGGTGAGATACAAATAATGTGTGACATGTATATGGATGACGTGGGCATCCCCATGCTCGTGAAAATGTCAAAAGAATAATTTGATCTGTGCTCTAAAATACAAGAGCTGATCATATACAACTGATGATACACAGTGGTTGCCTCAATGTGAGGCTAAATAAAATACTGATCTGAAGAAATACTACATTAGACCCATGGAATTCTCATGGAATGCTATATCTTCATGAATAATGGCCTACTAGATCTAGGATGGTACATAGCTGTATGGACTCACTGATTGAGAGTTAGAGTCTTTGTGGTACAAGTATGCTGCATCAATCATAAATCTATATAGAAGCATTGGTGGGGCTTTTGAAAATTGTCTCCAATGAAGCCCAGAAATCATAAGGGACATAACCTATTTAGGTCCCTCTAATAGAATCATCAATGTTCTAGAGTCAGGTGACATCTGGGGTCTTTGACCAAATACTGCATGGACCAAACCCTGTACGAATCTCAACGGTGCAATGATGTAGTTGGAGTCGAGCACGTGAGAAACAACCATCGCGAGAGGAACTAATGACTCCTCTCAAGTGGTCCAAGGAGCTCATCAATGATTTTAATGAAACCAAGGTACAGGGACCTCTCGGTCTATCCTATGGAATATGTGTGTTGTCGTTGACAGAGGGAGACCTGCCCCTAGTCAAGGAAATGATGTTTCCTTGATTAGAAGAATGAGGGAGATAACAAAAAGGTGTGAGACAATCTACAAAATAGCCCACTAAATGGGGGGGAGGGAGAGGGAAATAATTGAACAGGGGCAGGGGGAGTGTGGTAGACTCAAAATTCCTTTGATTAGAGTATGATGGCAGGGTGGACCAGGCAGAAAATGAAACTGACTCATGGGAATGGGATCATAGCTATAATACCGGGAATGTCACTACAGATGGGAAATACTTAGGGGAGGTGG
>LPNX011038121.1:242013-293914 GCA_001517045.1 Pseudotsuga menziesii | reverse complement strand
TATGTGTCAGATACAACAAACATCCAATCAATTGCCTATACAGTGTATTGTTTACCATAGGTGAAGAATCGGCTTCTTCCAGCTTCACTCCTGAAAGGAAGGGAGTTTTGCTTGCTTTGAAATACTTCATTTTGAATTTTTTCAGCAGTCCAAGGCATATTTGGACTGGTGCACCTTGATTCCATCTTTGGTTTGAGAAATCTCAAGCCCCAAAAATTGACTTAAGAGCCCCAAATTTGTCATGGAGAAGGCTTGGTTCATAGCACCCTTTAAGGAAGCAATCTCATCCTTTGAGCTTCCTGTAATGAGGAGGTCATCAACATATAACAAAATGATCATGAATGAACCATTAACTAACTTAAAATAGACATTTGGATCTGATTTGCACCGAACAAAATTCAGTGATACCAAGAAGCTATCGATCTTGGCATACCAAGCCCTGGGGGCTTTCTTTAGCCCATACAATGACTTTCTCAACCTGCACACAAGAGAAGGGTTAGTAGCAAAACCTTGAGGCTGCTGCATATATATCTCTTCAGTGAGATCTCCATTTAGGAAGGCACATTTTACATCCATGTGATGTACCTCCCATTTCCTTGAGGCTGCAATGGCTAAGGCTAGACTAATGGAATCTATCTTTGCCACTGGGGCAAAGGTCTCATTGTAATCTATGCCATGAACTTGTGAGTAGCCCTTGGCTACCAATCTGGCCTTTTACTTCAGTGGTGAACCATCAGCAGCAAATTTGGTCTTATAGACCCACTTACACTGGACTAACTTTCTCCCCGGGGGAAGATCCACTAGCTCCCATGTGTTGCTCTTCTAAAGTGAGCTGAACTCCTCCTTCATGGATTTTTTCCATATTGGATCTCCTACTGCTTCTTCATATGTTTGAGGATCAGAATCCACCATCAAATATCATTTTTCAGCAAACATAGGATCCTTCATGCACAAACCACTCTCAAACTGAGATCTAGTCCTCCTTGGGTCATTGGGATCCCCAGCTAGCTCTCCTGCTGCATGTAGTGTCTTGGCTGCCCATTTTATCCTTGTAGGGATGTTAGGGTCTACAATAAACTCATATCCATCATAAAAATCAGAATCATCATGTTCAACAAACTCTTTACTTACTTCCTGAGGTTCAGGTGGAGAAGAGGCTTCTCCAACTTCCACTGCTACAAGGGGTTCTTCTTCAAACTGAACACACCTTTCGATGAAGGATTTCTTTGTGCTCAAATTTATTAGTTTGTACCCTTTTGAATCTTCAGAGTATCCAACAAAAGGACACTCTTGTCTTTGGGGCTGCAAAGCCTTCCTCTTCTCTGTTGGAATTCTAGCCCAAGGCTTTGAGCCAAAAATCCTGAAATGGGTCACATCTGGGTTGTGCCCACTCCATGCTTCGAAGGGAGTCATGACATCAAGATGTTTGTGAGGCACCCTATTATGAATATAGGCTGCATAGTTTATAGCTTCATCCTAGTACTTTGGTGGCAAATTTTTGGCCTCCATCATGCATGTTGCCATCTCTTTCAGTGATCGGTTCTTCCTCTCAGCAACACCATTTTGATGTGGTGTGTAAGGGATAGAATGCTGCATCTGAATACCTGCATCTGCACAATAATTAATAAACTCATACTTGACATACTCACCACCATTGTCAGATCCGAGGGCCTTGAGTTTCCTTCCAGACTGGTTCTCAACCAAAGCCTTAAAGACTTTGAATAGGCCAAAAACTTCAGACTTGTGTTTCAGGAAGTGAACCCAGCAATACCTGGAAAAGTCATCAATGAAAGTCAATGCATATTTGGCCTGACTCATGTACATATGAGGGAATGGGCCAGCAACATCACTGTGGATCAGCTCAAGGGGTGCATAGGTTCTCTCATGACTAGGTCTCTCAAATTTATGCTCTGGGTGTTTTCCTAGGATACAACCTTGGCAGACTCCTTTGGAAAATTTTATCTTGGGAAGCCCTATGACCATCTCTTTTTCACTAAGATCAGAAAGATACTTGTAATTTAGGTGGCCAAATATTTCATGCCAAATCTTGTTGGCTTCATTAGCATGAATCAAAAGAGCAGAGGGGTTTGAGTAGGGTAGGAAGTGTGAGAACATGTATACCTTTTGAGCATGATTTGCAACTCCTTTTGCAATGTCTCTACCACTTGAGATCTCTATGATCTCAACTTAATCAGGGGAGAATATGAATTTCTTAGGAGACCCAGTGTGGGTCATCTCGTACACTGACAAGAGGTTGGAGGCAAGACTAGGCACATACAACACATTGCTGAACTGACCATGATCAAGATCAATCCTCCCTTTGCCCAAAATTTCAGTGAGAGAGTCATCTCCCAGTACTATAGGTGTTCCTTTCGACATATCAAGTGAGGAGAAGGACTCCTTGGTCGAAACCATGTGTCTTGAAGCTCCAGAATCAATGATAAAACTGGGTGAGCTTGATGTGCCAGCAACCAATGCATGAACTCTCTCTCTGTCATCTAAACTTGATCCTTCTTCTCTCTTCTTTGAGCTTTCTGGAAGGGAGATGCCATTCTTCTCCAGGAGTTGGGTCAGCATGTCTATTTGCTTCTTCATACAAGAGCTCTCAGTGTGATTTCCCTTATTGCAGTATGCGCACTTGCTCATTTCACCTTTGTTTTTCTTCTTCTGGTAGTTCTTCTTGGAACCTTGTGGATCCTCTGGAGACTGTTTCTTGTCTCTCTTTTGCTCAGGTGGCTTTTTAGCTTTATTTTTGATTTTTGAATCCACCTTCGAATCTCCAGCAATCAGAGCTTGATCTTTGGATGGTTTGATGGTGCCCATCATCACCAGCTTGTCTTGTTCTTGTGTGAGAGATTCCATGAAATCTGCAAGGCTAGGCATCTTCCAGGTTTGAGCTGTCAGTTTTGTGGCATAGAAGGTCGAAACAAACACTGAATAGTCAGGGCCTAGCTTCGAGAGAATGGCCAGGATGAGCTGATCATCCTTCTTTTCGATCCCACACCGTTTCAGCTGCAAAACAAGTGCTTTGAACTTGGAGAAATATAGCTGCAGGGATTCAAAGCTATTTGGACTTAGAGAAATCAGCTCATTTTCGATTTGATGTCCCCTCATCTCATCTGTCTTTCCAAAAAGATCAGAAATCTTCTCCCATACTTCATTCGGTGATGTCAATCCATCAAGATGGAAAAGGAGGTCTCTGGAAATACTCAGACACAGGAGACCATAGGCCTCATCCCTCCTATTGTGCCATTTTATCTTCTCTGCAGCTGCATTGGGATTTGGTTCTATTTCCATAGTCACCCTGTAGAGGCCTTTCGCTCTCAACAGTATCTCCATCTCTGCTTTCCATTCAAAGAAATTGAAAGGAGTCAAGATAGTTTTTTGTGATTGATCCATAGCTTAGAAAATCTGTCCCGGTTGTCAGTAGAAGGCTCCTAGTCACTGATGTCGAACCTGCAAAACAATTTTGAAGGAGAGAAATCGATCTACAATGGCTCTGATACCCAGTGGAAATTGAACCCAGTGATAGATTAATTTTACTCACAACAATTAACAATTGATCATGCAAAATCACTCACAAAAGAGACTGAAATTGGAGTTGAACACTAAACTGTATTAACTCAATGTACAATGGCCAAACCTGTAACATAATAGGTTACTGAATTAAATAATTACATCAGGGATTCGAATGCATGAGGAGAAATTCGAATCTAGCATAAAGCAGGCTTACTAAACTTAAGCAAATCCCCCATAGGTGTAAAAAGTTGATCCCAAATCTGTCATGGAGCTCACGAATTAGAAAAATGGCTTAGGCAAGCTAAAGAGTGATGGAATGACAACTCATACATTCTTTTCCAAGGAGAAAAGAGAGGAGGATGTGTAGGACAAAAAACTAGTCAACCTCACCTAGTCAAGCTTTTTCATTTGCCTTAAAACACTGAAAAAGTAGGGAATAAAGCAGAAAAAGCAGAAGGGTGCCTAGGAGGCCGGGAATAAAGAAGAATTGATTCCTTGAGGTTTCCCAAGTGCTAAATGAGTCAAATAAGGCAATTTTGACCACTATGGATAGGTAAATGACAACTTGCACAAGGTGGGACACATTAACTAGGCAAATAAGACAAAAATAATTAAATTAATGTCTAAGGTAGTAAAATATGGGTTGATTATTCTAACAGTGGACACTTTTGATATTAATGGGGTCCAAGGAAGACACATTGCAGAGTACTCTGAACAAAGGCGACCCAATGCTTCCAAACTATTTTTGTGGGGTGGTGTCTAGAGACACTGTTATGGTACAATCTCGTGGATTTTTGGCGAGCCCGAGAAGGTAAATGCTCGATGGTGCTTTCAATTTTAGAGAGTTTGAAAGAATGAAGAAGACTCCAGTGGGGGCTCTTTTTCATCAGTAGTCTCAATGCCAGAAAAAGGATAAAAGTATACATAGGAGAGCTCGCCCATCCTATAGGGGATGAGAGACTTCTTTACCATTGGTAGTCTAATAAGGCCAGAAAAGGTTAAACCTATATTGACTGGATGATCATTCAGATACTTTTACAAGCATGAATGAAACCAAGTTTTCTCAGCAATATTTTCTTGATGAGAAGGCTGGAAAAGAGCTTAACGACAACCCATAGTGAGCTTTTTCGTAAGGTGCGGCCCCTCTGCCTGAGAAAGCATAAAAGTATGTAGAGAGGAACGGCCTTGGCTTGAATACGCCAAGGTGGTATACATGGTCATCAAAAGGAGGTAAATGAGACGATGTATATGCCCTTTCCTATACTTTAGCGAGCGAGAAAGGAAGCAGCTACGCCCGTCTATATTTTCATTGTTTTTAGGAGTAAAAAAAGAGCTTAAATGAAACTCCAGTATGGTCAGCCGATTGCAGTGGCACAGGTGGTGCCCCATGTCAGGATGATGGACAGTGGTCCAAAGGTCATCTGTGTAGTATGGACGGAGCAGGTGACTCTCAAACATACCAATACATACATGGGATAGATCGCGACAGAGGCTCACGAGTCGATGCGGTAGAGGGACGCAAAGTGAGGTGGCTCTCAGACAGAGGTCAGGAGAGCATGTGTGAGTTGCGGTGGATGGACTTGACTACATGTGATGTGAGTGCAAGTCTAGGGGCACTTATATGCCAAATACATGCAAATAAAAATGAATCATTTTGTGGACAATGGTCCAGAGACCCACGTAAGGTGTGGTGGATGGAGTAGACAACTATGTGTTAAAATACAAAACAAGAAATAAAAGTGGTGTCCCTTAATGGGTGGTGGCCCGAGAATCTACATGAGTAGCGGTAGGCAAGTGTGATGCAAGTACAGTTCTATAGACACTTCCATCACCATGATATGGCTTGTAAATCGAGGTAACTTATGGGAAGCGGTCTCGAAATTTGTTTGTTAAACATGAGACAATGGTCTCATAAGGAGATATAAATTTGGGCCTAGAAGTGTGAAGGGTGTCTCAAACAGGTTTCGGGTTACTTTGAACTAGAAGCTAATGGTGTTGCCCCTAAATGGGGGGTTTCTAATTTGTGGTAAAAAAATTGTAAAACAAAAAGGGACAAGACTATATTGCAAGATGAACTGCACGTCACTTAAAGAGGTGACGTTAGAGGGAAAGTGGTTTGGATTTCTAGGCGATCAGTGGTCATTCCTTTGTGTGACACCATGAAACCTAGGAGACGGCCCGTTGGGACACATAAAACAAACTTGAAAGGGTTCAAGTGGATCCTATACTTATGACACCGTAGGAAGATTTTCCGCAAGTCGTCTATGTGTTGTGCTTGCTTCCATGACCACACAATGAGGTTGTCAAGATAGACCAACATGATGTGGATGAGGTCACGGAAGCAGTGTGTCATGGAACACTAGAAGGTGGCTCCAGCATTCTTCAGACCAAATGGCATTACTCGATAGGAGAATGTGCCCCACAGGGTTGTGAATGCAGTCTTATAACGGTCTTCTTTCTGGATCTAGATTTGGTTATATCCAGAAAATCCATCCATGAAGGAAAAGACCTCATGTCCAGTGCACGCATCAATAATTTGATCAATGAAGGGTGTTGGGAAGTTGTCTTTGGGACATGCCCCATTGAGGTCATGGAATTCTATGCAAACACGAATGGTACCCTATTTCTTATTCACGGGAATAGGATTAGAAACCCAAGTAGTGTAGGCAATGGGGTAGATGAAGCCGACTGTGTGCAGCTTCTCTATCTTGGCTTTAACTGCGACCACTTTGGAAGGATGGATGGGCCGTTGTTTTTATTGTACGGGGGCCACATCGGTCCAAGTGTCAATGTGGTGCTCCACGATCGATGGATCCAACACAGGCATTTCAGTGTATGACCAGGCGAAGATATCGTGGAATTATTGGAAGATTGCTTTGTAGGCAACAACCTCTTTTGAGGAGCAAGATGCCCCCATCATGATTTCTTTAACAATATCAAGATTGGTTGAGATGTTGATTTTGATGGTGGGTGAGATGTTGGTCATGTTCCCTTCTTCAAAGGCACCTGGAGCCGGAATGGGGTTCTTGAACCAGTCAAATTTCCCGTGAATGAAATCTTTGGTCTCCACGAAAAACTAGTCAGACTGCGACACAAGTTCTTTGGGGAGGAAGAATGAGTAATGGTGCATGTCATCCCATGGGTATTTCAAGGCAGTCAGAGCTTCAAGTATCTCCTCATCGTTGTGGAAGCAACGAAGAGACAAGTTCGATAAACCGTCGTTGGAGGTTGAGATAAGCGGGTCAGTTGAACTGGACATCATGTAAATGGACATGGTGTCTGAAGAAGGTGTTGGGGGGTGGACTTCTTCGATCAAGGTGTTCTCAGACTCTAGGGAATGTTGACGGAGGTTAGCTAGAGCCATTCAAAATTCAGGCAAGTCTTGGTAATGGTGAGAGTAATGTCCATACAAACTACAAAGGTTACAAGCATGGTTTGTTCTCAATGCCTTATTTCTAACTATCAACATGGTTGGGAGTTCGACCACGGGGATGTTTTCATTTGTATCCATGGCATCCAAATGTGCATGGATCATTGGGATTTTAGGTAAATTCTACGTTGGGTGGCCCTGTTGCTTGCAGATGGCGCAAGGCAGGACTTGTCGCGGCTCTGTAGTAAGTTTCGAATTCTTTCCCTTGGCCCTTTTTGGGTGGGGAGGTGGGGGTGCGGCGATTGGATTTTGCGGACCGGGTGGAGGGTGAGACTCCACCACAATGGGTTGCACTGAGGTTAAAACAACCTGGGGCATTGGTGGTTGGGATGGTGGATCAAGATACCATACCAGAATTCCCAATGTGAATTTAGGTAGGCTTAAGGTGGCCATTACCAGCTTGCTCATGACCCCAAGTGGGGGAAAGAGGAAGCGAATCATATGGAATGGTGATGAGCCCAGATAACTCCCTCCTAGTTTCATGTGGGGATGCGGTTGTGGTTGCAGCTGCATGAAACGCTGCTACTACAGATGATGTTGCAGCTGCTGTTGGTGTTGCGGCTGTGGACAGTGTTGGTGTTGGTGTTGGGGCTACAGCTACGCTTGTTGTTTGGGTGCAGTGGTGCTGGATGAGACCATGCACAAGTCCACAGTCTCATTTTGTGTCAGTGGTGGTGACACTAAGGGGAAATGAGTCATCATGGTGGTATCGACAAACAACCCAAGACCCACATTCAACAATGGGGAGGCTGGTGTGTTGTCAACCATGGTATTGATTATAGGGATGACATTGGCGTGTGTGGTTGTCCCTTATGGCTCAATGGTGGTGATGGTAGGGATAATGTTGGCAGGTGTCATTAACCCTTAGGAATCATGATAAGTGAGTTGATCAACCATCATGATCTTCCCTTCATGAGGGAACATCATGAGATGGAGGACAGTTGATGCGACCGCTCTCATGGCGTACATATAACCTCTTCCAAGGAGAAGGTTATAGTCCAATTGATCATTGATGACCTCTTTGTTGATCAGCACTGTCTTCTCAGCTAATGTGATGGGGACATGGGGGAGGATTCCTTAGGCTTTAGTGGGATGGCCATCATAAGCCCGCAGAGTTATGGAGGATGGTTGCAGAATTGGGGATCCAAGTTTCTGCCAAACCAGGGTGGACATAATGTATGTGGATGCCCCCTCATCCATTATGCACCGGTGCATGACCAAATTTTTGATAGACACTAGGATTTGGAAGGCGATGGTGGATGGCATGTGTGGTTATCCATTCTCCATGTCGAATGTGATCAACTTGGAGTTGGAGGGGTCTACGACCCCAAGGGTGGCTAGTAACACTTTTCGCTGCATTGGGCATGTTTTGAGTACCTCTAGAGTGGACATGGCCATTGGTGTTTGGGACAAATCATCCACAATACTATAGCTGACAGCAGCTCTAGCTGTGGCATTGTTGGCAACTCGGTGCATGGGGGCACGGGGGAATGGGGGTAACTGAAGAGGTAGGTTGGTTGTTTTGGACATAGATGTCACTCATGTGTCATTGGGTTTTGGTGGTGGTACCCTACTGATTTCGTCTGGTTTGTAGGTTAACCTCTTCAGTCATCATGACTAGTAGGTGGTGGACACCTGTTTTTGCCATGGGAGGTGCCCCCAGAGCATTGGGATTGGCCTGGGGAGGGGGTGTAGTTGCCACCAATACTTGGACTATTAGTGGGTTTTGAAGCACCATGGGGGGAGGTCCTTGTGGTGATGGGTTGGGTTGGGCTTGGTTCATAGCATTGGTGGCGTGTTGGGCCTCATTCTGAATGGCCTGCTTAGCATGACCCATGAGAGGACACTCAAATGTGTAGTGCCCATAGATGTCACAGAGTGTGGAGGGTCGATTTGTGCGCAACGGGGCATTACGTCTTGGTGCATTTTGTCATGGGGGGTTTTGGGCGGGTCGGTTTGCCGCGACATTGTTGGGAGGGTTTGGTTGTTGACCGCCTCCCTACAGTTGGTTATTGGCTTGGTTCTGGGGCTGATTATTTCTAGCTTTCCCTTGTTGATTATTGGGGGCAGGCTGGTTGGGATGATTTTGTTGTGCAAATACTTGTCCCAACAGAGCTGGTTGAGCAGGACGGGGGCTTAAACTGCTTGCACTGGTGGTGCATAATAAATTTGGGTGGGTTGCGGTGCCACAAATGTGGGCATTTTCCCCATGTACTACTGTGTTGGCCATGCCATGGCCTGAGCCTGTTGCGGTGGTGCAGGTTGTGCATAGGAAGTTGTTGCTCCGGACTCGGACATCATTCTGGCATAGTTCGGAGTTTGGTTTTGGTAAGAAACACTAGCAGTGTTGCTTGGTTGTGGTGTAACGGTTGGTGGTGTCAGACAGTGTTGTGGCTATTAGGAGACTGAGGCTATGATGTCGTTCGCAGCATGGGATGCCCCCAGTGCATCCTTATAGGAGGTACTCAGGCGGGGAGCGTCTAGAATGACAGTGTATAGATATCCAGACTGAGCGTAGATTAGGTCAAACTATTTGGCTTTCAGTATGGCCTCCTCTTCAAATTAGGGAAGTTTAGATGCGACATCCTTTGCTATGGGCAGGAGCAAGGTCTTAAGGAACCAATCCAAGAAGATCCTGTCGTCAAGTTGGATTTTGCACAAACTATGATGTCGCCACCATTCATGGATGTGGTCGGTTATATGTGTCGCAGTGCTTTGGTGATAGGATAACAGGATCTCCACCCCTTAATCATATCTGACAAGGAGTTGGAAATACTGCAGGAACATGAAAGCTAAAGAGTTCAAATCCAGGTACTTTGCTTGTGGGAGCTCAATGTACTATTTGGCTGCCCCACCTGTGAGGGTGCGTTGGAATAGTCTTAGTCTGATCGAGCCATCTATGATGCTATTTGAGGAGCACCATAGATGAAATATAATAATGTGATTTTGGGGACACTCCCCTGCCTTTCCTTCAAACTTGGGAATGTCTGATGGAAGCTTGGTTGGCATGGGAGGCCAAAAGGTTTGATGGCGGATCAGGTCGTTTATTATTCTAGCCAAATCAGGCAAGTTAAGATGAGCCATGAAAGGTAGATTTGACCCCAGGTTAATGTGAGATGGGGGAGGGATGGTGGTGGGGTTTTTAGGTGCATAATGTACCTGCATAGTTGGGGGTGCTAGTGGTTCCATTGTAGATGGGCCAATGTCCCCAAGTGTGATGTGAGAGGTAGTGTGAATAGAAGGGCCACTGCCCCCATGTGTGATAGGAGGGACAGTGTATGTGGACGGGGCACTGCCCCCCTGTGTGATAGGAGGGGCAGTGTATGTGGAAGGTCCACTACCCATAAGTGTTGCAGGTGGGATAGCCTGAGTGGTTACTATGGGTGGTGGTAGTTGACTGATGACCATTTGCATGACCGTGCTAGGGCCACCTGCAGGGTTGTTAGTGACAACTTGTGGTGTGGACATGGGTCCACTAGCTATGGCTATGTCAAAAAATGGATCCAGGTTTGCACCAGCCATGGGGCTTGATGGTGTAGTGTGTAGGTCTAGTTCAGAATGATATGGGTTTGAATCTAAATCAGAGGCTATGTGGCCTTCTGATGGTGTGAGAGGTCATCGAGAATAGTCTCAACGGTGTTGGTTGAGTGTTTCAAATTGTGGTGGTTTGCCTCTTAGGCATGAGGAAGAGCATGAGGGATCAATTGTGTTAGATTTTTATCAAAATGGTGGGAATGATATTTGGACCCCGATTTCAATGGCTTCCTATTGGCTGTAGGTGGTCACTCGGCCACCAATACTTCCAGAATATAGCACTTGTCTTTTTCCTCACGAGCGTTTCTATTCAATCGATGGGGGTCGTTGCCCATTTTGCTTGGCAATTCCTCTTAGCGGCCAGCTACTTTGGGGTTCCCATGGTACTCCTCACAATGAGTTTCTGGGCTGAGCCCAAGTACTTCCCATGATTAAGGAATTCAGGGACTTATGTCCTCAAAGACTCTAGATTTTTTGAACTTAGTGTAAATTGATAAATTTTAAGGGCTCTCTCAGTGTCATGAACTGAGTTGGGTTGATTACGTGGTATGGTGTATATGTTTTTCTATATTTCTAGTATTAGGTGACTGCAAATGGTTTATGAATTCATCATATTGTTGTATATTTCATATCATTATGAATACAATCAGTAAATAATCAGAAAGTTGTAAACAGATACAATTATTTTTACCCTGAATGTTGATGTCCTAACTAAGTGACTACCTTACACCTATATTCTTCTTTGACCAAGAGAAGGTGCTAGGATCTAAACAAAATGGGACTAAGCCCATCTATAGATCCACAAGTCACCTCCCGGATGCAAGTTTGGTCAATAGGGAGGATGCTTAGTTCCATGAGAATCCCTCCTTCTCTACCCCCTCTACCTTCCAGGTCATCCGTTTTTATTGGTTTAGAACAATATTCAGTGAAGGGCCTAGGACTATACGAGATGTGCCCTTTGTCATATCCTAGAATACCCCAAAGGGTGAGGACTGGGTAGAGGAGGAAGGGTAAGAAAGACTGTTAATTTTATGTCAATTTTAGTTAAGCTATATTCGTTAAGCCATTAAAAGATTTTCTTTGAATTTACACTTTGTTTGTTCACGAAATTGCAGTAAATTAAAACAGAAATAGAAATAGGACTATTGTGCTAGAAAAAGGTATCTAAGCCACATTAACAGTCCCTAATAAACTAAAAAGTAACTATTGATTGACAGACCGCTCGGTTCGGGTCAAATTCGGCGAGGGGGTCGCAAATTTTTTTCGGAAATAGGCGAGGGGGTAGCATAGATTTCATAGACAGAAGCGATCTGTTCTTCTGAGTGCATTCACACCTTTTGAGGGGAAAAGGGTGACCTGGTTTCACTTGTGAGGCCTAAAAAAGCAACCTTATCCCCTGTTCAGGCCTGATAAGTGTGACCTACCCCGAATTTGGGGTTTTTCTAATCCTGAGTCAGATTCAGCCGATAGTAACCTGTACTGTGGCCAAACAAACTTGGATTTGCCTTGCAGAGGCTTTGGAAACAATAAAAACTAAAAATAAACTGGATCTAAGCTATATTTTGACAAGAAATTTTAAAAACTAGAGCATAAACTGAAAAAAACTTCAAATTTAAAAAACTGAACTAGGGATCTTGTGGGATCGACCTGGTATGGTCGCCAGTTCTGTAGTAGGGATTTATCCTTGCTACAGGGGCAGGAATGGCTCCCTTCTATCTATAGGATGGAAGGGTAGGTTCTTGCATGTGGAAAATGTAGAAAAGAAACTGAACAGAAAGGAAAGCAAATTTTAGAAAGAAAACGACCAAAAGCCCCTCTGCAAACAAGGTTAGGGCTTAACTTCAACTACCTACAAAACAAGTTAAAAAACAAACCTGCAAGCAAATATGGGTGAGAAAACAACTAAGCTACTAAAATAAATACATAAGCAAACAATGGTATACCTTCTTTTTGGTGCAATGGGCCACCATGCCCTGGCTGGAAGAAGCACCTCTCTCTCTCTCTCTTGGCCATGGAGGAGCTATGGCTCAATGGAGGAATGAATGGATGAGAGGAGGGATGTGGGTGGCTTGAGAGATAAAGGGTCTCAAGGCATCCACGGGTAGCATAACAGTATGCAAGGGAAGATTTTTTTGAGAGTGACCCCCACCCCTCCTTTTATAGCTTTTTTGGGGATTTTTAGGGTTTTAAGCCATTGGTCAGGGCTTTTGTTAGCCAGAATATTTCACCTTTTGCAGATAGTAAGGTGTTCAACTATTCTGAATGGTTCAAATCCAGAACAAATGAAGGACAAAGGTTGAAGACCCTCCCTAGATGCTGTAGATACCTGGAGTGTAATGCTTTGATAGTAACCCTATGTACTTGCAATCAACTTAAACACACAAACACATCAAATCTGCCTGAATATGATCTACTAATCCATGTTAGTGACTAAGGAATCTAACAACATACATGTGAAATCAAACAACAACAATAATGTGGGATGGAAATCAGCTTTGCATTAATATAAAAATGGAGAATTTTACAACCAATCAAGCCTTAATGTTGACATGCATCTCCATGAAAATAAGCACTCTCATCCCCATAAGCTCCAACTTTAGCTCTCTATGCTCTCCAATGGCTTGGGCGAAGTGATCAATCCAATAGCATAACAATAACTTAAGAGTTCTTCTCCTCAACCATAGATATGAGCTTGTATTTATAAGGCTCAATGGAAAGGGATGGTTGCGAGATTAGTGGATGAGGTGGCCTCTAAGATCCTAGAATGAGGAATCTCGAGCTAAAATGACCCACAATGATAGGGATAAGGGAGGACACGAGGCTCATGATCTAGAAGCCTCGAGAAACTTCTCTTTTTCCATTTTCACCCAGGGTACCACGTTTCTCCTTCAATGGCAGAGCGGTTCTGGTAAGAAACACTTATGGACTAAGGGCCATAAGCAGTGGCACCACTTGTGGACAACAAGGGATAGGCGGTGTGAACAAGGTACCACTCTTGGACAATAGGGAAATCATGGTGCAGGGAATTTTCATGACAATTAGCATGGGTTTCCACTGCAAGTGCTGGGATTAAGGGAAAATAGGTATGTCAAAGGTCTTATCACATGATGATGACAGGATTTTGGTATAACAGGATGCCCCCCAAAGCATGAGTCTTAGAGGGATACGATAAACAAGAGCTTTGAGAGAACAAGTCGTTGTTATGAGGTGAAAATGTCGGCTCGATCGGAGCATGTTGTCAAGTAGGCATCTGTAGTACATCAGTATGTTGACTCATAGACACAAGTAACCAACTCATGGCTGCAGACCAATACAAAGCAGATCCATGAGAGGAATAAACAAGCATGGCTACTAGAAATCAACATAGATCTATGTGATAGAGGAATCAAACTTGGACATAGCTACCAAACATACAAATGTAGATCTATGTCACACAGATGCAAATTTGAGCATAGCCACAACCATACAAATGTGGATCCATGCTAGATATACAAAACTCCATCATAACCTGGGGAAAGAAATGAACGCTTTAAACAAATACCCAGGGTCTTCATCTCGTCTTCCACAAAGTATGATTCTATCCATGTGATTACAATGATTTGAAGTCGAATATGGTAGAAACCACTTGATTACCAGCCAATGATGTGAACCATTAACAAGTGCGAGGGAGATCACCATTAACGTCAATGATTCCCAAGGTACCCTAGTACAATCTACTGGGTGTGAATAGATATCCTGATGTCAAACACCAAGTCGATTCTATCGATCAAAGGCCAATGATGTGAACCTATGTCGAGAGCAAGATAATCTACCATTAAGGCATATAGATCTCAAGGTACTAAATATTGTTTCTAAGACTATTTCCTAGATGATGAGCTGATGTCAATGGGAAAAGTCTCATCGAAGGAGGGCCATGATGGGTCCCACATCAACGACACGAAAATCGAAACATAGTTCTGGAATGATGTGAATGTAGCAACCATAAGACTAACTCAAAGATACTTACACAAAGACTGTGTAGACTGCAGAGGTAAAACTTCTTCAAATCCCCTTTGAACATAGAGTGGCACGACAAAAAGACTTGGAAGCATGACTGGACGGGACAGACACACAATGTGACAGTGGACAATGCATTCTTTTGAAAGACTCAAAGGAGTGACATGACTCATGAAAGAGGATCGTCGTGGAGATCAGTTGAATACCCAATTGACTGACATGATGTGCAGACAAGTGCCATGTTCAAAGGTAACAACAAACAATTGCCATTATTTACAAAATGATTCCCTTCCCATTTCCCCCATCATGATCGATGAGTGCCTCTTTTCGGTTTTACGAGTTCAAAGAGGGTAACAGACACTCGATATAGCTCGTCCGAAGACAAGTCTAGACTCATATGTTTTACGAACCTGAGAGAGGAGGGGTTCGTTCCCAAAATGGGTCTCTCAATGTTTAATTTAATGATTACACTGAAAGAAAACTCGGTATCGTTCATGTTTGGAGAGTCTGAATGAATATGAAAGAAGACTCCAAAGGGGTTCTTTTTCGTATGATTTAGTCTCTAAGGCCCGAAAAAGTGTAAAATCATACCTTAGAGAACTCTTCTAGTCATGATTGGTTGGAGTGTTCCTTTTTCGTAAATAGTCCTATCCGAACCGACAAAGAGATAACCTACTATCGGACAGACGACTCTTCAAATATTTTAACGAGCATGAAGAAGAAAAGATCGCTCGATAATCTTTTCATATTTAGGGATCCTGAAAAGAGTTTAAAGAGAGAACTCCATGAGGTTTCTTTACACAATGTCATCTTTTATGAGCTTGGAAAGAATCAAAAATGGACTTGACGATCTTTTTGTGTTTAAGGAGCCCAAAAAAGAGGTGAAAAGAAGACTCCATGACGCTTCTTTACACAATGTCAATTTTTTACAAGCCTGGAAAGAAACTAAAATTTACTCAGACCTTTGATACTAGGTTTAAAAAGAGTGACCAAAGTGTCATAATGAATGCTCATCAATCTTTTCCGTTTTATGAAAGTACGAAAAATCCATAAAAAACTTCCAAAGGTTCTTAATATGGTTCTCTTATCCAGCAATCGACTCAGAAACAAGTGTTAAATGCATTTACAACTAGCATTAAGGGATTACGACAGATAAATTTTGACTAAAATGTGATTTTATATCAAAACTATAGTATGTCAGACCCAAAAATGCCTATATAAGTCATGTAAATAGTAAAAAATCAAATCATTTCACTATTTACCCATAGTGGAGAGCATTTGGAGCACCATCTTAGCCAGATCTTCAGCAACTGATATCGGGAGTTTCCATCATCCATTTTTAGCACCGTCAATTGCAGGTAACAGCTAACACCCTACTCTTTCATTTCATAGTGTTTATTTTGAGTTTTGGTGGGGTTTTGGGCTCATATGGGGAGCCCTAAAACCTTAAAAGCGGGAACCACGCCTACTCCTTGCAGGATACGCGGTACCACCTGAGAACCGAACCTATAACATGGTTGACAGGCGGTGCCACTGCCTATCTCCAATGGTGTATAGGAGGTGCTGGCCATGGAGACTTTAAACTAACATAATGAGCAATAACAAGTCATTCTTTTGATTTTTAATGATTAGGAATGATTCTAATGCATGCTATGATTGTTTTTTGTAGGTCTCGGTTGCTCAAAACATGGTGATATGGAAAGAAAGAACACATGACAATGAGGATTCCTTTGCTAAGAGAAATGCGGGTTGTATCGCTGCATTACGAGACTGTGGGCTCCTGAATTTCTTTTGGGTCCCAAGCATGGTGTCACATGAGTGGTTACTAGAACACATACTGCAGATGTGGTATCCAGAGAAGCAATTTTTTAAGGTGGGGGGCCATATTCTTACAGTGGAAGTAGAGGAAATCTACTTCTTAACTGGTCTCTCAAGACGGGGTGCCCCCATCTCACTGACAGGTTCCCATGGAGGCGATATTACCACTTGAGAGCTTATAGATCGTCACTGTGCTCAAGGGACGAGCACATCGGGGAAGAAAATCCCCATCAGAGCAGTGATGGATGGGCCCCTACGGACCATCCTATTTACTATGTAGAGGGTGGCTGGGAGTCAGGGTGTGCATCAGGCTTCTAGGGCACATATGTTGTATGCCATAGAAGCCATGGCACCCATGGTATTCAACTGGGTGGAATCCATGCTTCCAATCTTCAAAGATCAACTGACTAAGTGTCGGCAGGGAGAGCTAAAGTAGTTTTCCTTTGGTTCCATTTTATCCTGCTTCTTCTTTGAGCAGGTACCACAGATGAGACCTCAGGTGGTATTTCAGAGTCTGAGAGCACAGGACCCCTGTATGCTGAGGTGGGTCTAGGTCATGGCTCATACAGGAGCAGGTAGGGGAAGGGTGAATTTCGGTGATCCGTTCTTCATATGGCTCTGAGATCAGATCCTCATGGTTGAGGATTATGCTTACGCAGGTATGGACTTCACTGGAGATCCTGAACTACCACTCCCACCTGGAGGACAGTGGGGCGACATCGGTAAGAAGAAAGAAACCCTAAAATGGATGAAATGTTTTTATGTTTTTTGATGTTTTATATTTTTTATGTTAAGTGATGAGACCTGTATATTCTCATGCAGATGTTGGAGCAGCGCGACCTAGAGGATCTTCTCCGTTGGACAGGCGAGCTGGAGCCTGCTTTGTACCATGGGGTGATGATATCACCAGGGAGCTAGAGGAAAACCTAGAGAGGTTGACCTTGGATATCCCAGATGCTAACATTGATGACCTCCCGATGAGATATCAGAGATCCAAAGCGAGAGTATTGGGTCGATTCAGTAGGCTGCTACGTAGGGTAGCTCGAGCAGTGATGTGCTATCACGAGCACCACTAGTGTATGAGATATGTACTGAAAGCTGACAGCTTTAGGATTTTGTATGATGATTTTTCCTGAAATCCTACGTGCTTCAGATGAGGTCTCAAGGCCTACTTTTGTAAAAAAAATTGTATATATATATATATATATACATACTTTTACACGGTGTTTATATGTTTCAAATGGAAAATGTATTTTCTATGATTTTTATGTGTCTTTGAATGTTTATTTACAATGTACCATGTTTGATTTTAATGTCATGAATGGGAAATATGCCAATCTAGGATGTCATTAGCTCATGGGTTAGATACTACATTATGTTCCCTAGGGATATGCCTATAAGTGATGGTTTCAAATGACCTTTCTAGAAAACATACTCTTCGGAAGAGGCGGAGGAGCACGGGGTTTCTAATGGTGTAAGCATGGTTTAAATGACAAACCATGAGTTGTGAGTCCATCAAGAATACTATATCATGAAAATCCTGGGAGGTAGCTTCAGTTAGAATACCGATGACTACTTCATACTTGGCAATGTTATTAGTAGCGGGACCTATACAAACCGCTCCTAAACTGACCAAATCTTTAGCTGGGGAATAGAGGACCCAAGAAGCCGAGGTGAGATTCAAGGTGTGGTGGTAAGCACCATCAATGAAGCCATAGAAAGCCATCTGCATGACCAAAACATGGTATAAATAGATGCGGACACTAAACTCAAAACCATCTTGAAAATACTAAAAGCACACGGAAAGTCAATCAATATACATATATATAAGATACTATCCAAGAAAGACCTAGGCATAGTACCCTTTTAGGTAAAACCCATTGCGATGTTTCCCCAAAGGGATTCCATCATAATCAATGAGCTCGTAAGCTCCTTTCTATAACACCTTAGAAATAACGAAAGGCCTATACCACATGGACTCGAACTTACCCTTCCCTAGTTTTTCATATCTCTGATCATAAGTCAAGACTAGGTCACCCTCGTTAAAGACATGAGGTTGGACAGATTTATCATACCGTGCCTTGATGCATTTCTTATGTGCCTCATTAGCCAAGGCAGCATCTCTTCAAGTCTCGTCAAGGTTACTCAAGTACAAAAATCTTTCTTCCTCTGTGGAAGTGTCTGGGAGAAGTTAGACGACAAGTTGTAAAGATGGAATTTGACATTGAATCAGTAAGACATCTTTGAGTCCATAGACAAGCTGGAATGGTGTGAAACCAGTGGCTATTTTCACAGAAGTTTGTTAATCCCAAAGGGCAGAGAAAAGAATGTGGTTCCATTTGGATTTATGATCTCCAACCATCCGACAAAGCATAGTTTTAAAAACTTTGTTAATGGCCTCTACCTAACCATTAGCTTGTGGATAATATGGCGTAGAATTTTCATGGTGAAAACCTGGCTTGGCACTTAGTTCCTCCATCATTTGATTACGAAAATGGGATCCGTGATCAGTAACAATGGACTACAAAACTCCAAATCTAGCTATGATATCATTGAAAAAGAAGAGAGCGGCAATCTTACCATCTTCTGCATATGTAGGCATGGCCTTAGCCCATTTTGTGAAATAATCAACGGCTATGATGATGTAACCATGCCCCCCGGATGAGGTATACTTACAATGCATGAATTCAATCCCCCATTTGGTGAATGGGCCAATGATAATGAAGGGGTGTAGGGGAGCAGGATGGTTGCAATTTTTAGGATAAAAGTGTTGACAAGGTGGCCATTTCTTGATAGCCTCATGACAGTCTTTGAATACAGAAGGATAGAAATAGACAACATGAAGGATTTTTTGGTCTGCAGCCATCCCAGATAAATGAACACCACATGCTCCAGAGTGGTAATCATTCAACACATGTTCAGCCTCCTCATGGGTGAGGCATCACTGGAGAATAGAGTCAATCCCACATCTATACTAGGTATCATGCAGGATGAGATAGTATTTCACGTGGTGACGGATACGACGGTGATCATCGTGGGATAAATGTGGCTAAAATCATTATGTTTGGAGATAAATAAGCAGATATCCATACCAAGGATCGGTAGTGATAATCAAGAATAGGAATTCATCTGGAAATGAATCATTGGGCTCATATTCCGTCGAAGCATAGGGAAGATCACACATAAGCTCAGCAAAGGAAAATTCCAGATCGAACTTCTGAAGTATGACTATCCAACGGGAGTACTTGCCCTGATCACCTAACGAGTCAGGATGTAATTTATCGGGTTCTAGTCTGCCAATACGGTGGTAGTGCGGAGAAGAATGTAGTGATGAAACTTTTGTATAGCAATGACCATGGCCAATGATAACTTTTCCACACGTGAATAGCAAGTTTCAGAATCCATGAGATTCTTACTGGAATAATAAATCATGTGCTCCTGGCCATGGAGATTTTCCTACATTAAAACCATAGCGATGGTAGTAGCAGAGGGAGCAATATACAAGAGAAAGTCCTTTGAATAATCTAGGGGGTGTATCACTGGTGAATGCATCAGAGCGTGCTTAAGATTATCAAAGGTTTGTTGGGCCTAGTCATCCCAGAATAATGGAGTGTTCTTCTTGAGGAGACATATGTAACCGTGCATTTTCTCTATGAAATTGCACATGAAACGGTGGAGAAATTTTTCCTTCCCTTGCAAACTTTGGAGTTCAAGGAGATTAGTTGGGGCTGGTAGATCTAAAATAGCAGCAATTTTCAAAGGATCAATCCAGATGCCATCTTTGGATACCACAAAACCTAGCAGATGTCTCGTCTCAACGCAAAAAACACATTTATGCAGATTGAACCATATATTATAATAACGACATCTCAGGAATATCTCTCTAAGATGACCAGGATGGTCCTCCCATCGCTGTGAATGAGTGGGGAGGTCGTCAAGGTACGATTCAACAATATGTTTAATATTGTGAAACGCATAGGACATTGCATGTTGGAACGTGGCTCCATCATTTTTTAAGCCAAAAGGTAACTTATTTTATGCAAAGGTTCCCCATGGGAAAATGAATGCCATCTTATGCTGATCGGAGGGTAATATCTCAATCTGATTATAGCCAGAGAAGCCATCCATGAATGAAAAGCTAACACTTCCAGCACAGTTGTCTATAATCTGATCGATGTGCGGGGTAGGAAAGTTGTCCTTGGGACAAGATTTATTCAAATCCCTAAAGTAGATATAGACTCTAATGGTGCCCTACTTTTTATTGATAGGGACAATGTTCGATACCCATTCCATCAGGGGTACAAGATAAATAAACCCAGCTTTGATAAGTTTCTCAATTTCAGCTTTAATAGCTGTGGCCTTTCAAGGATGGACTTGACTTAGTTTTTTCTTGACAGGTTTAGCCATGGGATATGTTTTAATCTCATGGACCATAATGGATGGGTCAATCCCCGACATCTCTTCATAGGACCAAGAAAAAATATCATGGAATTCTTTAAAAAGTGCCTTGTATGCTTTATATTCATTTGCCGAGCAGTTCTTCCCAACAGGAACATGCTCGATAGTATCAGGCTTGGTTGATATGTCAATCGGATTCGTCTGAGTAATGTTGCAAAGGTTTCCTTCAGAATCTATATCTTGCAACAATATAGGACTTTGGGGTGCATTGACAATATCAGTAGGAAACAAGGATGCGAAATCATGGCTAACTGAACTGTTGTTGGAGAGGAACATGTATCTATGATGGTGATCCTACCAAATGGACTCATCCATATTCATGATCTCCATAATGGACTCATCAGAAGAAAAAGTCTCAGAGAGATAATCTAGAATAGGAAGACAAGGCTTTAACCAGTACGGTAAATGGTAAGGATCCAAAGCCACTAGATGAAGGTCATCCATGTGATCATCGGAAAATCTTTGAATGGTGTCATACATAAATTCATGTGGACTCAATGAGGTGGACTCAACAACTTTTTTACCCTTAGGCTCATAATCAAATGAGGCGATCATATGGACTATCGCCGTATCCGTGCTAGGAGGAGTGGATGGAAAAATCCCCATAAGGGATGAATCCTTCAACATGCCTACCCCAATCGACTGGTAAGGAGGAGGGGACTAGCCTAACATGGGGATTTTATTAGCCATGGAGGTAGTAACATCTAGTGTACAGAAATCAAGATGATCAATAGTAACAATTCTCCCTAGATGCGTAAATTGGACTGTTTGAAATACTACTGAGGCGACAGCAGTCATGGCATAGAAACAAATTCTTCCTAGAAGGAGGTTGTAATTTAAAGGGGAATTAAACCACTTCTACTTGAATGGAAATGGTTTTTCCCCCCAGCTCGACCGCTACCGCTGATATGAGACCATGGGGTTGGAAACCCCGTTCGTTAAAGGCCTTGAGGGTTGTAGGTGATGTTACAAGCTTGGGAGAGCTGAGAGCCTTCCAACAAGACAGAGACAAAACCAAGGTTGAAGCTCCTTCATCTATTACCATTCAAAAAACTTTCTTTCCCACTACTTTCATAATGTTCTGAAAAGAAATTTTATGTGGTAATCTAGGCTTATAGTTCTCAACATTGAAATGAATCAAGTTGGTGTTATCCGAGTTTCAAGCTTGTAATGGCTGTCAACAATTTTTTGCACTGTGTAGGGAAACTTTGGAGTACTTCTAAGGTAGACATTGCACAAGGTGCTTGAGCAAGGTCTTCAACCACATTATAAAATTAAGCAGCTTGGGCATTGGGATTAAATACATCCTTCCAAAGAGTACTCATAAGTGGATGCAAAATCATGTCGAGAGTAGGCTTCTCAATAGATAAGGGGACAATGGATGAGGATTTCGGAGAACTAGTAGAGGGAGCTTTCCCTGAATAAGAATGATATTCATTCTTATCTACGGATTTATCATAATTTCGACTTCAAGTTTGGAGATTGATGGTATCTGAGGACATCATATGAATTTTTTTTGATGAACTAGAGTTACCCTGATTAGACATGTGGTCTATCAGTTATTGCTAAGAGGGGAAAGGATTTGTAAGTACTGCAGGTGCGGGATTGGACTTCAGAAACTAGGAGATTTCATCCCGACGAGGACACTCCTTTGAAAAATGGTCTCCTCCGCATAGCAAACAGGGATATTTTTCCTTCCTTTTCCCTTTATCATTATCAATGTTGGTTGGTCTTGGAGTCTCCTGTTGGTTTCCAGGATTTTTATTTCTATTTTTACCTTTCTTTTTATTATTACCCGAGGTTTGAGTACTTTGAATAAAGTTGACCTCGGTGGAAACCTTAGGAGTCGAATGAGTAGGGGTGGTAGTTTGGGGTTGCTTAGTAGGTTTCACTGTGGACAGGGACTAGATTGAGCCAACAATCCCATCAACATGTACTTCTGCTGGTGGCTTAGCAGGATCGGTGCTGGGGCAAGGAGCTTGAGGAATCAGGTCATAAAGAGTTCCAGATTGGGAATAAACCAAGTCTAGGCATTGAGCCCGACTAATAGCCTACTCTTCAGTAATGGCACTGCCCATATCCACATCTCAGGAAATAGGAGGAAACAAGGATTTGGTAAACCAATCAGCTAATAACTGATCCAGAATAGGGGCCTTAATAATCCTTCTCTACCTTCTCCACTCATGAATATGATCGGATATGTGGGTGGAGGTGTTCTGTTGTAGAGAAGTTAAAATATTAGTGCCCATTTCATAACGAATCAAGAGTTGAAAGTGTGTAAGAAACATGATTTCCAACGAGCCCAAATCCACAGATGAATGTTGTGGGATTTCAATGTACCACTTCGCGGCTATACCGGTCAAAGTTCATTGAAAGATTCGTAACCAAATGGAGTCATCGATGAGGGAGTTTGAGGAAAACCACAAATGGAATGTCATAACATGCTTCTTCAGATTGTCTCCCTACTTCCCATCGAATTTCGAGATATCCAATGGTAACTTTACCGAAATGGGAGGCCATAAGGGATTGTGTCAAATGGGTTCATTAATCAACTTGGACAAGTTAGGTAAGTCCAAAGTTGCTAGGAAAGGTAACTGTCAATTGGGTTGCACATACTGGTAATATTGATATGGCATATAATTACCATTAGGACCATAAGTTGACTGAAAAATAGGTTGTTGTGATGAAGAACTAACGGAAAATCCACCCACAGGGGGTTGGTTTCTGGGATTAGGACCGCTAGGACCATCAGGGCCTCCCGGAGGAGGACCACTAGGGCCACCGAGACCACCAGGACCACCGAGACCACTAGGACCACCAGGACCACTAGGAGGTGGACCACCAAACCTTCCAGATCCAACAGGAGGTAAACCTTCAGAGCCTCTGAAACCACTAGGTGGAGGTGTTGAAATATTGTAACTTCGAATAATATTCTATATGTCCCCAATGGTCCTACCAGGAGAACCACTTGTATTACTTTGTACCTCGATGCTCCTAATCAGAAGAACTAATAATAATCATGAGGCAATCCCCTCTAATTGTAAAGGTGGGTCATTAGCACCCCAGTGTGGTTACTTGAGCCTACATGTGTAACTAGAGCCTACATGATTAACTCGAGCCTACATGACACATGAGTTAACTTAAGTGAACGGATGAATATAAATAGAGGTGTAGTGCTCCTCATTTGGGACACACACTCTCACTTGTGTAGCGCATTAGTGGAGAAGAGAAGTAACTGGAGAAGGAGGAGGATCAAGCTTTGATCTCCTTGTTGGTTTTATCTTTTATCTTTTATGTTTTTGGGGCATCTATATTGAGGAGGATTTTGCTGGGTTTCTCCCTTTAGGGTTTTCCCAGGATAAATCTTTGTGTTCCTTTTGTATTGTTGTGCTTGTCTATCTTTCAGTGATCTTGTTTATATGCTATGAAAATGAAATGAAGTACTGATGTCTTACCTAAGCATATGAAAAGTTAACATGGTATCAGAGCCACCCTAAAAAGAAGACATTATGCAGCTATAGAATCTAGGGTTTCTTACTTTTTGGTTCTCTCTCCACAATCGATCAGCAAAAGAAGGCTAATCTGACTCTTTATTGAAGGGCGCATCTTTATGTCGAAGCGGAATTCGATTCCGAGCATTTTTCAGTTTTCGGTGTGGGAAATTAGGGCTTCTTGCAGAAGAAATTTTTTTGAGTGAGCCCAACATAGGATTTCTCTCCTCATCAAAATCAAATTTTAGAGACCTGGATCAATATTTTTGGTTGGGTGAAACTACAGGAAAGTCAAACCCTAGTTTGACCCGGAGCTAGAAAAACCCTAAATACTAAAACTGATACGTTTTGGTATATTAGCTATATCACAATAAGGGAATAGGTTCAGGAGATGAAAATTACATATACCAAATATATAATCTTTATGAACATTGTGTCCAAAATTCTGCCTCATATTCGCTATATTCTAGGAGATATGATCCCTCCAAGTTAGGGTTCCATCCTCTTCCAGAATTCATCCCTAAACAGGACACCTAGGTAAAATTACTATATCTTGGGCTACAGAGGTCCAAATGGAATTCCTGAAGATGTTCCAGAAATAGGACAGAATTTAATTTCTGTGGTACGAATTTCAGAACCTGAAGATGAACCAATGACACGTGGCATGCTGTACAACTTCACTGTTCTGAACAGTCCTGTAACCAGTCACCTTGGGAAAATGATGATAAATCCAAATTGGTGAAACAAATTCTGATGAAACCTATGGTTTTGGATCAGGAACATGCGAGGTTACGTCAATGCGAAATTTAAGACATAGAGGAGCATTAACGTTGGATATATCATAGAAACATTAACAGGCATTTCTGCAGAATAAATTGGTAAACTAGGGCTTCCTGTTCCAGAAGCTTCCCTCCACTGTTTTCAGAAAAGGAGTATATTGGACAGCTCCATTTAAATATATATATATTTCTATCCAATCATATCTAAAATATTCCAAGTTTTTAAAATTAGGGTTTCTCTGACAAACCCTAGATCAACCAGCTCCGGAAGCAGGACAGACACCTCAAATCGGTAAGATCTAATCTTTTGCTATTTGCATTTGAAGTTCTCATTTCAAAATGATCTATCACATCAGCTTGATGATAATATTGGTAAAGTTGAAAACTTCCAAGAATGAAAGTATTTGATCCCTCTGAATAAAATGAATTGGACACCTACATGAGTAGAGAGGTTCCATTTCTAAAGGGAGACGAGCCTCAAAGCCTTACACAAGAAGAACATGATCAAGGGCAAGAAGATCATTGTTGATTCAATCACGGATCAACTTGTACCACAAGTGTCTTCCCTAAATACACCGAATATGTTTGGTTCCTTGATCAAGCTATTTGAATATAAGAACATAATTCAGAAGATGGATTTGAGAAAACAGTTGAAGAATGTGAAGATCCAGAATGCATAACATCTTGAAGCGGTAGAAGAAGAAGCAGAGAATGCAGAAGTGGTGATAGCCACCTTGAATGGCCTCCCATGATCATGGGATTCATTCATGCAAGGAATGTGTGCCAGAAAGAAGTGATTACTTTCAGTTGAATTTAGTAAGAAGAAGAAGCTCGCCTCATAAGAAGAGAAGAAGAAAGATGGGAGCAAATTGAAGATCAAGCTCTCACCATTCAAAGAATATCCCTCAAGTGATGAGGAATATGAAGAACTCAATTCTTGACGAACCTCTTATCCATCTTATCATTTGGATAAGAAATGATGATTTCATGAATGAATAAGATGATGAAGGAGAATGATCAAGAAGGAGTCTACCCACAAAACAAACAAAAGATAAGTATTCAATTGTCATTTAATGATATTGTTTTGTTATGCATATTCAGTTGATGTGTTATGCATGATAGATTGTTTGCATTAATGGTTGTATTGGATAAATAGTTGCATGATGCATAAGAATTTGTCGTTATGCATATGTTTTATGAAATAGTTATAACCATCAAATTGGTGCATTTGAATTTTAGGAAAGGTCTTGAACAACCTCCTACAAGAAAACAAGGATGAGACTTGTTTCGAAGAACAAGTGATGACAATTCAATAAACATGAATCTGAAGCTCCCAGGGTCAGAGACACCATGACGAAAGAAAGAGCTTCAGAGAGCGGTAGATCCACCTCGAAGGATGAAGACCACCATGGGTATAAGAGATAACTCAAGATGAACAAAAGAATGCTATGATCAAAGAATAACAGTTGATCATCGGGAATGATGTATACGATATGATTTCGAGACATAAAGGGAAGTACGTAGTATCTTCCATATGGATCCACAAGAACAAGTGTACAAAGCAAAGGTTCATGATTTGCCTCAGAAAGAATAGACTATGACATGACATACTCCATTGACAAGTATATATCAAGCATAGAGCCGCCTGTATAGAATGAAGAGGGAAGATGATACTCCACTTCAGGGGGAGTGACTACAGAAGATATCTAAGTTTGACATGGTATGACATGATGGACAGCTTCCTACTGGATTGAGACTTTACTAGGAGTAAAGAGGGTTCCAACCTTCAAGGTTGAATGCATAAGACTAGGATATGTTGATGACCCAATAAGACGAACTCATGGAAGATGTTATGATGTTTGGGATACAGTTCCCAAACCAGAAGGAAAGAGTGTAGTATCCTCCAAATGGATATGGAAAATAAAGCATGCAGTTGATGGAAGTATCGAGAAGTATAAAGAAAGATTTGTGGCCAGAGGTTTCTTTCAGAAAAAAGGGAATTAATTCTGAAGAGACACTTACTCCAGGAAGTAAGGTACACTTCCTTCAGAACTATCATGGTAGTTTCTTCCATGGTGAATTAAAGATAATCCTTCCTTAATGGTATGATTGAGAAAGAGTTTTACATTGAATAGTCACGAGGATTTGAAGTTGAAGCTAGATGGAATCATGTATGCAAGTTGAAGAAGGCCCTCTATGGCCTGAAGAAATCTCCCAGAGATTGGTATAGAAGAATAGATAGTTTCTTGTCGAGCATGGGATTTACCAAGAATAAAGCTGATCCTAACCTTTATCTCAAGGTTGTAGAAGATGAACTTGTCATCCTGTTATTATATGTGGATGACTTATCCTTGAAAGGAAATGAGAAATAGATCATGGAAAGAAAGAAGAAACTAGCAGAAGAATTTGAGATGAAATACCTTGGGTTAATGCATTATTTCCTAGGTCTGGAAGTATGGAAAAGTTCAGAAGAAATATTTCTGAACCAGGGAAAGTATGCGGTAGAGATTCAATATGTTGGGATGCAAAGTCATGGCCACACCCATGGACTCCAACCTAAAGCTGTTAGCTGATGACTCATTAGAGTTAGTGGATATGACTCATTACAGAAAGATCATTCAGTCATTGATGTACTTAAAAAATACCAGACCAGACATTTGTTTTGCTGTGAACACCTTAAGTCAATATCTTGTTCAACCAAGATGGGTTCACCTGGTAACTGCAAAGCATGTGATGAAATATCTGAAAGGGACTATAGAATTTGGTTTATATTATGATGGTAGCCATGAGTATAGATTGTATGGCTACACAGATGCAGATTGGGCCGGAAGTATCTCAGACAGGAAAAGCACATTAGGTAGATGCTTTTGTTTGGGGTCTACTATGAGTTCATGGTTTAGCAGGAAACAATGCAGTGTTTCTCGTAGCATGGCTAAAGTAGAATACATAGCATATTGCTCTGCTAAGTTGTGAAGCCATATGGCTTCAGAAGCTGATATCAGGTCTCTTTGAACTGAAGATGGATACTACAATGATTCTATGTGATAAACAGAGTTGTGATGACAGAGAACCCTGTGTTCTGTCGTAACACATAGAAATCCGGTATTTCTACATACGAGATAAGATGCAGATGATGATGTTTCAATATTCCCATACTGAAGATATAGGTGATGTTTTGGTATTTACATACTGTAGATGTAGATGATGGTGATTTCGTATTTCAATATTGAATATAGAGATGATGATGCTTTCAATATTTCTATATTGAAAATATAGATGATGATGCTTTCAGTATTCACATACTGGAGATACAGATGGTGATAGTTTAGTATTCACATAATGAAGATGTAGATGATGATGGTTTGGTTGTTGATGTGCTAACGAAGCCTTTGTCTCGAGTAAAGTTCGAACACTTTTGAGACAAGCTTGGTGAGGTTCGAAAGAACCTTCCTCGAAAGGGGGAGTAGTGATGTTGCAGTGGGATTGTATCATCCCTGGGCATCTACCCTAAAGTGATCCGGTGACCTTGGTCCTCGAGAATGAAGAGGGATTGTATCATCCCGGGACATCTGTCCAAAAGTGATCCAATGACCTCAGTCCTCGAGAATGAAGAGGGATTGTATCATCCTGGGACATCTGTCCAAAAGTGATCCTGTGACCTCAGTCCTCAAGAATGAAGAGGGATTGTATCATCCTGGGACATCTGTCCAAAATAGATCTGGTGACCTCAGTCCCTGTGAATGTGGTAGGATTGCATCATCCCTGAACTTCAGTTCAAAATGTATCTAGAGGTCTCAGCCCCCATGAAAGTGGTGGATTGCATCATCCCTAAACCTTGGTTCAAAATGTATCCATAGGTCTCGGCCCCCGTGAAAGTGGTAGGATTTCATCATCCCTGAACTTCGGTTCAAAATGTATCTAGAGGTCTTGGCCCCCGTGAAAGTGGTGGATTACATCATCCCTGAACCTCGGTTCAAAATGTATCCAGAGGTCTCGGCCCCCATGAAAGTGGTGGATTGCATCATCCCTGAACCTCAGTTCAAAATGTATCCAGAGATCTCAGTCCCCGTGAATGTGGTAGGATTGTATCATCCTTGAACTTCAGTTAAGAATGGATAAAATGACTTCGGTACTCGAGAACGTGTGTTGATACTATAATTCCTAGAGGAAGGATTGTCTGAGTTCCACAACTGTGTTGATCCCGTAATTCTGAAAGGAAGGATCATTAGTAACTCCATAAAGACCTAAATCCCATAATTCTGAAAGGAAGTATCATTGACTTGATCCCGTAATTCCAATAGGAAGGATTGTCTAAGTTCCACAGATGTGTTGATCCCGTAATTCCGAAAGGAAGGATCATTAGTAACTCCGTAAAGACCTAAATCCCGTAATTCCGAAAGGAAGGATCATTGAATTGATCCCGTAATTCCAATAGGAAGGATTTTGTGAGTTCCACAGATGTGTTGATCCCGTAATTCCAATAGGAAGGATTGTCTGAGTTCCACATCTATGTTGATCCCATAATTTCGAAAGGAAGGATCATTAGCAACTCCATAAAGACCTAAATCCTGTAATTCCAAAAGGAAGGATCATTGAATTGATCCCATAATTCCAATAGGAAGGATTGTCTAAGTTCCACAGATGTGTCGATCCCGTAATTCCAATAGGAAGGATTGTCTGAGTTCCACAAATGTGTTGATCCCATAATTCCGAAAGGAAGGATCGTTAGTAACTCCATAAATACCTAAATCCTGTAATTCCGAAAGGAAGGATCGTTAGTAACTCCGTAAAGAACTAAATCCCATAATTCCGAAAGGAAGGATCATTGGTAACTCCGTAAAGACCTAAATCCCATAATTCCGAAAGGAAGGATCATGTTGATGTTTTGATGATGTTGATGTTTTTATGATGATGATGATGTTTCTGATCGAAAGATCAGATGTTGCTGATGATGATGATGTTCTCTGATCGAAATATCAGAAGTTACTGATGATGATGATGTTCTCTAATTGAAAGATTAGAATATGATGATGATGATGTTGCTGCTGATGATGATGTTCTCTGATCGAAATATCAGAATATGATGATGATGATGTTTCTCTGATCGAAAGATCAGAAGTTGCTGATGATGATGTTCTCTGATCGAAAGATCAGAATATGATGATGATGATGTTTTCTGATCGGAAGATCAGAAGTTGCTTATGATTATGATGTTGCTAATGATGATGATGTTTTATGATCGAAAGATCAGAATGCAATGATGATGATGATGTTTATGATTGAAAGATCAGAATGTGATGAGATACTGATGATGATGATGCCATATTATCAAAGTATGATGATGATGACGTACTGATCGAAAGATCAGAGGCTGATGATAATGATGAGTCTGATTGAAAGATCAGAGTATGATGATGATGTTGTTGCTGATTGAAAGGCCAAAGTGCTGAAGAAGATGTTGCTGATCTAAAGGTCAAAGTGTTGAAGATGATGTTGCTAATCGAAAGGTCAAATTGTTGAAGATGATGTTGCTGATTGAAAGGTCAAAGTGCTGAAGATGTTGCTGATCGAAAGGTCAAAGTGCTGAAGTTGTTGCTGCTAATTGAAGAGTCAAGATGCTGTTGATCGAAGCGGTCAAAGTACTGATGATGCTGAAGACTAAATATTGAAGATGAAGGATACATGATGTTGAAAAGATTCCAATGATTTATAGATGTATCACCCTGATGATGTTGATGATGTCCTCTATCTCTCTCCTATTATTGTTGTTGTTGATGTTGTTATAGAATACCCTTCTCGTTAAGTGGGAGTGTTGAAATATTGTAAATTCAAAGAATATTCTATATGTATTTCTTTGTGGTCCCCGATGGTCCTACCGGGAGAACCACTTGTATTACTTTGTACCCCAATGCTCCTAATCGAAAGAAATAATAAGAGTCATGAGGCAGTCCCCTCTAATTGTAAATGTGGGTCATTAGCACCCCAGTGTGGTTACTTGAGCCTACATGTGTAACTCGAGCCTACATGATTAACTCGAGCCTACATGACAAATGAGTTAACTTAAGTGAACAGATGAATATAAATAGAGGTGCACTGCTCCTCATTTGGAACACACACTATCACTTGTGTAGCGCATTAGTGGAGAAGAGAAGTAGCTGGAGAAGGAGGAGGATCAGGCTTTGATCTCCTTGCTGGTTTTATCTTTTATCTTTTATCTTTTTGGGGCATCTATATTGAGGAGGATTTTGCTGGGTTTTTCCCTTTAGGGTTTTCCCAAGATAAATCTTTGTGTTCGTTTTGTATTGTTGTGCTTCTCTATCTTTCAGTGATCCTGTTTATATGCTATGAAAATGAAATGAAGTACTGATGTCTTAGCTAAGCATATGAAAAGTTAACAGGGGGGCCACCAGACCCTCCAGATCCATAAGGGGGAAAGCTACCAGGCCCCTCAGGACCACTAGGGAGACTAGGACCAAAATGAGGAAAGTTTCTAGATCCCCCGGGACCATTAAGCCACCCAGGGGTAGGACCTCCATAAGGCGGTCCTCCGGCACCTCCCGCAGTATGTATAGGTATCCCTCCCATAGCTAGCATGTAAGACTAGTTGGGTCTCCCCCATGGTGTAAAAGTGTTACTACGGTATGGAAATCCAGTATAAGGCATTCATGTAGGATTGGGTGGATGATTACCTATAGGTATTTGATAACCATAACCTCCATAAGTTTGAACGGTTACAGGTTGTGCCCCCAAGGGATGACCTAAACTGGATGGGGGATTAACCACATTAGTATGGGTGGGAGGGACATAAACTATAGATGGTTCTATGTTAGAGGTCTGCCCTTAACTAGGTACAATTATGGTGCCAGATAATGTAGGTCATGCCGGGGGTTTCCCCCTGGCACTAGAAGGTACTGACGAAATGGGAATTTAAGGTTGGGCCCCAGGTGCAGAATACCTGTGAAGATTGGGAACAGACATAACATGAGATGTGGTGGGGGTGGTCATTTGATCTGGGTTGTGTGGTGTTACCACATCATCTATAATCGGTTCAATGGGTCTCATAGAATCAGCAAGTGAACGATATCCCATAGGAACAAATGTGGAACATGATGGTGTCGGGCCTAATAGTTCATCTATTTTCTTATCAATCTCTTGTGCATGGATAATGGCAGCACAGTATTTCCTACATTCTTCTTCATCTTCAGAAGAGTTTAAACGGGTGCCAAATAAGGCGATGGCCTGTCCTATAGAGGTATCCCAAAATGGAGCATTGGGACCATAATCCGAACGGGTTGTATCGTCAACATGACCTTTCATGGAGAATGGAATGAGGTATTTCCTTGAGAATGTTGTTGGACCAAGGGAGGTGAGTGTGAATAATATGGTACTCCACTTTCTGCAACCACATTATCTCCCACTTGGGAGGTGGTAGCAGCTCCTTGATCGATAGCTTCCATTGGGTTTTCTCTTGAACCAGGAGTAAAATCAGGTGGCAAGCCCTGTACTCTTTTGGAATGTCTTAAATTATCCAGTTTGTACAGTTCCTATCTAACCTAGGGTCTGAAAAACTAGAAAACACACCAAAAAATTTCCCTACACAAGCTATAGGTTAAAACAAGCACACTTAAAATGATAGGAGGAGTTCAAAAAGTCAGGTCTCTCACCAGGATTGTCAAGAAGGTGCCACTCATTATATAACTTGAGGGTACGTGCATAGTAATCTCCCCGAATTCCGTTTTTGGTGTATGGCTCTAAGCAAGACAACCAAAGGGATTTTCTCAGATGGATAGGGTATCCTAGTGGGCTCTCCCGGTATACTCAAGGTACATGGGAACTCGAATCGGTAGTAGTGTTGTCTAATGCATAACTATACACAAGGGTCCTTCCGATATACAATCAAGTACATGAAGTACCTTTCTATATACCTCAAGGGTACGTGAAAGGTTGTTCGATATACCGACAATACATGGAAGAACTGCGCAAGTCCCGGAATGTAATGCAGACAAATAACGATAGCTCCTATGCTTAACGATGCCCGAACACGTCTCTAACCTATCACTCCAAATGCTACGTAAGTTTAACCTATAACTATTGTTAATTTTAAAGTGGACGGTTCAGTGAATGCATGATGTTTTGACAGAAAAGTAAAACCATGCAGTATGCTTGTGCAAATATTTCACTTTACCGTTTAGTATGCCTACTTACGAGAGGGAAAGAGAGCATTTTATTTTGTTTCGAAACCTAAAAAATACTTCCAAACAACAGTCTTGAACACAAAATCAAATACAAGCAGTACTTTTCCAAACTGATTTCTCTTTTCTGAAAGCAATGAGAAGGGGAAGAATATCTTTTCCTAAAATAAAAACAAGAAGCACACTATATGCAAATGCACTCTATTTTTTCAATTTTCTCAAAACATAAGCAAATCTAACTTAAAAATACCATTATTTTTATTTTGATTGAGATAGTTGTAAACTCATAAGAGACGAAAGAACATGAAGATGTTGAAAGCTTACGAAGCCAATCAGAGAACCAATGTCCCACGCTCAATGATGATAACCTAGTCTCAGTCAAAAATTTTCTTTTTTAAAGGAAGGAAAAATAAGTTTACTATGCAAACAAGAAATGAAACCTAGAAGCTAATCTAGTGTTCTTCTTTTAGTCTATATAACAGAAACGAAAAGAGATCTTACTAATACCCTAATCTTTTCAAGAAATAAGAAATCCTTTCACAAACACAACCAAGAAGCACCAAAGTGAATGCAAAATCAAAAGGCCTAATCTAGCTTTTGAAATTCCTAATCAAACCAATCTTAAACCATACAATTTCAAGCCACGAGCATCAGATTCTGTCACACGAGCCTGACAGTGCAGGACTGAAAGCAACACAACTCAAAGTTTTACAAAAAAAATGAGGAAAAGGGGCCTTGGAATGATGCCTACCTAGCACCGTGCTTCTCAGGTGTTGACAGGGTGGTTCTATCCCAGCATCACTTCTTTCCAATGGGATAAAGGCGGTGGCACCGCTCCTCATACACTGCATGGGAACGGTTCCCTATAAAATTCCAAAACACAAAGAGAACGATAGATATAGTTAGAAAAAGACTAGATCAAGGTCAAAACTACTAGATTTAGTATAAAAATAGAGCACAAAAGGTCGAAATGATTTAGATCGAAACATATCTGGAAGTTTCAAACCCAAAAGGACGAAGCCAGAAAGTAGATCTGATTGAAGAGATTTGGAGGAGGAGCCTGGATTCAAACAAGAGTTTAGAACTGAAGATCAGAACAACTGATACATATATCTATTCCCTAGTGGAGTTGCCAAATTTGTTAGCTGGATTATTTCACCTTCTACGGACAATAAGGTGTTCCATTGGTCTGAATGGTTCAAATCCAGAACAAATGAAGGACAAAGGTTGAAGACCCTCCCTGGACGCCGTAGATACCTGGAATGTAATGCTTCGATAGTAACCATGTGTACTTGCGATCAGCTTAAACATGCCAACACATAAAAGCTGCCAGAATATGATCTACTAATCCATGTTAGTGACTAAGGAATCTAACAACATACATGTGAAATCAAACAACAACAATAATGTGGGATGGAAATCAGCTTCGTATTAATATAAAAATGGAGAATATTACAACCAATCAAGCCTTAGTGTTGACATGCATCTCCATGAAACCAAGCACTCTCATCCCCATAAGCTCCGACTTTAGCTCTCTATGATCTCCAATGGCTTGGGCCAAGTGATCAATCCAACAGAATAACAATACCTTAAGTTTTCTTCTCCTCAACCATAGATATGAGCTTGTATTTATAAGGCTCAGTGGATAGCGATGGTTAATATATTAGTGGATGAGGTGGCCTCTAAGATCCTAGAATGAGGGATCTCAAGCTCAACTGACCCACATTGATAGGGATGAGGGAGGACATGAGGCTCATGATCTAGAAGCCTCGAGAAACTTCTCTTTTTCCCTTTTTACCCAGGGTACCGCGTTTCTCCTTCAATGACAGAGTGGTTCTGGTAAGAAACGCTTATGGACTAAGGGCCATAAGCGATAGCACCGATTGTGGACAACAAGGGATATGCAACGAGAACAATGTATTGATCCTGGACAACAGGGAAAGCGCGGTGTAGGGAATTTTCATGAAATATTGACAATTAGCATGGATTTCCACTCCAAGTGCTGGGATTAAGGACAAATAGGTATTTCAAAGGTCTTATCACATGATGATGACAGGATTTTGGTATAACAGCTTTATCCCCTTTCCCCCTTTAGCTCCTTTTAGGGTTTTAGGCTCCGTTGAGGGGTTTTTAGCCCCTTTTTGGAGGCTTTAGCCCATAGGAGAGCTATTTAGGCTCCTTTTTGGGGTTAATAAGCCCTTTTACTCATTTTAAGCCTTTTTCAGGGTGTGGGGGTCTAATGGGGTGATACAAAGGTCGTGCATGGGTGTCCTTGGGTGGTGTAGGCCATGTAGAGCTAAGTGAGGGATTTTTTGGGTTAACAACATAAACCAAAGGGGAGCACTCTATATGCAAAATTTCCCCATGGACAAGTGAAGTTAGTTTTATCCTGGTCTTCAGGAGCAATCTGGATTTGATTGTACTCGCTAAACCCATCCAGGAAGGAGAAAAACTTCTTCCCAGATAAGGTGTCGAGTACTTGATCAATGAAAGGCAGGGGAAAGTGATATTTATATGCTACCTTGTTCATATCTCTATTGTCCACATAGATTCTCCATTTACCATTCTTATTAGGTACTATCACGAGTGGAGACACCCACTCGCTGTCTGAAATGGGATATATAAATCCTGCTTCCAAGAGTTTTTGAATTTCTTTCTTCACTATGTCCCTAAGATTGGGTTTCATTTGTCGTTGAGGCTGGCACATAGGCCAATAGTCACTTTTGATATAAATGTGATGGGTGCACAAATTAGAAGGGATGCCCCTCATGTCTGTGTACTCCAAGGAAAATTCCCCCTTGTGTTTTTTTAAGAGAGTGATTAGGCGTTCCTGTTCATCTGGGGAAAGGCTGGGATTGATATTCAGGGTTTTTCCAGACTCTACCTCAACGGGAACACTTTTCAAATTTTTCAACACTGGAACTATGTGAGTATCACTAACTAATGTCTCCTCTGTGAGATTTTCTTGTTCCTCTTCACCTAGAGTAGCACTCAGGATCTAATAAATTTTCATATTGACAGAAGTGGGTTCACTGATGAAATTATTAATGGCATTATCTTCAGTTTCATCTTTAAAAGTCAAGTCCTTCCCTATAATTAATAATGGTTAAACGCCCTCTTCTTCCTCTGGCTCCATCAATAACGGATTTTCAGCTTCTAAGCTCAACTGAGCTGGAGGATAGATAGTGAGGTTCTTTATCTCGGTTCCATCTGATATGGTGATAGACCCAGATCGACAGTTGATGCAAGAATCAGCTGTAGCTAACCAGGGCCTTCCCAGGATCAATGGGTGTCCTCCTAACTGTGACTTAGGTTGTAAAACCAAGAATTCAACAGGATACTCCCAAGAATCAACTAAGATAATGAGATCATCCAAGATTCCTTCAAGTTTAATAGTGGATCTATCTACCAGTTCTAAAACGGTAGGAGTTGGAATGAGATTAGTGAGCCCAATTTTTCTTATAGTTTCAATGGTCATGACATTAATTGTTGCTCCTAAGTCTACTAGTACGTTGGGTATTTGTGTACTCCCAATCTACATAGTGATAGTGGGATTCCTAGGATCGTCATAATTGGCCAAGAGAGTTTTTCCCATTATTAATTCAGATAATTTTCCCATGACATGAACAGTGGGAGGATTTCTGGGGTTTTCTTCCTAGTTTTCTTGTACACAGATCCCGAACAGTTATGGCATAGATAGGTACGTCTTGAAGGGCAAGGAGTGGAATTTTGACATAAAGATTTGTTAACTCTCCTAAGAGGTTAAATTGAGGTTGTCTGATTACCTTCAGTAACATTAATCTTTTAGGGTATGGTGGTTCCCTAATCAATTGTGTAGGCTGTGTGTCGATAAATGTGTCTTTTTGTGTTTCAGCTGGCATATTAGTAGGATGTTCAGCATCTTTAATAATGGGGGTCACTGTATTAGATAAATACTATGGTTTCATCCTTTCTTCACGCACAGAGGATGGAACATCCTCAATGATCAAAGGCTTCACTACCCTCCTTGATCGTAAGCAGATATCGTTGCAGGGTACAGGATTAATGGAGTAAGCGGGCATGTTGGCAGTCTCAAACTAATGTACTGCTTTATTATTTGGGTTAGGGTTAGGTTGAGAAGGTAGTTGTGGTTGTACCGGCATATTGGGGACATCATTTTTCTGGAGTTGCAGCTGCGACTACTAATAAGGATTAGAATATTGTTGAGGAGGGTATGGTTGATGAGGAAATGTTTGATGTGGAAGCTATTGAGAAGTTTGGTTATGGGGAAACTAGTTCCATGGATGGAAGTTCCTCCATCTAGGAGACCAAGAATTTTGTTGGTTTGGTGGCTGTGTCCAGGGGTTCCAGGAGTTAAAATTTTGCATTGGAGGTTGAGAGGGGTACCATTGAGGGTTAGAATAAGATGAAGGGAATTGTGTATTCATGTGTTGTATATTATTCCAATTATTCATGTTATTCAAAAATGGAAACAAGTCTAGAGTCATACCTTGATTTCCAGGCCGCAAAGGCTTTTTCTATGCAATAAAGTAAGCCGGTTCCACATCTGGAGTTGATGCCTGCAGAACTGCCTTCACTTGATGTAGTGAAGGGAATTCTTTTGTGTCATGGTTTAGATCACATAGATGACACACTTCTACCTTGTTGAGAGGGCACTCCTTCAGAGGGTGGTTCTTCCTACATTTAGGGAAGAATACACCAAGTGTGAGATCCTCTACTACTTGTTTCTGTTTCACCCTTAGGACATCTATTTTCGAGGAGATGGAGCTCATCATTTATGTCTTGAAATTTTCAAGGAGATTTCCTATTTATGTCTGGGTAGCTCCTCCATTAGATGTATTTTTTGTTCTATCGAAGACATCATGTTCTAATTTGTCCCATTTTTTCCATTTGTTATTCCTGGAAGATCCCCTGGAATACCTTTTGCACAGTTCAACAATATTTTCAAAGGACTCCTTGGAGATACCCCCCTTTCCTAACAAGTTGAACATGTCTAGTAAATCATCCCTAATCCCATGAAGTAGGACTATTTTGATCACATCTAACCCCATATTAGTCTTTCTAGCTCTCTGTACATTATATAAAATCATTTCAACAAAATATTCTAGACTTTCATCATCCCTCTTTACCATTTTAAACAATTCTTCTCTCTTGTCCTTGGTATTGCAATACTCCTGATATTTGTCCAGGAACACATGTTTCATCCGGTCCCAGGTAGTGACAGTTCCCCCTCCCAAGCTCATAAACCAACGTAATGCATTGTCCTTTAGAGTGATAGGAAAAATTTTCAGCTTCTGTGCATTGGTGGTGTAGTTGTAGCTGCGACAAAGGATGTCAAATTCAAAAAGAGATCCGTCCAGATCTTCTACCACTTTTCCATAAAAGTGAGGCAACACCGATGGTGATATATTTTTCATGGGGGCTATCCCTTCTGGCTGTTGAATTGGGAACTGAAGTGTAGCAACCGTCTCGTCAGGTGGGGAATTACCTTCATGATGATGATTTTTTCCCATTGCTTCTTCGTGATCTTCGAGATTGCGTTTGTTGCTCATATCTTCCTCTATTTTATCCTCTTCATCCTTCCACTGATCGTTAAATTTGTGATGAAAATATGTCCACTCCTCTTCAGTCACAACCTTCCAGTTAATGTGATAGATCAAATCTCAGTAAGCTGATCCCGCAGTACTAACTCTATCTTCCTCCGCAGGGATATTCGAGGGTGTTGCAGCTCCTCATGTGTTCTCCACTATAGAGACTGACACTGCCACTCCAAGGGTGACTGGGATTATTCTAATAGTTGTTTCCTGATAGTGAGCCCCAATAGAAGAATTGGTCCTATCAACTAGTTCGTCAATGAATGTTCTTCTTCCCAATGCTGGATTTCTCCCACGGCCTCGACCACCTACAACATTAGTGTTCTATGGGGTTCTAGGATTTTAAAGATGGTCACGCTGTACCCTTCTTGTATTCATGCAACCCAAAAAATGCAAACTTAAAAACTGAAGAAGAATGAATAAATATAATTACTGGATGCAACTACTACAGTGTCTAATACTTATCGTCCCCGACAACGGCACCAAAATGTTGGGCACCCTATATGCAAGTTAATTAAAGCCAACATACAGAGTGTTAAATATAAAGTGTTAACCCAGGGAAGTCTCTTATTTCAAGGATAATGTGCACTGTATATGCTTTAAACACTAAGTAGATGATGTTGTAAATGAATGACCCTACTACTTTCCTGTTAATCTAGTTTACCTTCTTAAGAATGCAATCACAAGTACCTTATTACAATCCTTAATCTAGAATTAAAAGATTCATGAAATAACATCTATATTAATTTTGTAGAAATTTAAATCCTTGATTACCAAACCATCTAAAGATCCATCTCAACTATCTAAATTCAGTGTATTCTAGAAATTCAAAGTACAGGAATTAAATTCTACAATTATAAATGTGAAGAAACAAACTGCAAAGATCTAAAGAAAACTGCGATTGAAAGAACTAGGGATGAACAGGGCTGTCACAGCTATCACATAGTTGCATAAAAGAAAGTTAACCTATACAGTCGACTGGCACACCACACCACTGTAGTTTATAGAAGATGCAATTACTGATTATTCAATTGACACACAACAAATTGATGACTATTGCGGCTCACTATAAATGAAGGAAATTATCACAAAATCCAACCACACAATAGAATAAATAAAATACCTAATTAACTCAGCAATCCCTATGGGAAGGTGAGCCCAGCCTTCACATAGAGATGCTGGAAGTAACACACATTAGAATGTCGAGATCTGAAGAATCAAACTCCTTGTATTAAAATGTAAGATGAGCACACAACCTCAGTCACAACTGATACAATAATTTGATTAATTTTTCAACCCTTGGCTTGAAATAGTTCCTAGTATTTATACAATTACAATCATAACATCTTCCCACTATTATTGGGCATCCATGAAGATCTCTGATCTTCAGGCTTCCCTAATTAGGATAAGCTGTTACAATTGTGGCAAGATGAGAGCAGAAGATATAGGAAAGCTATTACTCAAGCCAGAAATAATGATCATGGTGAATTGAGAAGATACTTCATGGATTGAAGCTATTTTTGAGTAGTGGTGCACTATTTCCTCCGAATCTATTGTAGCCTGTTGCAGCTACCTTTGTACAGCTCGTGTGGAATAATACCCTTGGACATCATTATTTGGGAAATGATGGAATGGATGGCGATCATCTCATAAATGAATGTTCATCCCTCTCTTGGCATGTTCACCCACTAAACCTATGTCCTTTACATCTCGAATTATCTTTATAAAACCACCATATGTTAGCATAATTTAAGATTTAAGCCCTGATTACAACAATCCTAAGCATTAATAAAATAAGACAATGATTAACCATACTTGTATGAATTGAGGGACTGAGTGAAGGAAAAACACCTATTTAGTATACATAATAGAGTAGGATGAGGCAAAATTAGGTAGGTAAGGGTGGTCAAAAAGGGGTCATTTCTGGGCGCAACAATACTACCTTGATTTCGTAGACATTTCCCATACAAAGTGCTCTGTATATTTTGACAATTGTGCCTCCATATCCCAATTTTTCTTTTCATGTTTCAACCATGAACTCAACTTAAATTTTTTTTATCTTTAAATCTGGTCTTGATAAATATCTTGTGAGATATCCCTCTCTGGAAAGGAAGAATCCAACTCTCCTTTCCTAAAGTGGTTCTGATTTTACCTTGGGGTCCACCTTCCACAACCTTGGGTATGATTTAGAGTGCAAACAAACTGGCGCCATTGCCGGGGATGAAGTAGTGCAAAACATCCCTGGGAGAATGACAAATATTCTAAGAGAAAGGGTGTCTATGGACAAACAAAGACTCCAATAGTTGAATAAGGTTGTATTTTTGGCCTGGTGACACCACAATGGTTCTGAGTGAATTGCAGAAGGAATCCTGGCTTCCAGACGACCACATACACAAGGTAATGTTGACGCTGAAATCTTACAGGGTGTGGATAACCCAAATAAATTACTTAGAAATAAAGGAAAGAACCAATTAAATATTCCTCAATTTGAAAATTCATCTACTCAAGAATTTCATAGCATTCAAGGTTCTGTGTGGGAAACTAATTTTGAAAGATCACTACTAAAGTCTAAATCAGAGCTTGACTTGAAGAACACCGAATTAAACCCTAATAGGTTAGAGTCATATCTTCTCAACTCTCTTTGGAAAAGCCTTCAAAACTTTGAGAACACTAGTGCAAGAAACCCTACTGTTCTAAACTTACAGCCTAATATCTCATTGGTCATTCAAAACCCTCCAATCTTCTAAGCTCCCCTTGTAGTTCCAAACCCACCCCGACTGATGGCTACTAGATTCGCCCCATTGGCTTTACCCATTGTGTTGCATGACCTTCCTCAAGGTTATTCCCATAAAATTCCATTCTATGATGGGGAGGGTAATTTCGCTGCCAGCCAACATGTTGATAGGTTTGATGATCTTATGGACCTGGAGCAGGTAGATGATGATGATGTTAAGATGAGGTTTTTTTTGCTAAGCCTTTCTAGAGAGGAAAATAAATGGTTCAAAGACTTTCCTATTGGATCCATTCGTACATTCGAATATTTCCAAGCTACATTTATGGAAAGGTGGGATAACAAGATAAGTCCCCTGCAGGTGGTGTCTCAGTATACCAGTCTGAAGAAGGGAGGTTTCGATTATGTTCATGAATTTTCTAGTAGATTTATGAGAGTGTACAACTCTATCCTTGTTGATATCAAACCATTGGTAGGGGCTGCTAAACTCCACTATGTTGATGCTTTTGATAGTGATTTTTCTTTGTTGTTGAGAGAGAGGAAATCATCTACTCTTCCTGTCATGTTTCAAGATGCCTTAGAGGTGGAAGCTAACATAATTGTTAGTGGAAAGATAAAGTATAAAGTAGAAACAAGGAAAATTAGAGATGAAGGGCCTTATGTTTCAGTAGCTTCTTCTAGTGAGGTGAAGTTTGAAATGATGATGAAAGAAATGGAGAAGTTGATGGAGAAATTTACTGTAGATAACGGGCCACTGAATAGGGAACAAAATGAGCCTCAAATCAGGAATCTAAAATTCAAAATACTCAATCCTCCTCAACCCCCACAGATCAGACAAAGGGATATAAGGAATTCTGGAAACCCAAATGACCAAAAAATAAATCCACTTTTCCCGAAAAACTATGTGGATGGTGAAGGTGAGAAATAACTAGCTGAATATCAAATCCATTATTCCGGTGATTTGGATTCTGATATATACCTCACAGAAATAGAACATGACCTGTATGATCAAGAGGATGGTCATAATGATTTTGAGATAGAAACATAACAGTACCAAAGGGGGTACTTGCATGCTATAGATGATGTCCATAGAAAAATTCAATTGAGGAATAAAGACGTTACTTTCAATAAAGGAATGCTCAATCAAAATCAGCCTTCTAGTAGTCAATAGAACACTGACAAGAGAAAATAAAAGAAAAAATAACAAATCATATATAAAGAGCATGTAGATAAAGTAGAAAAGACAAGAGAATTCAAACCACTAGCACTGATAGATATGGAAAAATGTGTGTCCACTTTCAACTTGCAAACAGAGCTTTCAAAGGTAAAAATATCCATCCCTTTCAATGAGCTTCTAATAAACAAAGAATACAAAGACAAGATAACATGCATGGTCAGGAGTCAGGGAGAATTTCAACCTGATATCTTAGAAGTGAATGATGATGCTCCTACTATTGTTTTTGGGTCCAAACTTTAAAGTGGAGATGAGGATGAAGTTCCCCATTTCTACCTGAGCCTAAATATTCATGATATGGTTGTGCACAATGGCATGTTGGATTCGGGTGCCTCCCATATTATGATGCCAAAAGGAGTAGTGGAAATCCTGGGGTTAGAAGTTACCAGACCCTATAAAGATCCGTACTCTTTTGATTCCAGGAAGGTAAAAATGTGGTAATGGATGTTGTTGTAGCATAAATTCCTCCAAAATTGTGTGTGCTACTATCAAGGTCTTGGACCTCTAAGTTAAAGGGAAGTCTACAAATGGACATGTCCTATGATACCGTTCCTATGGAAGGAGGGAGTACAAGGTTATACAATGAGAAAAGATCTACATTTGTAGTCAGTAGCCAAGACAAACGAGATGATCATGCTATATATGTTGTTGATACTGACTTGGGATCCTCAATTTTATTTAATGATGTTTTTCCCAGTAATCTTCAAATTTCTGCACCTATTGAAGGGGAGGAAGAAGAAGAATATTCAAAGAAACAAGAAGCTCTGGAGAAGAAACAGAAAGATGAAAGTACCTATACCATGTATTTTGATAGATCAGTGGCTAAGGTTGGTGTTGGTGCAGGTGTGTATATTATTTCTTCCATCAGGGATTTTGAAATTCTTTCCTATAAGTTAACCTTTGAATGTATTAACAATGTAGTAGAGTATGAATCTTTATTGTTAGGGATGCATGCTTTGAAAGATATGGGAGCCAAAAGGATACAAGTTATAGGAGAGTTAGAGCTGGTAATAAATCAAGTAAATGACAGCTATCAAACCAGGAATCCTGGGATGAGGGCCTATAGAAATGTAGTGTGGGATATTTTTGGAAATTATTTTATCGATCATACAATCAGAGTAGTCCATAGGTATGAGAAAACAATGGTTGAATCCTTGGCTGTTGCCGCTGGAAAATTCAGAACCCCCACTGCTGGCCAAAAGAAGTATAAGGTTGACATTATAAATAGACCTTCCATACCTGATAATTCCAAATACTGGCAGGTATTTGAATATGATATGTAGATTAAGAGATTTTTGGAATTATCCCATGAGTTTCTGAATACTCAGGTAGATAATGAAAACGACAACCTTGAGGGGTTTCAAGGTGCTGGAGATAGTGAAGAAGGGATTGCTGAAAACATGAAGTACAAGGATTCACTAGGGGGGAAGGACATAGTGCAATTGAAAGGAAATCACATTCCCATAGGGATGATCCCTCTAGATAAGTTGTTCGACCAAAATGATGTTGCTAAGAATCTGAAGATGAAGCTTGTCGATGATGTCGTCGAGGATAAAAATATAGGGACTCAAGAGAACCAAAAGATCATAAAATTGTCGAAGAATCTACCTTCCAAAGAAAAAGAATATTATATCCATTTGATGAAGAGGCACACAGATGTCTTCGCATGGAGCGATGAATATCTTAAAGAGTATGATACATCCATCATACAACATACCATCCCTATAAAATCTGGTGAAAATCATTTTAAACAGAAACTGAGAAGAGTTAATCTGAAGCTACTGCCTGCCATTAAGAAAGAGATCAGAAAATTGTTCAATAACAAGATCATTGTAACTCTGAGGTATTCCAAGTGGGTTGTGAATGTGGTACCGGTTAGGAAGAAGAACGGTGAAATCCATCTTTGTATAGACTTTATAAATATTAACAGAGTCTCTTTGAAAGATAACTACCCTTTTCCCAAGATGGAACACATTTTGCAAACAATAGTGGGGTCTGAGAGGATTTCCACCATGGATGGTTTTGATGGGTACAATTAGATAAAGGTGCTTCGTGAAGATCAAGAGAATACTTCCTTAACTACACCATGGATTACTTTTATGTATTCTAAGATGCCCTTTGGTATGATGAACACAGGGGCCACTTTCCAACATGCCATGGATATTTCCTTTGCAGAAGAAAAAGATAAATTTGTAGTTATCTATATGGATAATATTACTGTGTATTCTAGATCAGGCAGAGAGTATATTAGTCGTTTGGAAAAAGTTTTCCTGAAGTGAAAGAAATATAGGATATCATTAAACCCCATGAAATCAAACATCTTTGGGTTAGAGGAAGGAAAATTGGCAGGGCACATCATTTCGAAGGATGGCATAAATATTGATCTAGAAAGGATCAAGGAAATCCAAAATGTTGAAGAACCAAGGAGAAAAAAGGAGGTGCAATCCTTCATTGGGCAGGTAAATTTTTGAAGAAGTTTCATCCCCATTTTTTCTGAAATACTAATGAATATCACAAACATGTTGAAAAAATACCATGAGATTAAATGGACATTGGAGGCAAGGAGGGATTTCAGGGATATAAAACAAGCCATCGCAGAATCACCTATTCTGATAAGCCCATATTTTAGCAAGGATTTTTTAATATTTTCTTATGATTATGATCACATTGTTACTAGAGTGTTGTTACAGAAGAATGATCAGAATGCGAAGAAACCCATAGCCTTTTTCATAAAAGTGTTAAGAGACGGGGAGTTGAAATAGGACATAATGGAGAAACAAGCGTATGCTCTAGTTAGATATCTGAAATATTTCAAAGTTTATGTTCTTCATTCATGCACCATTTCTTATGTTCCTAGCAGTGTAGTGAAAGGAATCCTTACACAACTTGATCCAGAAGGAAAAAGAGAAAAATGGATGGTTGTGTTATTAGAGTATGACATTGAGATCAAACCCACCAAATTGGTTAAGAGTCAGGGACTGGAAAAAATGATGACAAATTCCAACTATGGTTCCGTCCAACTAAATTTATTGACCAGTCATTCAATCTATCCAGACACCAAGGTATAGGTAATTGCTGATTTCTCCATATCTCGATGGTATTTTGAAATTTTATATGTTATGCAAAATTTATAGGCTCCTGTAGGGATGAGAAAAACAAGGGAAAGGTCAGTAAAGCTAAAATCAACCAAGTTTTTCATTCTGAGTGAATATCTATATTGGAAAGATCCAGGTGGTGTTTTATTAAATTGTCTTTTGGAGAATGAATCCCAGTAGACTATAAAAGAGTTTCATAAAGGTGATTCTGGGGGACACCATTCTTGGAAAGTAACGAAAAACAAAATTTTGAGAGCCAAGTTCTACTGGCCTTCATTATTTTCTGATGTTTATAAAAATATCACTAAGTGCCAACAATGCCATATTCTTTATGGTAAGAGGAAAATTGTTCCACTTCCACTTAACCCAATATATGTGGAAGAAACTTTCCAATAGTGGGGGTTAGAATTCATTGGGGAAATAAACCCAAACTCTTCTGGATAGCATAGATGGATTTTGACAGCCACAGACTATTTTACAAAGTGGATTGAAGCAATACCTACCAGGAGGGATACTAATGAGGTAATTATGGGTTTTCTGGGAGAATTTTTTGGCTAGGTTTGGATGCCCCAGGAGGATAGTGACAGACAATGCAACATCTTTCAAATCTAAGAAGATGATTAATTTTTGTCATAAATATCATATCAGCCTCAACCATTCTACTACGTATTACCCACAAGGGAACGGGATAGCAGAATATTCAAATAAAATCCTAGTGAGAATTATTAAGAAGTTGTTGGAGGAAAACAAGAGAGCCTAGAATACGAAGCTAAAATGTGCTTTGTGGGTTGACAGGGTTAGCACCAAAAGAGCAATTGGGATGTCACCATTCCAGTTGGTATACGGAATTGAAGTAGTATTTCCAACATCCTTGGGAGTACCTATCATGAGGTTGTTGCAGAAGTAGCAGGATGAACCAAATCATGTGTAGAGAAGAATCAATCAAATCATAGAATTGAATGAGTTAAGATACAAATCCTATGATAAAATATAGATACATCAATAAAAAATGAAGAATACTTTTTGATAGGAGGGTCAAAGAGGAAAAATTGTTGATTGATGACTTGGTCCTGAAATGGGTTACTCCTCACGAAGAAAAAGGGAAACATAGAAAGTTTGACCACATGTGGGTGGTTCCTTATATCATTGCAGCACATAGAGGAAAGAATGGTTTCATTCTGCGGCATCAGGACGGATCTCTGCTGGAAGGTGGTCTAGTTAATGGAAGGTTTCTCAAGCATTATTTGACCTGAAAGAAAGAAATAAACTCATGTATCATAGTTGTATATATTTCTTTGTTTTCAAGCAGTACAAATGGTGGTCCCATAATATTTGAAGCCCAAGGAGAAGGACCTAAGTTCTAGAAGGACATCTATGTTCCCTTTTCTTTGTTTTTTTGTTTACATAGACAAAAAAAATAAAATTTTTGAGGTCTGAAATATGGGGTGCTACCCAATGGATTTAGCACCTGTTCTACAGGTTCTTTGCTACCTAACAGGGAGGATAACATCCATAGATGGAGCCACTTGTTAGAATGGTTTTTGTGCTAAATAGATGGAAGGGGTCAGACCTGTAAGTGGAGTATAATATCCATGATCGTAAACAATCTCTCTGTTTGAGTGTGCAAATAGAAAGAAAATGTTTAGACCAGCGGAATGATGTGGGAAAGGGTTGTATTTTGACGGCGGTGATCAATGGTCAAAGAATATTGATGGGAGGAACCTATTTCATAAATCTAAAGTGCATGATGAAAAATTATTTTTGGATTTGTGAAATCCTTTAAACACCAGCAAGTTTCAAGGGCCAAGATTGAGGATGGTTTAGATTAGCGATGGAGGTAAATTCCGTTGATCTAATGGGCTTGTGGAAGACCTCATTTCATATCTGTGGAATGGTTTAAATAAAGGGAATGTTTCAATGATGGAGATCAAGTAGAAGAAATATCTAGGGAGAAGAATGATTCCATTGGCTGAACGTTCATGAAAGGAATCACTTTCAAAATTGGTGGAATTCAGTAGGCCCCCCAGCTTGAACATCGAAGATATAAGGTGGATTTGATCAATGGATGAGATAAATTCCACAGATGTAAGGTACGCAGAGGAATATAGTTTGGGATCCAACAGAATGTTAAATGGATCCACCTTTGGACGGCCCAAACGAGGTATGATCCATATTAACGGTTGACAGGGATTCCTCCATTTCAAAGAATGATAAAGAAGGATTTTGGTAAATAGGTAGAAGCCATGAATGGACGGTTCATATTTGTGGAGCTCTTTAGATCAAAGGAGGCAATTTAAAGGTGATATAGAGGGAACAGGATAGTACGAGTAACCGGTGATCCAGATTAAAGGGCCTAGATTAAAAGGTCCCATATCTATGGATAAGGCTCCATTTGGTTGGAAACGATGTGATCGATAAGGGAAATAAAATAGTATAAAGTCCAACACGTGGATTCAAACCATTTTTTTTCCTGGAGCATTGAAAATCGAGGTTTCAAACTATGCATAAAGTGCCACCATGGAAAAACCTCCAAACCAAGCTGTCAGCTGACCTGGTACGTTCATTTCTCTACTAAATTGGTTTTTCATGGCTGAAGTGGAGGATTTATAGGTTCACAGTCTCGAGTACCAGAATGTAGAGGAAACCCTAGAGGATAAAGACTCTAAAATCTTCAATACTCTCCTATTGAATGATAATGTAGAAGCTATCAAAATAAAATTGGAGATCCTACAAGACTAGGGAATTGATACCCATAGAGTCTTCAGTTTGTATTTATTTTATTTCTCTGTTGAACAAACCCCCTGTTAGAATAATTCGTCGGGATTATTGTAAATAAATAGTAAATAGGAATATGACTAGATAGGAAGGTGAAAAGGCTAGTTCTCAACCGCCATTGTAATGTATAAATATTTGCTTTGGTAAGGGAATAATATTGATCGGGAGTTATTACCAACAAGTGGTATCAGAGCAGGGATGTCTGCCATAACTCCTGCTGCATTTCTGCCCATTAATGGCATTCTGCTTGCCAGTCCATTGCCAGACTGCTCCATCAGTCTGCCAGTGGAGTCACATGCAATATATGCATTACTCCATCTGCATGCGTTTATTCTCTGCTAAAAATTTTGAACAATACCTAACCCTAATTTTTTGCTGGACGCCTCTTCATTCCCCATCGCTGCTGGCACCGTATCTTCTATGCAAAAATTCCACTCAGCTTACAGCTCCACAGCTACACACTGGTGTAACAGGAATGTGCTGAAGTTTGAGACTGCACCACTACATTATGAGGAGTCTGTACATTGTTTTGTGGAGATTGAATGAAAGCCACGAATGATAAGATCTTGCCCGAGCCCTAGACTTGATATCAAATAAGTCCGGTAGTCTCCATCCCACTAGAATCATTTTGGATAAAGGATTCTTCCCACAAGAAGTCGATTCTCATTAGGATGTTCCCTCATCACCAGATCTAAACATTGCAAAAGATCTGGATTCAGTTCCACGTGAAACCCTAATTTATGCTGCGATATAGTTGTGACTGCGTTGTTGAGTATATATCTTGCGTTTTTGGGAGCGACCTCTGGGCTCTGGATCTTACTACTGCAGCATAGAAGCAAGATTATTATCATCTAGTATTACTGCGTTGAGCGTGGATTGGAGATAGCCTGCGTTGGAGCTGCTTGCAATCAACATTGAAGCTTTGGTCTCCTCCATTTCTTTGTTCAATCCCAGTGTCTTGAATGCTGTTCCCGCTGCTGTGTCTCACGTATTCACTGATATTTCATGGTTTGTGGATCTTGTTGTTGTGAGCCTGCTCCGATTTCAGACTCTTTAGATGGTCTATTTTTTGTTGCTATTGGCTAGAAATAAAAGCTCTCATTGCTGGAGTTGTCTGCTGGAGAAAGAAATAATGTATGCATTGGAGACTTATTAATGTATGCGCTGGAGAGTTTTGAATGTATGTGCTGTAGAAATAATGAAGTGCTGCGACCTGCTCCTGTGGAGTATCATGAAGATGGAAGTTGTGAGATGATGCTGCGTGGTATAATACCTGTCAGTGGTGATTATTGCCTGCATTAACACTGTGCACCGTTGAGATTGCTACAAGTGTGAAGACCAGCGTGGAGATTGAAGAGCTGCGTGGAGAGATTGTGCTGGTATATCATTTTAATGCTGCGTTTTGATTTGCATGAAGCTGTGCTGAAGTCACGTTGAAGGCTGCGCTGGAGATGAGACTGCAATGCAATACTGGAGCTGAGTATATGCGTTGAGCTAGCTGCCTGCAGACTGCATACATGCTGTGTGAGCATCACCAGTGAAGACTGCGTGTTGATTATAGTCTTCCCTATCAACTACGTGGAGAGTGACTGAGAAATAATGTATGCTGCATTGATATCTCTTGAAAAATTGTATTCTCCATTGTGAAAACAACCTATTTCTCTGCTTGTAACTCCACCATATATGAGCTGCAAAGTCTGGTGCATCTGGTGCGTCTGCCGAGTCTATTGCTTGGAAGTGCATAAAACCTCATTTATGCGCTAATTTTTGTGCGTTGGTAAATTCTGCAACTATTTGTTTATTCTCATTGAGTGATTACTATATTTTTAAGGAGATTGTTATAAGCTTTTCAAAATCTTGGAGGTTGTAGAAAATTTGTTCACAACATTGTAAGCCTATTTGTTGCAATAGACTGCAAAACCAGAAACCCTACAGCGATTATTGGCATTCTGTCTGTGCATTTTAATGGATTTAAATAGGGTTTTGCTTACAAGAAATCATTGCAAATATTGCTGGTGCACAAAAGAAATTATATTGTGAAGAAAATTTGCAGCTGGTCGACCGTATTGAATTCCCAAAAAGGATTCACGAGTGGTCTAAGAAAGCTTGCAGCTGTTGCTATAGCTACTCCAAAAGAAGAAAAGTTGCAGAACCAGATCCACATCATTTAGACAATCACAATGGCAAGTTACAGTTATGATTGAGGTATCATTGTAATTTTTCATATGAAGATTAGAATTGTCCATGTAAACAACACTCTAAAGTAAATTACATGGAGATGTGTTGAAAGAATTATAATCCTGTGTTTCTTTGAGAGCTGTGCCTCTCCCTCACCATCACCTCTGTAAATCACCTTGGCAGAGACTGTAGACCTGCAAGGTTATTGTTTTTCTCTTTGTCATATCAAGTTTATTATTGTAAATTACACTAACAGTTGTAAAGATGCTCTCTTTGGCATCTAGTATTGGTGCTGCCCTAGCTGGCAAAGACCAATCCAAAGACCCTTCCAAGGGAGATTGTGGCAAAGAGAGAGGACAAGGAAGAATAAATTTCAGAGGTAGAGGGGGAAGAAGCAAAAGATCAAAGTTGCAGTGCAAGCGTTGCGGAAAGACTGGGCACACATCAGATCAGTGTTGGGCTTCATGGGATTCCATCAAAGACAAGCACAACCAGAAGAAAGATGACCAAGATACTAGTAAATCTTCTAATTCTTGTATTGTTGCACATTGTAATCTTGGATTTAATGAAATGACTTCTCTTTCATCTTACAAAGATTGTTGGCTGCTTGATACTGGTGCAACATCACACATGACATTTAGAAAAGACTGTTTTGAAGAACTGAATGAAACAATAGATGGCATAGTTTACTTTGCAGATAAGTCAAGTATTAAACCAAAGGGAATGGGCACCATTCGACTGAAGATGCCTGGATTCCCTGATTTCTTGTTGAAGAACGTTCTCTATCTTCCAGAGTTGCAGAGGAGCCTACTGTCCTTGGTGGAGATTCGACAGCAAGGCCATTCCATCCACATGTTTGATGGAATCGTGAAATAAGAAAGTCCTCTGACAACCAAGTCATCATGACTGGATATGAAGATGGAAAGCTGCTGAAGCTCAAGGGTTCATCCGCAAGATTTCAGAACTATGCCTACCTCTCTCAGCATGGAGAAGGTAATATGTCATCTAGTTCATTGTGGCATGCAAGATTTGGTCATCTAAATTATAACAGTCTTCGTTTCTTGAGAAATAATGGTG
>LPNX011038121.1:162874-240420 GCA_001517045.1 Pseudotsuga menziesii | reverse complement strand
TCATGCATAAACCTTGTGAAGGACACTGGTCAGCTGCAAAGAGAGTTCTAAGATACTTGAAGGGGACTCAAGACGTTGGACTCAAGTACTCTAAAGTGGGCGACTTCAAACTTATTGGGTACTCAGACTCGGATTTTGATGGCGATAAGGAGACAGGAGTATCAACTTTTGGATACACTATGAGTCTTGGATCAACAGCTGTTTCATGGAGATCACGCAAACAATCAGTTCCAGCAGATTCAACAACAGAAGCAGAATATGTGGCTGCAGCTGAAGCAACGAAAGAAATAGTATGGCTCAGGAAGATACTTGAAGATTTGCAAGAAAAACAAGAGAGCTCCACTCCATTGTTGGTCGACAATACTTCTGCAATCAAGCTCGCTAAGAATCCTAGATTCCATGATCAAACCAAACACATCAACACAAAGTATCATTTGATTCAACATCATGTATAGGCCAAGACAGTCCATCTTTGACATTGTTCCACAAATGATCAAATTGCATACATCTTCACCAAATCACTTGGACGAGAAAAGTTTGAAAGATTCAGAAACATGCTCGGACTTACGAACACCCCTTCGGATTAAGAGGGGGATTGTTAGAATAATCCGTCGGGATTATTGTAAATAAATAATAAATAGGAATATGAATAGATAGGAAGGTGAAAAGGATGGTTCTCAACCGCCATTGTAATCTATAAATATTTTCTTTGGTAAGGGAATAATATTGATCGGGAGTTATTACCAACACCCCCAATTGCCTAGAATTCATAGAATGGTGCACCACTAACTACTCTCCGTCCGAAGGGGCAATAATTGATGCGTCTGAATCTAAAATCCTATGTCCAATAAAATCCCTTGTCATTCATAACACTCTACTAATCCCCGTTGATTTTTCCCAAACGTCTAAAGAATACAAAGAATAATACATACTCTATTTTTTTCAAGAGTCCCCGGTCGAACAAAAAGAATATTTCCTCAAAACCTACTCAAAACCCGAGATTCAGTTGCTAAACCACCCTTTTCCCATTTCCATACAACTTGTTCAATGAAGAAACGCTATCTCTGATAACCCTGGTGAGTCAATTTTAAGGTATGGATACGATTAAGTTCGTCACAAAACCCTTGTTGATCCTAATATTCACCCTTAGCACTGGTCAAGTAGGGTCTGAACCATTGAGTCAGTCCATGCAATCTGCACATCTTAAATTTGATGAGTTTTTAGCTCAGAACATTCGTTCTCAGCTGATAAACTTCCACAAGATGAGAACTTTTAGGTTTCAGTCTTTTCTGATGAGAATTTTTTTAGCATTCAATGAGCATAACCTACAACTCCCGAAAATGGTTATAATTGAGGAGATGAGTAAATATTATTTCAATTTTATGAATTTTCTTATACCCCCATGTACAATGTTTTCTTTCAAGAGAAATTTCCCAGAGTCCTGCCAGAAATGAAAGAGTTATTGCAGTTATCACCTGAAAGAAGAGTTTGAGATTGGTTCTTTTTTAACACAATATTGTGATTAGAGTGTATGGATTTTCTCACTAGCCTTATGTCTTACCATCATTCTTGATAGTGAGTGTATTTGCATTAGAATTGGTTAGACAAAGGCTAATAGTGGAAGATGAGCATTTCTTGAGCTATAAGAAGCCTTCAGGGTTTAAATTTCCATGGACAGTTGGTCCTCTTACCATTAAGAGTAAAGCATCCCTTCCAGCGATTGAAAGTATGCTCAGAGAAATGGGGTTCTCAATGGAATCCTCAGTCAATTATGACCCACACCATATCATTTCAGATAGGAGGAAAGAAAATAATAACAAACCATTTGAGCATTCCAAGGTAGCAAATTGGATAGACTATCCCAAGATAGTAATGATAGTGAGGATATGCAAGAGGATCATCTTTCCCCTGCACCAAGGGATTCTCCTCCTCAACAATATCTTTCTATCATTGTTGCTGCAGCTATATTAAATTCTATCACAACAATTTTGAGACAAAGCATAGACTTCCAAGAGATTCAAGACGATTTAGGCATGAAATGATATAACGGTACTACAATAGGAGGTTGCAGCTCTGTATAATCAATAATAGAATGAAAATCAATAATACAATGTCATGCAAACTTGCATGAATGGAGACAATTCAAATTCACTAGAGGTCATTCGAATTGAATGGATGGGTGTAGTTTAACTGTCTGTTAGAAACATTGAACACACCAGTTAACCACTAATCTAGCCATGATTAACTCTAACTGAGTCCTAACTAAATCAGAGTGCAATAAATGATAGATTCTAACTGAATATAACTCAAGTACATGTCGTTTCATGTCAATCAGTACATGGTAGTGCATCACTAACTCCAGTTACCTCTGATGAAGTGAACTGAATTGAAACTGGTCATCAGAAGTTGTTGGAGGCGTATTAACTCACACCATTTCACCCAAATCAGCCCAAAATAGACAATGACATGAGGGAGGCACTTTTACAGCTTAGCTTAACTGATTTTTAGGTGAAACAACATTCATTTAACTATTTTGGTGCACTTATGACACTCAGATCACCCCAGACATGCTCCTTGATTGAATGAGGAAGCCTAGTTAGCCTCCCTGATTGAAGGAGAAGGCTTAGTTGGCCTCCCTGATTGAAGGAGGGTGTGGGTGTTCTCATGATGATGTGATGGTGTGCTGATGATGATGCCAATTGAGTAAATAAACTTAGGATAGTGGTTAATTAGGAAAAAATTGACCAAAATAGGTGTGTGGGTTGGATAATGACTCCAACACCCCCCCTTAATCTACATTCAGGAGGAGTAAAATAAAATGCATGGAATTCTAGGGCCTCAGCAACAAAGGCCATAGGTCACCATGTACAATAAAGTAACTCTAAAATTCTCAAATAAAATGCTAAGTGAGGAAAGAGGGAAAACCCAATAGGAACCCCTCCCCTCAAGCTGAACACTAAAGAAGTAACTGATCACTTTGATGAACTCACCCCCAATAGGGAACAAGGGTAAGTGAAATTTTTCTCATTAAAGTTCCTTGTGAAGATATCTACAATCTGCTCATTTGTAGGGCAGTATTACAGAACAATGGCCCTATCATGCACCAACTCCCTGATGTAGTGCATGTGTATCTCAACATGTTTTTTCTTATGCCTGTTAACTAGATCTATGGATATCTTGATAGTACTTTGATTGTCACAAAATATTACCGTGGACAAATCACTACCAATCACAAACTCTGAAATAACACCTTGCAACCAAACAACTCATATGCGAGCATTCACTGCTCCCCTGTACTTGGCCTCTACTGAAAACAATGCAATGGAAGCCTACTTTTTGCTAGAAAATAAAATGGGGCCACAACCAAACATAAATACATACCCGAAATTGGAATTCCAATCTATGGAATCCCCTTCCCAATATGAATCTGTATAATTGACCAACTCTAGCTTAGAATCTGCAGCATAGTGAATGTCATAGGATCTTGTGCCCTAAATATACTAAAGGATCCTCTTGGATGCCTTCCAATATATCTCATGAGGCTTCTTCATGTATCTTGATACAACATTCACAGCATAACAAATATCAGGCCATGAATGTGTCAAGTATAGCAAGCTTCCGATCAAGTAGCGGTAAATAGTGCAATCCATGGGTGGAGTGGATTTTCCCTCTTCAAGGGTGATCCCTGAGAGGAAAGGAAATGGTGCATCCTTTCAATCAGCCATGTTAAACTTAATTAACAGGTCTGAAATCTATTTTTACTGAGTTACCATTATCCCATCAAAATCTTGTGATATTTCAAGCCCTGGAAATTTCTTCAGGAGCCCCAAATCACTCATCTCAAATGCATCATGAAGAGCAATTTTTATGAAAGCAATCAAATCAAGTTTTCTTCCTGTTATCAAAATATCATCAACATATAATACTATGATAATAATATTACCATCATACTTCTGAAAATATACACTAGGATCATATTTTCATCTCTGGAAGTTTTGTGAGAGCGGAAAGGAATCCATCTTGGCATACCATGATCTTGGGGCCTATTTCAACCCATATAATGACTTATGCAACTTACATACCAAAGAAGGATCTGATGTATACCCCTCGGGATGCTTCATGTATATTTTCTTATTCCACCTCCAAGAATAAAATCACTCTTGACATCCATTTGATGCACCTCCTAGTGCTTGGATGCGGCAATGGCCAAAACTAGCCTAATGGACTCCATATTTTCCACTGGTGCAAAGGTCTCATGATAGTCCACTCCTTGGACTTGGGAGAAAATTTTTGAAACAAGCATTTAATTTTACTTGTATTTTGTGCCATCAGCACCAAAATTTGTATGAAACATGCACTTGTATTGAACTAATTTCCTCCCAGGTGGAAGGGAAACTAGCTCCCAAGTAGCATTTTTCCGAAGAGAATTAAACCCTTCGTCCATACCAGCTTGCCATTTCGGATCTTTCTGAGCATGGTAGTAGGAATTAGGATATGAAACAATAATTAAATAACAAGTCTCATACAACAATGAATCATAACAATAGAGAGCAATACATTCTATTTGAAAATCAGACCGGGTTCTTCTTGGATCAGCACGATTTCCAATGTTTTGCTTGGCAGAAGAGAGTGTCTTTTTTGCCCAAGTTGGGAGATGATTTGTAATATAAGAATATGATTATGAACCTGATATGTTTTTATCACTGATATAATATGTCATATATTAAAAATAAGATCCTTCACTCCCACTTTCATCACCCAAATTATCAGCAGAAAAGGAGGGAATTTTAGCAGAATTTTCTTCAACTAGTTCTACCTCTTGGAGAGGTTCTTCAAATCAGAAACTTATTTCAATGAAAATTTTTTTGGTTGTGATATTAAAAAGTTTGAAATCATTTTATTCTGGATATACAATTAACAAAAACTCAATACTTTTTGGTTACAAATATTTCCTCTTGTCAAGCGGAATTTGAGCCCATGCAGTGGACCCAAAAACCTTGAAATTTGACACATCCGGCTTGTGTCCAAAATAGGATTCGAAAGGAGTATTACCTTTAATAGAAGAGTGAGGAAATATGTTCTGAATGTGAGAATCAAAATTCATGGCCTCAGTCCATATATTTTCAGCCAACCCTTTTGCTTCCAGCATGCAGGTAGTCATCTCCTTGAGAGACCGTTTTTTCCTTTTTGCTACACCATTTTGCTGAGGTGTGTAGGAAATGGAGTGTTGGATTTGGATCCCACCATCGGTAGATATTTGAAGAATTTAATATTTGATATAACCCCCTCTATTATGATATATGAGAGATTTTATCTTTCTCCCAGAGGCATTCCTAACTAGTGCTTTGAAATCGGTGAATCTTTCCAAAAATTCGGATTTTTTCTTTAGAAAGAAAACCCAAGTGTATGTGGAGAAATCATCAATGAAGGTAATTACATACCATGAACCACTCATATATATTGTAGGAATGGGTCTGTTGATATCAGAATGAATCATCCCCAAAATAATTTTTTCAAGGCTTTCCTTTCCCTGATCAAACTTGTGCTCCGGGTGTTTGCCGACACTACAACCTTTGCAAATTCTGCTGGAGGTTTTGATGGCTGGGAGGCCTTCAAACATCGATTTTTTTTGAATTTTTTGCAATTATTTTAAGTTCAAATGACCAAATATATCATGTCATATTCTACTAACCTCATTCCCATGAGTCAGAAGAGCGATGGGATTTGCATTCGCAACAAACTGGGAAAACTCATAGGCCTTAGCATGATGGTTTGCTATGCCTATTGCAACAAGTTTCCCGGATGCAATCTCAGTGATTTCAACATCATTTCGGCTAAAAGTTACTCACTTGGAAACTCCAATGTATATCATTTGATAAACACTCAACATATTGGAGGCCAAGTAGGGTACATACAAAACATTAAAAACATTGTCATCTTCATGTTTTATGGTACCTTTTCTTTTTGAAATGATTTGAGAATCATCTCCCATGTGGATGGGAATGATTTTGTCGATGTCCAAAGATGTGAAGGATTATCTGCTTTCCCTCATGTGATTTGAATCTCCATAGTCTATGAGGAGATATGTGGACTTCAAGGTGATTTCCATGAGAGCATGTCCTCTTTCTTGCTGGGTATCTTGATCTTGATTATCTCTCTTCCGAACACTCTCCAGAAGATTGATATTGTTTCTCTTGAGGAGAAGAGTCATCTCATCAAGATTCTTATTCATGCAGGCATGTTTAGGGTGAAATACCTTCCCACAATAGGAAAACTTGACTTTCTCTTTGCCTTGGTTTCCTCTGTTCTTGTGTTTCTTTGAGCCGAAAGACTCTTCTTGCTGCTGGTTCTTTTGTTTAGGATTTGGAGCATCCAATTTAGCCTTTTGATTCTTCTACTTTCCTTTACCCTTTGAATCTTTTGTCCCCAAAGAAAAAAGTGCTTGATCTTTTGAGGATCTGATGATCCCCATCTGTACAAGCTTGTCATATTTGTGAGGGACTTGATGAAGGCATCAAGAGAAGGAATTTTCCAATTTGGGATTGTTAGATTCCTAGTATGGAATGTTGAAACAAATACTGGATAATCTGAACCAAGTTTTGAGAGGATATCTAGGATGAGCTAATCGTCATCCTTCTCAACCTCGCACTGCTTTAACTAGAGCACCAAGTTCTTTAATTTTGTGAAAAAATCATTCATGGTTTCGAAGCTGACTAAATTCAGGGAAATTAGCTCATTTTCTAGCTGATAGATCTGTAGATCATATTGTTTATCATACAAGGAAGCGAGATGATCCCAAATCTCCTTCAGAGTTTTTGATCCCATGATGTGGAAAATAAGATATTTGGATATAGAAAAACACAAGAAACCATAAGCTTCATCCGGATTATTCCAGTATTTTATCTTCTCAGCAGCAACATTAGGCTCTATTTCTATGTTCATTGTGACCCGGTAGAGCCCTTTTGAATGGAGATGAATCTCCATATCCTCCTTCCATTACTGGTAATTGAAAGGAGTAAGAGGATCCAGAGAAGAAGCCATGGAGTTGCTATAGGGAATGTAGTGAAGAACCTGTAAAAACTTTCAATCAATACAAAAAGGGAACCGTAAGGTCGAACATCCTGCACATTTTAGGTTTTCATCACACCCAGCTTATTTGATCAAGCAAGCCTGATCAACAATTCCTTTGCTTAGGATTTATGTGGTAAACCTTTGGCTTCTGGTGCAGTGCTGGAAATTTTGAGCTTTTTTACTCAATTTGCATGCTAGATCTGTCAAAAATCATGTATTTTTGAAGAAAGAGCTTTGTCCCATCATGGATCTAATACCATATTAAATTCTGTCACAAAAATCTTGAGACAAAGCACAGACTTACAAGAGATTCAAGAAAATTTAGGCATGAAATGACATAATGATACTGCAATAGGAGGTTGTAGCTCTGTATAATCAATACTAGAATGAAAATAAATAATACAATGTCATACAAACTTGCATGAATTGAGACAAGTCAAATTCACTAGAGGTCATTCGAATTGAATGGATGGGTGTAGGTTAAATATCTATTAGCCACACTGAACACATGAGTTAACCACTAATCTAGCCATGATTGACTCTAATTGAGTCCAAACTGAATCAGAGTGAAATAAATGACTGATTCTAACTGAAATGTAACTCAAGTACATGTCACTGCATGTCAATCAGTAGGTGGTAGCACATCACTAACTCTAGTTGGCTTCGATGAAGTGAACTGAACTGAAACTAGTCATCAAAAGTTATTGGAGGTGCATTAAATCACTCCAGTTCAACCAAATCAGCCCAAAATAGACAATGACATGCGGGAGGAACATTTACAACTCAACTTAACTATTTTTTAGGTGAAACAACATTTAGTTAACTATTTGGTGCACTTATGACACTCATATCACCCCAAAATTGCTCCCTGATTAAAGGAGGAAGCCTAGTTAGCCTCCTTGATTGAAGGAGAAGGCTTAGTTGGCCTCCCTGATTGAAGGAGAGCATGGGTGTGCTCATGTTGATGTCATGGTTTGCTGATGATGATGCCAATTAAGTCAATAAACTTATGATAGTGGTTAATTAGGCCAAAATTGACCAAAATAGGTGTGTGGGTTGGATAATGACTCCAACAAGCTACCCATATCACCCCATTGGCTAGTTTCTCGGAAATAATAAGTGAGAGGGATTGCAAATAAGCCATGGATGTGGATGTGGAGGATACTGTCAAAATGCCCAAGAAACTAAATATTGAAAAGACAGGAAAAATTGTATAGGTTGCAAAGGATAAAAGAAAACTGTGAAGGTCAAAGGCCCAACCTTTGAAATCAAGGAATACACATTTGATAATGTCCCTGAAGGAACCACAGATAAGTAAAAGTCTAGAATTGAATTGCTAGATAAATATAAATATGTAGGCGAAAATACCTTTGATGAAAACATGAAGTTGTATGATGAAGTAAGAAAATTTCCTGGTCATGATGTATCCCTGGTGACTATTAGGGATCAGGATAAAGACACCTTAAATTTGGAAGTAACTAGAGGGAACAAAGTGGTTGAGTTAAGGATGAATTTGAAGAATATTCCTACCACTAATATGATCCATTCACACAGAGAAACTGGAGATATTATTTACATTGATCTGTTACATGAAACATTATAGGTGTCAAAGTTGCAGTCCATCAAGAAAAGAGTGGAGGACTTGCTCAAAAAATAGAAGGTGGATAGTAAGGCCCACCAAACATAGATAAAGAAACTTCAGGTGGATTTATTGGTTGCAGATAGCTAGGATGATAAAGGGGCTGCTACACAGAAATTGTTAAAGGGACAAGAAAATGCAATCCAACTATTAAAGAAGAAGTTGAGTATCCTAGCTACTAAACTCATACAAACCTATGAGATGACCTAAATTGAAAAAGAGAAGGAAGTTTTGAATACTGAACTGATTAATTGCAGGGAAAGATTTTTTAAATTTGAAGAAAAAGAGAAGCAATGGGAGAGATATGCAGGACTCTGGGCTCAAAAAGAGAAATCTTTTGAAACAAAAAAAGCAGAGTTCGAAAAGGAACTAGAAGAACTGAAGGAAAATCATGAGGAATAGCCAATGCCAGTTATTCCATCTTCTGCAAAATATGGTATAGACTCTATTTCTCAAGCTATTTCTCAGGTGAGGATTAAGGCTTTAGAAATAACCGGTTTGAAGAAGATAAATAAATACTTGGAAGACATGGCTGAAAAGAAAGAAAAGGTGACAAAGATATTGGAAGACAGGTGCAGAGAGCTGATAGAAAAGAACAATAAATTGGAAAAATAGGTTTTAGGCTAGGAAACCCTACAAGGAGCAAAACATATTATATGGGATGTACTGATAGCAGAAGAAACCAAGATCAGGCCCTATTTAGATTTCATTCTGGGTAAATAAATTGTTATAATAGCAACTAGAAAAAATGTTCAAGTGGCAAAGAAGGACTTGAACAAAAAATACATGGACATAGCTAATAATGCAATCAATTTCTTGAACAATTTGATAGAAGAAGAAATCAGGCAAGCAAATATCCAGGATAGAGTTTTGGTCAGCACATGGGCAAGAAAAGTGATAAATAAATGTTGTCATGTGGAAACAGTATAAGCAAAAGGTTGCGGTTATACATAATCAGGTTAAATAATTCATTCAACATTTTAATCCTTTGTTTAGAAGAGGGATTCCTTTCTTTTGGGAAGATAAAGGGCCAATGTTGTCTCATAAGTAGTGTAGTGACAGGTTAATCAATTACAAACAAGATCACATACAGTTTGATGATATGCAACAACAATCCCTGTCAGGTAAAACTATGATTGACAAGTTAACTGGAGAATTCAAAATGTTGTATGAATTCAAGGCTATATGTACCCAATTTCTAGAATTTTCTTATCCAGAAAACGTGGAATTCAATGTATTGGCTAGAGAGATGGTCAATATGGAAATGCCAACTTCTAATCAATGGAACACAATTGAAAATTACAGAAAAAGAAAATACACGTTGCGCCAATAAGGACATACATAAGCATGATGAGATCATAGGTAAAGTTGTGGGATGATTAAGCAAGCTAGGATCCTTATGACACAATTTTGTTTTAAATCCATCATGCACATTGCCCCATCATTTTTTGTTTTATGCAAACCATGGAAAATATGCCACACTACAATTTGTTAGAATTTTTTTTATCAATTTGTAACTAATTTTGGCCATGTTTAAAGGTTGGTATCGGGGGTTGAAGACACTATAAGTATGATCTAAACAGAGGAAGAAAGGGTTGAAACCCATGAGACCCTTTGAATTTATGTAATTTTGATCCATTTTAATAAAATTTGCAGAGCAAGATGCTAGTTTTTGAATGCAAGAATTCATGTGTATTTCTCAGTTATAGTCTATAATTTCTTTTATTTATGTGCATGTCCTTCTTGTTAATCTCTCCATTATATTTTCTCTCATATCTAAGATAAGTGTGTGATAGTTTCAGACTTCATACTTTGGTATCTTGTGTCTATCATCTCGGATTTCCACAAATTATTTCTACCAAAGTTAATGCGGAACTCATCTAACTGGTGCTTTGTGTTAATGGACTGTCATCTTTCTTCCTTTTCCACAAGACCAAAAATATATTGGCTGTAACTGAATTACTACCTTTCTTTTGCATACATTTCCCATACAAATTGCTCTGTATATTTTGATAATTGTCACTCCATAGCCCAATTGTGCTTGTCATGTTTTAACCATGAATTCAACTTAAATTTGTTTTATCTTTAAATCCGCCCTTGATAAATATCTTGTGAGAGATCCCTCTTTGGAAAGGAAGAAGCCAATTTTCCTTCCCTAAAGTGGTTATGTTGTTACCTCGACGTCCAACTTCCACAACCTTGGGTGCAATTCTGAGTGCTAACACATAGTACCTTTTTAGGTACAACCCATTGGGAGGTTTCCTGAAAGGTATTCCATCATAGTCAACAAGCTCATATGCCCCTTTTTCTAATACTTTAGTTATGATATAGGGACCATACCACATTGATTCTAACTTCCCCTTCCCACGTTTATCATGTTTTTGATCATAGGTCAGAACCATATCTCCTTCATTGAAAACATGAGGCCGAACCGATTTATCATATTGAGCCTTGATCCACTTTTTGTGTGACTCATTAGCCAAGATAGCATCCTGTTGAGTCTTTTCAATGTTCGTCAGATAAAGAAAACGTTCTTCTTCGGTAGAATTATTGGGTAGAATCTCAAAAGGCGTAGACTAATTGAAAAGGCATAAAACCAGTCATTGTTTTAACTGAATTTTTGTAAGCCCATAGTGTGGAAAATAGAGTTAAATTCTAATTGGATCTATGATCTTCGACCATCCTATGAACCATAGTATTTAGGATCGTGTTAATGGATTCAACTTGATTATTAGCTTGTGGATAGTAAGGAGTTTATTTTTAATGATGAAAACCCAACTTGTCACTCAGCTTGACCATCATTTGATTACATAAATGGGATCGATGATCAGTTACTATGGCCCATAGAAATCCAAAACTAGCGATGACATGATTAAGTAATAATATGGTGGTAGTCTTACCATCCTCTGCATACATAGGCATTGCCTCATCCCATTTCATGAAATAATCAATAGCTACAATAATGTAACCATGCCCCCCGGCTGAGGTAAGCTTACAATGAAGAAATCCAATCCCTCATTTGGAAAAAGGGCCAATGACAATGACAGGGTGTAACGGAGCAAGGTGGGTGCACTTTTTAGGATAGAAAAGTTGTCAAGGTGGGCATTTTTTAACCACTTCATGACAATATTTAAAGATCAAAGGAAAAAGTACCGAGCGCAAAGAATTTTCTGAGATGTAGCCATCCCAGAAACATGACTACGACATTCTCCAGAGTGGTAGTCATTCATGACTTGTTCATCCTCATCATGAATACGACATCGTTGGGGAATAGAGTTAATACCACACTGGTATAGGTTATCACGGAGAATTACGTAGTACTTAGCGTGGTGGAGAATGCGTCGACTATCATCATGGGATATATTGGGATGAAATATTTGAGTTTCAATATATATGATAAAATATCCATACCACGAATCATTCGTTCTTATCAAGAACAAGAATTCATTCAAAAATGAATCATTGGGCTTAGTTTCCATGAGAGCACGGGGAAGGTCAGACATTAACTCCATGAAGAACATGGACTTCTTGGAAGTGGTATTGGCAAATTCGAGATCAAATTATTGTAGGATAACAATCCAAATAGAATATTTTCCCCCTATTACTTTAAGGGTAAGAATATAGTACATAGGGTTTTGATCTGCAAGCACGATAGTGGTGCGAAATAAGATATAATGATAGAAATGTTGCACAACGATGATGGTAGCCAAAGCTAGATTCTCTACATGTGAATAGAAGGTTTCAGAGTCAAGAAGCCTCTTACTAAGATAATATATCACATGTTCTTGGATGTTGGAATCTTCCTTCACTAGAACCATACCAATGTTAGTAGTGGAGGCGGCAATATAAAGTAGAAAATATTTTGAATAATTTGGGGGGTGCAACATATGTGAGTGTGTTTTAGATTTTTTCAAATTATCAAAATATCCTTGAGCCTAATCATCCAAAAGAAAGGGAGTATTATTTTTCAAGAGATGCATATATCCATTCCTTTTCTCTAAAAAATTGTATACGAAACGACGAAGAAAGTTTTCCTTCCCTTGCAAACTTTGGATTTCAGTAATGTATGTCAGAGGTGGTAAGGCCACGATAGCATATATTTTTAAGGGATCAATTTGAATCCCATCCTTGGAAACAACGAAACCAAGTAAGCGTCAAGTCTCAACACAAAAAACACACTTGTTTGGATTGAGCCGAATATGGAAATGATGACATCGAGGGAAAATGTGTTTAAGATACCCCGAATGATCTTCCTGCTGCTGTGAATGAGCAGGTAGTTCATCTAGATACGGTTCAACTATGTGTTTTATATAATGAAAAGCATAATACATGGCTCAACAGAAAGTAGCTCCAACATTCTTCAATCCAAAAGGTAGCTTACTATAAGCGAAGGTTACCCACAAAAAAATGAATTATGTTTTGTGTTGGTCGCAAGGTAATATCTCAATCTAAGTGTAGCTGAAAAAGCCATCCATAAAAGAAAAATAACACTTCTATCACATTTTTCAATGATCTAATTGATGTGACGGGTAGGAAAGTTGTATTTTGGACAAGATTTATTCAAATCTCTAAAATCAATACAAACCCTAATAGTGCCATGTTTCTTGGAAATAGGAACAATATTAGATACCCACTTAGTTAAAGGTATGGGGTAGATAAAACCAACTTTTAAAATATTTTCAACCTCAACTTTAATGGCTACAGCTTTCCTCAGGTGGACTTGGTGAAGTTTTTTCCTAACAGGTTTTTTCGTCGTGCAGGTCTTGATCTCATGTATGACAATAGATGGATCAATCTTGGGAATTTATTCACAAGTCTAGGAAAAAAAATCACAATTTTCCTTAAAAATAGCTCAGTATTACTCATTTTTCATTTCCAAAAAGTTATGGATGACATGAACATGTTCGACAACACCTGGCTTCATCTATATGTCAATGGGAATCATTTTAGTGATATTACATGAATTCCCTTCAGAATCAAGACCTTGTAACAATACAGCCATTTGTGGACACTCGACCATATTAGAACTGATCAAAGAAACAAAATATGAATCTACCAAATTGGAATTAGGAAGAAATGAAGATCAATGATGAGAATATTCCTATAAGGATTCATCTAGAATCACGACCTCTATAATAAGTCATGTGAAAAGTATGTGAGAGCTAGTCTAAAGCTGGGAGATGGGAATATATCCAATAAGGAAGATGGTAAGGATCTGATGCTACCAAATGATGATCATTTACGTAAGCATTAGAAACAGATTGAATTGCATCATACAGGGATTCATGTGGACTCATAGAAGGAAATTCAACAATATCTTTCCCTTTAGACATGCCCTCGATTGTGGATGATATCATGTTTACCATGGCCATTTCCATATTAGGAGGGGCAAAATTGGATAGAAAAACTCCCATGAGGGAAGAATATTTCAGAATTCCAACCCTTACAAACTAACAGGGAGGAGGTGACTGCCCTAACATTGGAACATTGTTTGTCGTGGAAGTAGTAATATCAGGCGAATAGTAATCGAGTTGATATATGGTTACAATTTTCCCTTGATGTGGGAATTGGAGTATGCAAAAAATTGATGACACAATGACTGTCATAGTATAGAACCAATTCCTTCCTAATAACAAGTTATAATCCGAAGGAGCATTGAGCACTTCTACTTGGATAGAAATGGTCTTCCCCCCCAGATCGATGGACAATTCCGATAGGAGACCATGAGGTTGAAAAACTCATCCGTCAAAATATTTTAAAGTGGTTGGTGACTTATTCAGCTCAGAAGAACCAAAGGCCCTCCAGTAAAACATCGATAAGACTAAGGTGGAAGCTCTTTCGTCCAATGCAGTCTAATGGAATTTCCTACCCACCACTTTAGTCGCAATTTGAAAAGTGAGTTAATGGGATAGCCTTGATTTATAATTCTCCACATTAAAAGTGGTCATGGTGGAATTCTCAATATTGAATGCCCCTAGAGCTGACAATAAATTATTCCACTATGGAGGACAACTTTGGAGTATTTCAATATGGACATAGTGCAAGGTGCTTGAGCTAAATCTTCAACAACATTGTAAAATCGAGTAGCTCGAGCAGTAGGATTGAAAACGTTTTTATGGATTGTACTCTTAGGAGGACACGAGATTCTATCAAAACTAGGTTTCTCAATAATGAGAGGACCATTAGAAGGAGGTGGAGGATAATGGTTGACAGAAGGAGTCTTCTCGGGAGAAGGACCCTCATATTTCTTCTCAACTATTTTATCATATGTCTAACTTCTAGTAGTTAACACAACTACCTCAGATAATATCATCTAAATGTCTTTAGTAGAGGCTGAGGGACCATGCAAGTATGTATGGTCAATTAATTGTTACTGAGATGGAAAGGGGTCAGTTAACACTACTGGTGTGGGGTTACTTTTTATCAATTTATTGATCTCTTCATGATGAGGACACTCCTTCGTGAAGTGGTCATCTCCACACAACAAACAAGGATACTTAGCCTTCTGTCTAGGTTTGGCATAATTCTCTAGAGTTGTTGTTTTGGTTCTCTCCTGCTGGTTTCTAGGATTATTATTTTTAACTTTTCCTTTCTTTTTATTGTTGGGTGTTTCGAAATACTGAATGGCATTGACCTCAGCGAAAACTGTAGGAGTAGAAGAAGTTGTAGTTGAATCACTCTATGGTTTAGCAGGCTTGGCTATGGATGAAGGTTGGATTGTACCAACAACACCATCTACAGGAGTCTCTGCAGGTGGCTTGGCAGGATCAGTGTTGGGACGAGGAGCATTAGGAATAAAATGGTATAAAGTTTCAGACTGAGAATAGAGTAAGTCCAAATACTGATCCCGAATAATAGCCTGCTCTTCTATGATAGCACCACCCATAGCCACATCCTGGGAAATAAGAGGCAACAAGGATTTGCTGAACCAGTCAGCCAAAGGTTGATCTAGAATGGGAGCTTTTATTAACCTTCAGTTCCTCCTCTACTCATGGATATGATATGATATCTGAGTAGAATTATTTTGTTGAAGGGAGGTCAAAAGGTATGTACCAGTTTCATACTAGATAGGTAATTGGAAATGAGTAAGAAATGTTAGTTTTTCATCACATTAAGCTAGCATTATGATCTTAGGATCTTTTCACTGAGAGAATAACAAGCACAGCAATAAAACATAAGCACATCACAAGAGACAAGAGACACAAAGAGTTTTCCTCGGGGAAACCATAAAGGAGAAAACCCCGCAACTTCCTTAGAGATAGAATTAGCACCAAAATAGTAAGAGATCTCCCAAAACAGCAGTAGTCTTCTTCTTCTGTCTAGTCCCAAAATTTCCTTCTTTAGTAGTGCGCCACACTTGGGAGAGAAAGTGATGTATTTCACAATGTAATAAATAGAGAGACTCTCACTCTCTATTTATATTCTTCCGTTCACTTGAATTGCCTTTTCACACGTAGGCTCAACCTAATAATTACTACTCGAGCCTACACCTTAATTAGTGTATAATAACTCAAGTGCCCCAAAATTGTGGGGACTTACCTAATGACTTGATATGACTTGATTACATTATTAATCCTCTCGATCGGAACATCGTGGCATGACCACATGACTCAAATACATAATAGAAACATCCCGGAATAAACATCGGGTTACAATACATAAGATACATAGAAGAATACATTCCGAAGTTACATATACATCAACAAGAAACATTGTTTCCAAGGAATTAAAATACACAAACGAGTGTTGTGGAAGTTCGACATACCATTTTACAGTCATGTCGATCAATGTCCTTTGGAAGAGTCTCAATTGGATTGAATCATCCATTAGGGAGTTAGATGAACACCACAAATGGAAATTTGTGACATGGTTTTTGGGATCTTCTCCTTGTTTCCCATCAAAATTTGGAATGTATGATGGTAGTTTGATCAGAATGGTAGGAAAAAAAGGATCATGTTGAATGGGATCATTTATTAAATTGGACAAGTCAGGAAGATCCAAGGTATCCAAAAACAAAATTTATCGGTTGGGTTTTGGGTAATTGTAATACTGATAAGGTAAGGCTACCCTAGTAGGACCAAAAGTATGTTGAGGTTGGCCAGCAAACGAGAAAAATGCTGATAGTTGGGAGCATTTTGACCCATAAATGGTGGTTGTTCCTAGTTAGGTCCAACTTGAGGTCCATAAGTAGATTGAGCCCGATGATTGGTAACTCCTCCATGATAAGGGACATATAAGGGATTATTGTATTGTGCCCCGCTAAGGTATTGATTACTAATGTTAGGCTATTGAGGAGGAACCTAAATTAATGTAGGAGGATGCGAAGCAGGGCCAATAGGACCAAGACCAGCATGACCACTAGGTCCAATAGTTGGAGGGAGAGACTCTGTAATATTATGTAAAATAGGTACATAAGCTCTTCTAGTTGTTTGGGATGTAGGAGGTAAAAACTGACTCCCAACACTGGGAAAAGCTATGGGAGGGATAGAATTTCTTACCATATGAGAATTTGAGAAAGGATTCTAAACTGACTGTGGCACTCTTGCAAGAGTGGTAAGTATAGGCATCGTTGGTGCATATGGAGCATTTGATGGAACATCACTAGAAGGAATATTCAATGACCTACCTAAAATATCGCTAGGTAAAAGGTAGGGAAAGGGTCTTCTAGAGTTTGGAGTTAACTCCACAGATGACACATTCACAATACTAGTAGTACCAAACTAAGAGATATATTGACCAAGGGAAGTTTCCCAAAATGGAGCATTAGGTACAAATATAGGAGCTACCATTTCATCAGGCTGAAATTAATTAAGGCAGACTCTAGAAGGAGTTGGGATGACAAAATATGCATTCCAAGAGGAGGGTTTCTCTGCTAATTATGGTGGGATTGATAGGTCCATTACGGGAGAATTGGTAGGAGGATAGAATTTAGATTAGTCTTTCTCAACTAGAACTCCTTCCAATTCAGGCATATAAGCACTACCTACCTCATAATTGTTCTCCATGTCTCTTTCCATGGGATTTTGAGTCGAAATCCTAAAAGGATTTTCCAGTGATAACCCTTGTAACTGACAGGACCTACTCCATGGGAAATCAACCAGTTTGTAAAATTCAAACTGATCTCAAAAGTAAAATCTCTATCTAATCAGGAAAATAAAATTCTACACAAGTCAAAGAAACAATCAGAACTTGTGATAGGAGTGGTAAAAAAGTCAGGATCCTCACATGATTTTCAAACCACCACAACTTGTGATATACTACAGGGTCCAACAGTAAAACGCGACAAGGAGGATTAGGACCATACCCTTTCCTAAATACCCAACTACCTAGACAAAACATGCGTAGAAATATCCCTGAGTGTTGTTCTCGGTGTATTCCAATGATAATAAAGTCAAAGGGCTACGCTTGGACAGTCTCAAGATCTCTAAAAGTGTCTCCCTATATACATAAGGTATACGAGAGCTCCACTCCGTAGTAAAGATGTCTAATGAAAAACCTTTCAAAAAGGTCCTTCATATATACCACTAACTACATGAAGTAACTTTCTATATACCTCAAGGGTACATGAAAGGTTGTTCTATGTACCAGAAATATGTGGAAGAACCGCACGATCCCCGAGATGTAGTGTAGGAAAATAACGACAAATCCTACATTTAAAAACGTCAGAACATGTCTCTAACCTATCACACATTTCTAAAATTTTAACCTAATACAAAACTATATTTTATCTTTTGCGATTAAGTGAATGCATGAGATGAGTGCTAAAAATTAAAACCATGCAAAATGCTTATGCAAATATTTTTCTTTCACTTTCTCACAAAATTCCCTACTTTAGGAAGAGATAGAGGTTCGTTCCTACTTATCCAAAATGAATAAATACCAAGAAAACAAATATTGAACTATATTTTCAAACCTATTGCAAGCACATCATGACTTCAAAAGAAAAATTTTTGAAAAGGAAAATGACAAGATCTCTTTTTGAAAGAAAGACTATGGTGACTACTCAAAACACCATATTTTTCAAACTTCAAAATGAAAATAAGATGCAAACAACACACTTTTTCTTTTTGTTTGAGAGGAATAATATCTAGTAATAAAAAAGGATGTAAACACCTGAAGGTCTATAAGAACGATCAAGTCCTTAACAGTTCATACCTAAGCTTAACCTAGAAAAGTTCTCTCAAATTTTCAAAATAAAAAATGAAAACAATCTTAAAGTAAACTATGAAGAAACTAAAATTAACTCTACTTTCTTTCAAGTTGACTGAGCAACGTTCATAGATCTGAATACACACTTTGTTTTCAAGTTCTTCTTCAACCAAGAATAAAAAATACAAGAAGCTCATAAGCCAATCCGACTAGTTCTTGAAGGTCTAACCTAATGAATCCTAACACAATCTACATATTTTGATTTACAGATGAAACTATCAGGATCAAGACAAACAAACTTGGGAAAACCAAAATACAAATGCCAAATTTTAAAATCAAGATGGGATTAAAAACCTTACCTAGAACCATTGTTTGGAAGCAGAGTACAGGGCATTACTGATCCAGCACTACCTTTTTCCAACACAAATAGAGCGTTGGAACCACTGTATGTCCACTGGATTAATGTGATGGCACCTCCTATTTCCTCTGGTAAAGGTGCAGTGGTCGCTCTTACAACACCACCCAGGTGCAGTGGCACTTGTATATTTCAAAACAAGACAAAGATAAAAAAAATAAGATGTTAATGTTCAATAAGTAGCATCAAATGACAATCATCAACAAGGAAATGAAGCATATAAGGTATATTAGGACAAATCTAAGCAAATCTAAGCAATCTCAAGTCAAATCTAGATAAACAACTAGTATATCTGATCAACTAAGAAATTGAAATTTGAAGCAATGCAAGAACCAAGAATAATCAGAAGTTCTAATCTTTTGACCAACATAGTCACCAGTTTTGTTACCAGGAATACTCACCTTCTACAGACAGAAGTTGTTTCCCTAGCGTGAAATGCTCAAATCTAGAAAAAAAGAGTCACAACAACTAAAATTACTTTCCCTAAGATCATATAGATGCTTGGAATAAACTCTTTTACCTATCACAAACTATAATATGTTGGCCTTTGGAGTGTTTTATCTCTACAAATTAACCTGCAAAAAACACTCAACAAATCATATACAAGATTAAAGTACCGAATTCAATCTATGATCTTATGCTGATGACTAAGGAGTTCAACATATTAATTTTTCACGGTGGTCTAGGGACTGAAAACACAGTCTCACAAAGAATTCAGACAATTATGCATAAAATTGGCAAAATGGTGCTGCAATGGAATTAGTAGCTCTGTATAATCAATGAATAATGAATAATACAATACAATGATCATGCAATATGCATGAATTCCAAGACAATTCGAATTCCCAAGGAGGTCATTCGAATTAAATGAGTGGGTGTATCTTAACTCACTGTAAGCCACAGTAAACACACTAGTTAACTAATTGATCAATTCCATATTGACTTAATCGGCATCAGATGAGCTCTCTATGACATCAGCATGAGCACACCCATGACTACCTTAAGTCAAGAATGCCAACTAAGCCTTCTCCTTCATTCGGGGACGCTAACTGGAGCGCTCTAGGGGTGATCTGAGTGTCATAAATGCACCTAATTGCTAACTGATGGTTACAATCAGTTAAGCTAAGTGTTGAAGGTGCCTCCATTCATTATATTGATTATTTTATTCATATTTAATGAACTGGAGCCAACAGGGGCGCCTCCAACTACCTTTGATGGCCAGCTTGACTTCAGTTAACATCATCAGGGTTCATTGGAGTTATTGATGCGCTACCACTTGGTTGTTGGCATGCAGTGACATGTGTCTGAGATACTTTCAGTTAGATGAAAGAAGTGATTCATACACAATATCATTCATGGTAAAGGAACCTTTATTTGCATAAATTAAATAGAGAGAAATTACAACCAAATCCTTAGTGTTGAGAAGTCTCTTCTCAAGTAAAACCTTTCCTACAAAGATTCAAACTTGTCTACCAAATGTTCACTCTCCTTGGCTATATTTTGCCAATTTTTTTATGTTGTAACATAATATTTCTCCTCTTCCTCATGGGGGGTGAGGCAATACTTATAGCCATGGGAGGATATAGTAGGTGGAGGATATAATGGGTGAGGTGGAGGGAAGATCCTTTAAGGATGGATCTTAAGCCTAGGTGTTCCAGAAGTCTATGGATGAGGCTTCCACAAAGGCAATCTTTGAGAAGCCTCTCGAAGCTTATTTTTTTACCTTTAGAACTTGAGCACCACTCTTTGTCAACTAAGATAGAGTGTTGGCCAAGGAGCATCGCTCATTGTATGAAGGTAAGTGGCAGTGGCACCGCTTATTGTTCTAGGAAAAGATGTGTTACATGTTGATGTATATGTAACTTCGGAATGTATTTCACTTATATTTCTTATATATTTTAACCCGATGTTTATTTCAGGATGTACTTGAGTCATGTCATGCCCCGATGTTCCTATTGGGAATATCTATAATGTAAACAAGTCATGTCAAGTCATTGTGGGTAACCCTTCTATTGTCTAAGGGTTAAATTCCCTGTAGTTTCAAGGCACTAGGTTTATTAGAATCTCCTAGAGAGGTAGGCCCTAGTAGCGTTTTAGTCATGTCAGGATTAGTATAAATAGAGAGCTGTGTTGGAGACATTTACCATCATACACACTCTTTTTGGTCAAACTGGCCTAGTTAAACCACTATCCTAAGTATAATTGACATTAATTGACATCAGTGAAACATTAATTGCCATCATCCAATCACACCCATGCCAACCTACAGTCAAGGAGGCTAACTTAGCCTTCTCCTACAGTCAAGGAGGCTAACTAGAGCACTCCGAGGGTGATCTGAGTGATATTAATGCACCTAATTGCTAACTAGTGGTTACAATTAGTTCAACCAGTCAGTTAAGGCACCTCCTCTCATTAAATATATTATTTAATGATTATTTATTATTATTTAATGATCTGGAGTCAACAGGGCGCCTCCAACAACTTTCGATGATCAGTTCAGCTTCAGTTAACCTCATCGGTGTTCATTGAAGTCATGGAGCACTAGCACTTGATGGTTGGATTGATATGACATGTGTTTGATCTCCTTCAGTTGAGATTCAGTCATTTATTACAGTTTGACTTTAGTTAGGGTTTGGTGAGTCAATTAGGGTTTTGGTCAAGTGGTTAACTAAGTGTGATTGAATGGCTAAGAGTCAGTTAAGCCAGACTCACTCATTGATTTCGAATTGCCTCCTTAGGTATTCAAATTCCTCATGGATTCAAGCTATTGTTTGAAATTGTTATTGTAACCATTCATTGTTTTATTGAATATACAGAGAGGAAACCATTTCTGGTTCCGATTAACACCATTTCATGAGTATTTGTTGATTATTCTTTCATGAGATTGATTCTTAGTTCCTAGATCATGTGCAAGAATTAATATGGTATCAGAGCTTACGGTAGGATGAATATCTATCTCTCAAAAACAAGATTTTTGACAGACTTCTCCATGAAATTTGAGCAATAGATCAAAAATCCAGCACTGCACCAGAAGCCAAGGATTACCACTTAATACCCCAAGTAAAGAACTCGTTGATCAAGCTTGCTTGATTGACTATGCTGGGTGTGATGAAATCCTAAAATGTGCAGGCTATATGACCTTACAGTGCCCCTTTTGTTTTGATTTGCAGGTTTTAACAGGTACAACTTCGAATGGAATCATCAATCCCTCTTCTCACCCCATTCACAAGCTATTTGGAATGGAAGTTGAAGACGATTGCATCTCTGAAGAGATGAGGTCTCTATGAGGTGTCTATTGGACTTGGAAAAGAGTCTTATGAGAATGAGAATGACTAGCTAAATGAAGGTGATAGAGCTTTTGGAGCAATATGTCTGGCCCTTTCTCCTAGCTTGTACTACCTTATTATTGGTTCTGATGAATACCCAAAGGAAGTCTGGACAAAATTGGACAGAACCTTTGGAAAGAACAATGAGGATCATAATAGTACTTTGGAGATAACATCCAGAACCACAATATTTATTTACTCAAAAGTATCAGGCTCTACTCTCTCTGATGAAGTTGTTCAAGATGAAGATGAAGCAGAATCTTCTACACATTCAATTCGAATTGAAGAAAGTCTCCATGCAGTGACTCCTTCTCCTGATGCTCCAAAATTTCATGATATCTCTGATATCTCATATCCTCATATTTATGAAATAGAAGAATAAATTTGAATCTCTGATATTGAATAAAAACACTGCTGCACTTCCACGCAAACATTCACCGGTGATTTTCCTTTGAATTTTGTGCAAAATTTACCAGTAATTGCTTCCAAAAGTGAAGAGAAATTTTATTTTTCTCCCTCTAATGTTGCTGCTGGTGTGAAAATATGTAAAAAAATGGATATTTTGGAATAAATATCATATTATAAGAGTGACACATTCTCTCCCCATGATCTATATCTTCCAGCAAAATCCTGCAGGATTGCATGCACCAAAATTCAGAATTTTGAAGAAAAAGACAACTATGCATCCACCGTCTCGATTGACCATAATTTTGGATCTGATATGAAACTTATTGGATCTGATATGATATTATTTGGATCTGATATTATATTTCTTGTTTCAAAATTTCAGGTTCATAAACCTTCAGTACTGCTTATAGCTGTTCTCATCAACGGTGTGAAGAAACAAGTACCGCAAGTCTCCTTCGAAACTACTGATGGGGATTTGATTTCATTTCACAGTTGTGGATCTGTTGTGAAATTATTTGTATATGATTTACATTCTTATCTGATATTATTTTGTTCATATTTTAAAATCCAAGAGCTTTCAGTCATGCTTGTAGCTGCTCTCACCAATTTCGGTGTGAAAAATCAAGTACCGCAGTTCTTCTTCAATTTTGTAGCTGGGGATTTGGTGTTAGTTTCCTCTTATGAGGTTGCTGATATTTTATTTTATGAATCATTAGATATTTATGAATATATATCATATTATGGAGCTCAATCATTTTCTCTCTAGAGTCCTAGGGCTTCTCTACCTTTGGTCACATGCTCATCTCCTCACAGAACTAGTAAAGAGGAAGACATTCTGCATCCGCTTGGACACTTGCTCCTAATATTTGGGGCTGATTTTACCACTCATGGTTTTCTGTTAAAGGCTGCAACATATCAGTTTCTTGAGTGTTCCACACATCGTTCGAATCCTCAAGAACCTTTGCTCTCTCTTCAGATGATTTCAGCTACTCTACATGGGTCCAGTTTTCACCGTGTGGCTGTTTATATTTCTGATTTAGTTGAGTGCATTGTTCTTGTTCCAAAGTGGAAGATTCCTCCAGACATATTCATTTAGTTTGGATTCATAGTTTCACATGCACAATATCAAGATACTGCTGCATAAAAGAACCAATTCTTGATTTACTACTTAGTTTGAGGGGGGGTATTTTTCCCATGAGGTTTTCCCCATTTCCTTGGTTATATTAAGCAGTTACTTTATTGTACAGGGTGATCTATGGCCTTAGTTTCCAGGGCCCTATCATTTTTATGCATTTATGTTTTCTAACTCTTCCTGATTATAGCTTAAGGGGGGGTGTTGGAGACATTTACCATCATACACACTCTTTTTGGTCAAATTGGCCTAGTTAAACCAATATCCTAAGTATAATTGACATTAATTGACATCAGTGGAGCATTAATTGCTATCATCCAGTCACACCCACGCCTACCTACAGTCAAGGAGGATAACTGGAGCACTCTGGGGGTGATCTGAGTGATATTAATGCACCTAATTTCTAACTGGTGGTTACAATCAGTTCAACCAGTTAGTTAAGGTGACTCCTCTCATTAAATATATCATTTAATGATTATTTAATGATTATTTATTATTATTTAATGATCTGGAGTCAACAGGGCGCCTCCAACAACTTCTGATGATTAGTTCAGCTTCAGTTAACCTCATCGGTGTTCATTGAAGTCATGGAGCACTAGCACTTGATGGTTGGCTTGGTATGACATGTGTTTGATCTCCTTCAGTTGAGATTTAGTCATTTATTGCACTCCGACTTCAGTTAGGGTTTGGTGAGTCAATTAGGGTTTTGGTCAAGTGGTTAACTAAGTGTGATTGAATGGCTAAGAGTCAGTTAAGCCAGACTCACTCATTGATTTTGAATTGCCTCCTTAGGTATTCGAATTCCTCATGGATTCAAGCTATTGTTTGACATTGTTATTGTAACCATTCATTGTTTTATTGAATATACAGAGAGGAAACCATTTCTGGTTCCGATTAACACCATTTCATGAGTATTTGTTGATTATTATTTCATGCGATTGATTCTTAATTCCTAGATCATGTGCAAGAATTAATAAGCTGGACTCTCTATTTAGCACACATCTCATACACACTCAATTGTAGCACATCATTGAGGAAAGAGAAGACACTGGGGCTAGATAGAAAGAAGGTTACTACTGTCGGGATATCACTTACTGTTTTGGGTTCTACTTTTGGTGCTGATTCTATCTCTGAGGAAGTTGCGGCGTTTTCACCATTTATGGTTTCCCCGAGGATAAACACTGTGTTCATTGTCTCTTGTGTTTGATTGATGTACTTGTTATTCTCTTAGTTAAAGATCCTAATGTATTGCTAATTTAATGATGAAATTCTAACATGGAATCAGAGCTAACCTGAGAAGAAGACACTGTGCAGCTGCGGGAACTAGGGATTCTTAGTTTGTGGATATTCCCCCACATATTTTCAGCAAAAGAAGGTTGTATTAACTCTCCTCCTTAGGGGGCATCTTTCCATCGAAGAAGAATCCAATATTGAGGTTTTTCAGTTTTGGACTCGACACTACTGCCGAAAATTAGGGATTTTCATAGAAGAGGAATTTTTCAGTGAGCCTAGCCCTCGATTCATATCCTCTCCAAAATCGAATTTAGGGATCAAATTCAAATCATTTGGTTGGACAAAACTCCAGAAAATCAAAACCCTAATTTTCTACTAAACTAGTACTGCAGGATTTCAGCTCCAAATCAAAATCCGACATCTTGACCTGGTAAGATCTAAATATTTTGTATTTCCATTTGAGGTTCTCAGTTTAAGATGTCTCATCATACCAAGCTTGATGAAAAGCTTGAGGGAGATGATAAATTTCGATCCTGGAAGTATAGGTTCTCCCTGGTCTTGGAAAAGAATGAGTTGGACTCCTATATCAATGAGGAGGTTCCAGTTCCAGAGGGAGATGAGGCTAAGGCATTACATAAGAAGAAGTTGGTTATGGAAAAGAGAATCATTAATGATTCTATCAAGGATCACCTCATACCACAGGTGTCCTCCCTCAAGACACCTAAAGCTATGTTTGATTCCCTAACCAAATTGTTTGAAGGAAAGAACATAAACAAGAAGATGAATCTGAGAAACAAATTGAAGAATGTAAAGATCCAAAATGCTGAGACTATTCAGTCTTACTTTACAAGGGTATCTCAGATCAAGGAACAGCTGGAAGCAGTAGATGAAGAAGTGGAAAATGCAAAAATTGTGATGACCACCTTGAATGGTCTCCCTAGATCATGGGACTCTTTCATTGAAGGCATCTATGCCATAAATAAGTTAGTCAAGTTCATCAAACTATGGGAAGAATTCTCTCAAGAAGAAGCTTCGATAGCAGCTTGAGAAGAGAAGAAGGGAAATGAATATCAAGCTCTCATTGTTCACTCCAAGAGAACCAGAAGGAAACATGATCACTCCAAAGGTAAGACCTCACATCCTAAAAGAGATCTGTCTACCATTAGATGTTACACATGTGATTAGAAAGTTCACATATCTAGATTCTTCCCTAATAAAGGGAACCTAAAGAATAAGAAGGAAAACAAGAGAAGACATCATGCTCATGCCACAGAAGATGATGAACCTTCCACAAAAATAATCAGACAAGAAAGTGATTCTTCAAGTGATGAAGAATATGTGCTGATCTATGCTCTTACAGGAACTGTTTCACATGGAAGCAATGATTGGATCATAGACAGTGGTGCTTCCAAACATATGATAGGATTCAAAGAATCATTTGTGAAGCTATCTAAACATGAGTCACCTCACAAGGTGAAACTTGGGGATGACTACTAGTATCCAATAAAAGGTAGTGGTGAATCCTCCTATATACTAGACTTTGGAAAGTCTATGAAGATGAAGAATGTATTATTTGTTCCAGGACTAAAGAAGAACCTCCTCTCCATATCTGCATTAGATGAAAAATGAATGAGGGTTGCTTTCATAGATGGCCAAGTTCTTATGTGGCCAAAGGGAAAGACTTTTGACGATACAATAGTGATTAGAGAATAAGAACGAGGTCTATACAATTTGAAAGGCCAACTAGAACAAAATTTGGTTCATGACTCAGTAGAACCAAATGAACTTTGGCATAGAAGGATTGCACATGTGCATTACATAGCACTACCACTTGCAAGAAAAGTTGTTGAAGGTCTTCCAGAAATTCAAGCAAAACATGAAGGGGTCTGCAAAGGATGTGCGAAAGGAAAGAACACAAAGAAGACATTTCCAAGTAGCGAAAGCAAAGCAAAAGGAATCTTGGAAATCATCCACTCTGATGTATGCGGACCAATGTCATCAAGCTCACTAAGCGGGTATGTGTACTATGTTTCTTTTATTGATGACTTTTCTAGGAAGACATGGATTTACTTCATGAATAATAAATATGAAGTGTTCAACAAGTTCAAAGAATTCAAATCCTTGATCGAGAACCACACTGAAAAGAAGATCAAGACTTTTCGATTAGACAATGGTGGAGAATTCACTTCAAATGAGTTCAAGGAACTATGTAAAGACTCATGGATTCAGAGGGAGTTGTCCACCCCTTATAATCCACAACAGAATGGGATTGTAGAAAGGAAGAATAGAACTATCATGGAAGCTGCAAGAGAAATTCTTCATGATCAAGATCTTCCTATGCATCTTTGGGCAGAAGCAGCCAGAACAACAGTGTATGTACAAACCATACTCCACACAGAGTACTTGAGAACAAGACTCCTGAATAAGTCTTCTCTGGTAAGAAACCAGAAGTCATCCATCTCAAAATATTTGGCTGTGCAGTGTACATGCAGATTCCAAAAGAGAAGAGGACAAAATTAGATCCTTCAAGAAAGAAGGGTATATTTGTGGGATACTCTAAAAGCTCGAAGGCTTAAAGAATATACTTCCCAGGGTTCAAGAAGATTGACATCATTAGGGATGTAACATTTGACAAAGATTTAGCATACATCAAATCCAGAAAGAAACCTGCTTAAGAACCTGAAGAAGCAAAAGCTCCCAGAATTCATGATACAATCATGAATGAAGAAACTCAAGAAGAAGATCAAGAATTTGAAGAACCACAAAGACCTGTAGATAAACCATAGGAGAATAATCCTCACAAGAGGAAAGATGCTTGGGTATGAGAGATTATCCAAGGTGTGAAAATATATGGGGTTCCAGAAGAGAATCTCAGAGAAAGAAAGAGGACCAGATCATGTTCCAGTTATGTAGCTTTACTATGTGATTTTATTGATAAAGAACCTTCCAAATATGAAGAAGCGATAGAACAGAAAGAATGGAAGGATGTGATGATTGAAGAGTATCAATCGATCATGAAGAATGATGTTTGGGATGCTATCCCAAGACCAAAAGGGAAGTCAGTTGTAACTTCCAAATGGATCTACAAGATCAAGCATGCTACAGATGGTAGCATAGAAAAATATAAAGCAAGATTTGTTGCTCGTGGTTTCTCATAGAAAGAAGGAATAGAATATGAAGAAACCTTTGCACCTGTAGCTAGATACACTTCCATCAGATTAGTACTTTCTCTGGCTGTAGTGATGAAATGGAAGATACACCAAATGGATGTCAAGACTGCTTTCTTGAATGGTGTCGTAGAAGAGGAAGTGTATGTGGAGCAGCCACTTGGTTTTGAGACACATGACAGAGAGTCTCATGTGTGTAGATTGAAGAAAGCCCTGTACGGTTTGAAACAGGCACCCAGGACATGGTACGACAGAATTGACAGCTTTATATCTAGTTTGAGATTTACCAAGAGTAAAGCAAATTCCAACCTTTACTACAAGGTTGAAGATGGCAACCTAATGATACTCCTACTATATGTAGATGATCTGTTTGTGACAGGTATGGATGGGTTGATTACTAATACGAAGAGAAAGCTTACTGCCGAGTTTGAAATAAAGGACTTGGGTATGATGCATTATTTTCTAGGTATGGAGGTGTGGAAAACTACAGATGGAATCTTCCTTGGATAAAAGAAGTATGTAGTAGAGATCCTGAATATATTTGGGATGATGGACTGCCAGGAATTAACCACACATATGGCATCAAATTTGAAGCTATTGAGTGATTCTTCATCAGAATTGATTGATCCCACGATGTATCATTAGATGATTGGGTCATTGATGTACCTGATGAACACAAGACCAGATATTTGCTTTTCTGTGAACACCTTGAGCCAATACTTGAAAGATCCGGTACATGTTCACTTGACTGCTACAAAGCATATTCTGAGGTACCTGAAGGGTATGGTTGATTATGGGCTCAAGTATAAGACTGATCAAAGGATTAACCTGGAGGGTTATGTTGATTCAGATTGGGCAGGAAGTGCCATCGATAGGAAGAGTACTTCAGGATGTTGCTTCAGTATGGAATCAGGTGTGATCTCGTGGTTTAGCAGGAAGAAATCCTGTGTGGCATTAAGTACAGCTGAAGTAGAGTATGTCATAGCTTGTTCAGCTAGTTTTGAGGTAGTATGGCTAAGGAAGATACTATGTAATTTATTTGATCTCCAGTTAGGTTCTACTTGTATATACTATGACAACCAGAGTTGTGTAGAGTTGTCAGAGAATCTTGTATTCCATGACAAGTCGAAGCATATCGAGATCAAGTATCACTATATCAGGGATATGGTGCGGAGAGGAGCAGTGAAGCTCCAGTATGTTGTGACGAACGAACAGATAGCTGATGTGTTGAATAATCCATTGGCTAGGGTGAAGTTTGAGTACTTTAGGGAGAAGCTTGGTGTTCTCCAGATCGATATTCCTCCCATGAGGAAGTGATGTGTCTGTGTTGATCCCTTCTAACATGGTGAGAGGATTGGTTCCTTCCATGGTCAGATGTAAGTGCTGTGCCATTCTGACATGGTGAAAGGATTGGTTCCTTCCATGGTCAGATATAAGTGCTATGCCCTTCTGACATGGTGAGAGGATTGGTTCCTTCCATGGTCGGATGTAAGAGCTGTGACATGGTGAGAGGATTGGTTCCTTCCATTTTCAGGTGTATGTGATGATTCCACATCCAGCATGAAAAAGGGCTAGCTCTGTGAAGACACATCTAGTATGAAAAAGGACTAGCTCTGTGTGGATGCCACATACAGCATGAAAAAGGGCTAGCTCTATGAATACACATCTAGTATGAAAAAGGACTAGCTCTGTGTGGATGCCACATCTAGCATGAAAAAGGGCTTTCTCTGTGAAGACGCATCTAGTATGAAAAAGGACTAGCTCTATGTGTGTTCCACATCTAGTATGAAAAAGGACTAGCTCTGTGAAGACTCATCTAGTATGAAAAAGGACTAGCTCTATGAAGACTCATCTAGTATGAAAAAGGACTAGCTCTGTGTGTGTGCCACATCTAGTATGAAAAAGGACTAGCTCTATGAAGACTCATCTAGTATGAAAAAGGACTAGCTCTATGTGTGTGCCACATCTAGTATGAAAAAGGACTAGCTCTGTGAAGACTCATCCAGTATGAAAAAGGACCGGCTCTATGTGTGTTCCACATCTAGTATGAAAAAGGACTAGCTCTATGATGATACACCCAATATGAGAAAGGACTGGCTCTGTAGATGTACATCTAGCATGAAAAAGGGTTGGCTCTGTAGAGATTCCTATGATGAGAAGAATCAAGAGATAGCACTCGTGATGATGACCCAGTGATGATCCAGATTGAGTGATGATGATTCAGATCCAGTGATGACGATCCAGCAATGATGATCCAGATCAAGTGATGATGATCTAGATCTAGTGATGATAATCCAGCAGTGATGATCCAGATCCAGTGATGATCCAGATTCAGTGATGATTCAGATCCAGTGATGATCCAGATCCAGTGACGATCTAGATCCGATGATGAAGATGAATTGAAGATGAAGATGACTTGAATATGAATATGACTTGAAGATGAAGAAGAATTCAAGATGACAAGGACTCGATAATGATCCAGAAGATACAGAGAAGAAGACTTGTGCTGAAAATTATGTCAAAAGAATACCTTCCTGGTTAAGAGGGAGTGTTGATGTATATGTAACTTTGGAATGTATTTCACTTATATTTCTTATATATTGTAACCTGATGTTTATTCCGGGATGTAATTGAGTCATTTCATTCCCCGATGTTCCTATCGGGAAGATCTATAATGTAAAAAAGTCATGTCAAGTCATTGTGGGTAACCCTCCTATTGTCTAAGGGTTAAAGTCCACGCAGTTCTGGGGCACTAAGGTTATTAGACTCTCCTAGAGAGTTCGTCCCTAGTAGGATTTTAGTCATGTCGGGATTAGTATAAATAGAGAGCTGGACTTTCTATTTAGCACACATCTCATACACACTCAAGTGTAGCGCATAGTTGAGGAAAGAGAAGACACTAGGGCTAGATAGAAAGAAGGTTACTGTTGTCAGGAGATCACTTACTGTTTTGGGTTCTACTTTTGGTGTTGATTCTATCTCTGAGGAAGTTTCTGGGTTTTCACCATTTATGGTTTCCTTGAGGATAAACACTGTGTTCATTGTCTCTTGTGTTTGATTGTTGTACTTGTTATTCTCTTAGTTAAAGATCCTAATGTATTGCTAGCTTAATGATGAAATTCTAACATTACACATAGAGGTAACGTACATTGACCACAAGGAAAGTGTGGTGATGACCAAAGGCATGAAATCACTGATCCTGTCCCATTTTCAACTTCACAACTTGAGGATTTGAGGAAAATACTGATATTTGATTCTCATTATATGATGATGACAAGAAATGTGTATAACATACCCTTTTACAAGCCTATAAGAAGAGGTGATCTACAAATTTATTCTATTCATTTAAGAACTTATCCCAAATCAAGTTCAAATTTCATAATAATTTGAAGAACTTGTCCCAAATCAAGTTCAAATTAAAGTTGCAATTAGAGAACTTGTCCCAAATCAAGTTTTCATTGAAGAAGTATTTTTGAAATCCACCATAGAATTATTTTTGTAGCCATCAGATACTAGTTTTGTATCCACCATGGATCCCATTTGTAGCTCATTTATAGCCACAAAAGTGCTCAACTACCACCATCAAAGAAGTGCTTATTTTCAGCCACCAAAAAGTGAATTTACAACTACCAAAGAGCTCCTTTGTAGCCATAAAAGGTTCTTTATAATCCATCAAAAATATATTTTGCAGCCATGGATCTCCTATCTCCCCATCTCAGTTGCTACATAGTTGATATCCTGTATCAAGTCTTGTAGAAGGAGTCCCTAGAAGCTTTACAAATCATGTCCTATGAGGACATATTCACTTATATTCAAAAAATAAAAAATGCCATTGGAAAAATTGTCCCAAATCATGTCCATGTTGAAGAATACCTCTAGAATGTCTTCTCATTCTCCAAATATATAGACTTTACTCCTACAGTTCACCGAGTTTCACACAAAAGCTTCAAGGGATTTTCTCCATTTAAAGCAAGGAGTGGTTAATAATAACCATTCAAACAATTCTAAGAGTTTGGATATCATGAATGGGATCACATGCACTTCAAAAGAAGTAGGAGTTCACAAAGGTATGAAAAGATCTTCACAAATCCCTTTACCAAGCAGCAGTTCACCCAGTTGAGAGCATATTTAGAAGTAAAGGCATTTTTTAAGGAGGCTCCTTAAAGTCTTCTTTTCACATTCTCTTTTATGGGTTTTTTTTTTCATTGTTTTTTTCCCCTCTTTTCCAAATTTTTAGAGAATTTTGTGTGCATGGATACCTTATATTTTTGCAAATTGTTCGGAGCCATTTTTTAGTTAGTTTGTTTTTAGCTAGTTAGGCTTATGGGGGGGTGTTAGAGTAAATAACCATTCTAGAACTTGTCCTCATGAATCCAATGGGACCAACCACACTCAAATACACCTCTTGAGTCATCCTTGAGTCAAAACCCTAAGATTGATGAAGCATTCCTAATTTTGGGGTTACATTCCATAATTTGGGGGGATTTCTCATTGATTTAAGGAGAAAATTGAGTGAAGGATGAGTGTAACCCACTAAAATAAGTCCTAACTGACCCTAACTATTCCTAATGGGTCCTGTAGTGACATTATCTCCCTATTTTAGTTCCTTTCATCTTAGCTTAGCTCAGTGCACACCAATTCAGTTTGGTTCTGTTCAGTTCAGTTCGGTTCAGTTCAATTCAATTTAATGCAAATTAATTAAGTTCAGTTAAATTTAATTAAGTGCACATTAGTTTAGTTAAGTTCATTTTAGTTCTATTCAAATTATTTTAGAATAGTTCAACTCAAAGCTTGCATGACTAATAGAGGTTATTTATGCTAAATTAATCCTGAATATCATGGGAAACTCGAATCATCTCCTATCCTAGTTCGATTTGCCTCTCTATATATTGTAATCGCCTCCATTCAATTGATTAATGAAATTGATCATTCATTTCTCTTCCATTTGGAGTTTCTTATGTAGTAATAAATGTTGTTCATTTATTACATTATGATTTGATAGTTGATTTGATTTTCATTGAATATCTCGTTAGTTTATGAACTTGAATTATACATGTTCAAATATTATAACAATACGATCATTTTTGGAGGAAGATGAACTATTTATGAAATGGTAGCATTAAGAGTAGTAAATCTATATCTGTCATACACCACTCCCCCAAAAGCACATATTTCTCAATAGATACTCCCTTTGGTTGTAGATCAAAGTCATCCATGGGCCTTTTTTGATGGGGCATGCCAAGGTGATGGGAGATTCATCTATATCAATTCAACGATGAGGAACAAGGTTCAAATAATTAATGTACACTTGCAATCCCTCTCTCAATAGGTAAAGTAGGTCTTTCTAACTGTACTGCATGTTCATTATCACCATATATAAAGGGATAATAATGAATGGGATGATATGTTGTCCAAGGAAGGTTTATCCCTTGAAGTTGGATCTTATCATATTCTAACCCATGAAGGATCCAATGAAACTATAGTATTTGAGAGATTAGGTGATATTGTTGCAAATTGACTCTATGTTTTTCTTGTTGAATTATCTAGTTTATGACGTCATGTATGAGTTTAGGAAAGGTAGTTAATCTACATAGTAGTTTCCCTTTTTCAAGTTTTTGTGATGATCTTTGTCTAAAGGGATGGAACTAACATCTTCAGTTAAGACTCAATCAAAAGCGGTCATTCTTTAAGCACTTTTAGACTATACTTTGAACTTAATCTCTAATAATAAAAAAGTACATCTTTTTCCTAGGAAAAAAAATTTGCAAAAATTTAAATTTTGAACATAGCATCAATCACAAAATAATTGGAAACAGTGAATAATAAAAGCATAAAAATAATTCATGCATACACATGTAATTTATCCTTCAAAATTAGGTTTTCACCTTAACAAAACCTTATTGTTTATAAGGAAATATCCTGATGCTCATGAACTTAACATATGTACAAACTAGTCAATCCATCACGGAGCTAAGTTGCACACCCTATTGAAAAGGAATAGACTGCACAAAATGACGATTGGTAGAAGTACGCCATGTACATATTGTAATATGAATTTCTCCATATCTATAAGAAATATATGGATTTGTATGAATTTATTCTTCGGCCTACTTGATTATTGGTTGATATTCTAGTTCCTTATGTCTCTGCCTTCTCTCCTATGGTTTCTTAACTTCCTAAATCGCTCAACTAGCTGTGGTGTTTTCCTTGTAATTGCTAATTAAGGAATGGAAAGTTGATTTTGAAGGAGAAATTACTCATGTATGAATTTGTTTTTATTATTTTGTTATTTACTATCTATAGATATTTTGTGATTGATGTTATGCTCATAATTTAAACTATGCTATTAATTGAGATCATAAAGGCAACATTTAACTAGATGAGGAAAGTTGACATGGTATCAAAGCTACATGTTTTGATTGACATCCACAATTTTTTACTATAGTAGATCAGCTACCGAAGGAAACTATTGACAACTACCATAAACAAGGATGAATAGTTTGAAAGGTTTCAGTGTTTTTGTAGTAAATCTTAGGGATGGCATCAACTATTCTCTAATTAGAGGACATATTTGAAGGCACCTCAAATTTCCTATCATTGAAAGTCAGGGTCACACACTTATTGTAAGAGAATGATATATGGGATATCGTCAAGTATGTTGCGACTCGACTGACAAATCCACAGGATTTGACAGTTCATAAGAAAAAGAAAGTCCATAGGATTTGGCATTTCATAAGAAAAAGGAAGTGAAGGACAAGCATATGATGATGAATTATATATAAGGGATCATTTAATCCCTCACATGTTTGAGAAGAATATTACAAAGTACAAGTTTGTTTCTCAAGTTATCCTTTACCAAAATGAGAACATAAACAGAAATATGATATTTCATAATAGACTTATACCTATAAACATGACTAGGTCATACACAATGACTAGTTACTTGATGACAACCACACAGATTCATGATAAACTTACATGAATTGGGAAGAATATTGAGGCACATACTTAGTAAACATGGCATTGAATGGATTCTTAGCTTCATGGGAAAAATTTGCCCAAGGAATTTGTTCTTGTGATAATATTCCCTCCTTTTAAAGGTTTTGGGATGAGTGTATCCAAGAGGAGACTCAAATGGAATCAAAGGCTAGTAAGAAGGGTGGTGATGTTGACCTTTCCCTATTTGGTCAAACAAATAAGGGAAGAGGTAAAGGACCCATCAAGGGAAAGGGAACAAGTGAGGACTAAACCTCATAGCCAAGGAAGAAGGATTTGAATAAGATAAAGTCATTGATATGTCATGATCATAGACATTATGAATCATAGTGTCTATACAAGGATAATGGTGAAGGGAAGCACAAAACAAATTAGGTAGCAACCTTTGTTGAAACTCAAAAAAATGATTTTGCATCCAAGTTCAATAAGGATTTATTGATGGTATATTTCAATTTTTCCAACAATTTTTTGAGGGGTGCATGGTATGTGGACAATGGGGAATCTCGACATATGACAATAATGAAGTAGTTGTTTTCAAGACTAAAAGTGAAAAATGGAGGAGTTCGATTTGAGCTTGGTGATGATTCCAAGTATCGATAACAAGATTTGGTATTATTCCCTTCTATCTCTAATTAGGTAACTTTTTAGATTTTGACGATATTTTTTTTGTTCTAGGTCTCAAAAAAAAATTCTTTCAGCTTTAGTTATGGAAAATAAGGGATTTATAGTAGAGTTCAAGAACTAGAAATCATGTATTAGGACCAATGTGTTATAGATAAATCCCTCCTACAGATAAGTGAGACCTCCCTTAGGTATTCCCAATGCCCAATAAAGATAGTAGGGGTATAGATTGATAACTTTACCTCTATATCCAACCCTTTTGCTTATGCAAAAACTAGAAAAGAGAATGATTCAAGCATACCTTCTTTCCAAAAGTTGTCCTTCGTATGATCCCAGTTGGTGTAGTTACTAGAGATCCTTTGCTCCAGATTTCAAACATTTTCTACCTACACTCAAAGAGACAAGAGACACCTTCCTCAAATATTTTCAACAATATAGAGTGCACAAAGAGTATAGATATAATCTAGTTAATTCCATAAATAACAAGATAACATATTATAATTGCATACCATATAAATAACACAATGAATATGGGGGAAACCATCAATATCTATATCAAAATGGAAATCAATACATCACCATGTTCTTTCCTGGATTCATCATATGAAGGATCTCCTTGAATCCTTGATCCCAAATCCTCCTCACCTCAATCACCAAAGGTTGGGATCTCTCTCAATGATGATCATACAAGGAAGGAAGAGAGTTGCTCTCTACAAATGGGAAACATTTACTTTCTCTCTCTCTCTAGATATAAGGAGAGAAATATGTATCCACTAAGGAATCCAATAGCATAAAGATACTCTCCAAGATATCTCCTTTTCTCTGTTGGGGCACCTTCATTATATAGGTGGATGGTGAAGGTAGAGGGGCCTGTGTGTAACATAATTTTTGAGAAAACCCATGCCCCACTTTCTTAGGATTCCCACAAATAACGTCTCTTATGGCATGAGTGGAAATGGATAAGTGTTTCTTCCCACCAATATGTTGAGAGGTTGGAGAGATGCCACTAGCATGACATAAAGTATAATGTCTTTCTCCCATTAGGATTACTAGAGGTTAATAGATTTCCCCTACTAGGATTAGTATATGCTAGTGGTTTTCCCCCAATAGATTACCAGAGGCTAATAGATTCCCCCCACCATGATTAGTAGAGGATAATTGTTTTCCCCTACTAGGATTCATAGAGGATAATAGTGTGTCCCCACTAGGATTAAAATAGGCTAATGGTTATCTCCCTCGTCTTAATTTATTCCACCTACACCTACATCTCTTCTTGGTGTTGGAGATGTTTACTAATATCCCTATAATAAGCACATCATGTGTTGTAATGGGAACATGGTCCCCATAAGATGGTATAGGATCAAAACATGGAATCTCATCACGAGTGGATGAGGAAGGAGGAATAGGAGAATTTGTATGCTCCATGGATTTTATCTCATAGGTATTAATCATCCTATAGATATTGAGGGCAAGGACACATATAAAAGTGGTGGGGGTAGCATGAATGTACCTAGAAACATAGAATATTTAAACATACCAGTACCCACACTCATCATGGTTGAATTGGAAGCACTAACAAGGGGTATATTTTTACCATTGGAGACCTTTGGATCAGTGGTGCAAAAGTTTAACTAATCAATAGTGACTAATTTCCCTTCATGGGGAAAATGAATCACTAGAAAAATAATAGAAACAACTGCGTGCATGGCATAGGACCAACTCCATCATAGTAATATATTGTAATCCAAGGGTGAATCCATAACCTCTATGTCTGCATTGACTGTATTCCCTCCTAACTCAACTGGAAAACTTAATATGATCCCTTTCGGTTGGAATTAATGGCCATAAAATGCTTGCAACATATTAGTGGAAGAATCAAAAGTGGGGGAACCCAATGCTTTCCAACAAAATGCTGACATGACACAAGTAGAGACTCCCTTATACACAATGGTGTGATAGATGGTGACCCCTTGTGACTTGACTTGGATTTGGAATTCCACTTGAGGGGGAAGCCTTGGTGTAGCATGGCCTAAGTTGAAAGCAGTGGCATTGGTGTTAGACAAGTCGATGCCACTGTTGACATTCAATAATTCCTTCTTCCCAGGACAACTTTGGTGCTCTTCTAGAGCCGACATCATGCAAGGGGATTGCACCAAGTCTTAAACAATGTTGTAATGATGGGAAGATCATGGTAGAAGGTTGGTATTATTAACCAAGATTTTGGGAAGGTGATGGAGAGAATAAAGTGTAGGTTTTTTAATGTGAAGAGAACCATCTGGTTGCTCAAGAATGACTTCATCGGTGACAATATGTTTACCATAATTTTCATAGTTCTTAGACATAGTTTTTAGTTGATGTATTTATCTAATAAGAACAAAAATACATTAGATGTGGATCCCCAATAATGTTATTGATTCTGGTTTCCTCCTTGGGAGGGTGTGGGAGGCATAGTGACCAACTGTTGGTTGTTATAAGGAAATGGATGAGTGAGAACAACAGGTGAATATAGGTTCCCACGCTGAGAAAGGTATTTTTGAATCTCTCCCATGAGAGGACATACATGAATAGGATGTTCACCTTTGCACACAGAAAATACGTACAATTTCTTCTTCTTACCCCCTTCTTCTTGCACAAGAGTGTTATTGGTGGGTGGAGGCTCCGTCCTTGGTTCATAATTTTTATTACTTCAATGGTTGTTTCTCTCTTTTCCCCCTTTATATTTTGTGTTACTTTGTTGAGTTGTTTTTAATGTGTTGACTTGGGAGGGTATGGAAGGGGAAGTGGCATGGGAGTTATGTGTTGTATAACAGTCTGAGGAGTGGTGATTGAAATTTTACTCACTTGATCCACTAGGTGGCTCACCGAACGATTAGAGACAACCTTGATCACTCCATTAGCATGGGAACCAGGAGGTTGGTGAGGATATATGGAAGGGCAAGGAGCATGAGGTATAATGTCATATAATGTGTCATATTGAGAGTAAATCAAATCTAGTTATTGAGCCTTCAAGTTTACTTTCTCCTCAGTTAATGCACCTGACATGGCATTGTATTTTGCGTTGGGTAGTAAAAAATACTTCACAAACCAATCAATTAAAAACTAATCATGGATCTTTGTGTGAATCAAGTGTCGCCTCCTTCTCCATTCATGGATATGATCGTTTTAAAGAAATGTAACTATGGAAGATATTCTATTTTTGTATTATTATTATTATTATTATTATTACCCCTTCTAGATATGTTGTTCCTTCGATTATGGATGTCATTGATGTATTTGGTCATGCAAATCCTTGTGGTAAAACCACCATTGTAAGTCGGGTCAGTAGTACCCACAAAAGTATTATTAAAATGTATTTTTGAGTCTTCCAAGACAAGTTAGGCTTGGAAGCAAGGAGATGTAATACTTATTGGGTTATTAGGCTTCTTAGTTGATTAGTATAAATAGGAGAGGTGCCCCCCTCATTTGGGAAAGTAGAGCACCCAATCAAATTTGCTATAGAGAGGAGAAACAATCCATCTAAGGAGGAGGAAGTTGTCTAGTCTTATTCTTTGGGTCTTACACTGTACTTGGTTGAAGTCTACATCGAGGAAGTTTTGCTGGGTTTTCTTCCCCATGAGGATTTCCTAGGATAAATATGTGTGTTCTTTGTTTGTTCTTTTGTGCTTTTTATTATTTTAGTGATCCTTTTGTTTTGGCATAACAACTTTTAAAATCTCAACATGGTATCATAGCCAACCTGAAATAAGACATTGTGCAGCAATGTTATCGTAGTACAACAAGCTGGGGATCACTATTACGGAAACCTCCTTCCACAAATCAGTCAGAAAATAAGAACCATTCAATTCACCCTATGAGGGTGCATCTTTTTGTCAAAGAAGTTTTAAATTTAGTGGAGTTTCAATTTTTGACCTACCACTACTGCCAGCAGAAACTAGGGAATCATATTTTTCAAGGTTCCATCCACATATTCCATAAAAGCAAGATACATTCTAGATCACCTTGGGGAGTGTTTATGTTGAAACTACTTTGCTACATTTTTTTCATTTTTGGGCCCCTCCTTACATTTTGTATGTTTACACATGTTTCCCAACTCAGTTAAGTCCTCTCTACGTACTTAACCTTTCCTAGGAGCTCAAGCAAAAGGTTTTCCCTAAGCTTGAAAGTTTCCACATACATCGACGTATCATAAGGATTCAAAAGCGTGGAAATGGAAATGCAAGATTGAAAAAATTAAAAGTGAAACTTCATGAATTATTGGAATCCCGATTTCTCATTTCCAAAGTGTGGAAAGGCAGAAGAGAAAATGTAGAGCCGAAAAGTTAAAATTTTAACTCCGAAAAATATGACATTCCGCTTTCTGATTTCCGCAGTCCGGAGGGGGGAAGTGGAAGTGCAGAGGTGAAAAATCCAAATTTTAATTCCAAAAATGTTGACATTCTGCTTTCTGATTTCCACATAGATCGATGATCCAGAATCACCCTGCAAAAGATCGACGATGCAGAAAGGTGGAAAAGGAAAGGGCAGAAGTAGAAAATCGGGAGTCGAAAAAGCCAAGGTTTTGGTAATAAAAATATGGAATCCCAATTTCTAAATTTTGTATAGATCAACAGCCAAAGATGAATCTAGCATAAAATCAATGTTTCAGAAGGTTTCCAAAGTGCGGAGGAAGAAAGTCAAGAGAGGAAAGTTAAAGTTTAACCTTCGTGAAAATTGCAAAGTTTGATTTTTGATTTCCACTTTCTGAAAGTGTGGAGGCAGAAAAGAGCTGTCAATACTGCATGATCTAATGGTTCAAATCAGGCCCGATACATCTTTGAGATGATCTAAGCCATCCAATCTTTGTTTTGGTTTTTTACCATGAACCATTGGGGAAACTGAGAATTTTTCCTTCGAAGATTAATTAGATAAAATTGTTTGTGTGATAGGACACTGGTCATTATCATTTTGATCAATGCATATCATTAAGTTGAAGATACTCTGAATTTTTTTGTTTCTAGTTCAGATGTAGCTCTCATTATGTTTCATTGTATATTGCAGGTATTATGGTTCACCAATCTAGGATGGTAACTTTTGAATGGGATAAAGGATACATCAGTGGACGGTTGAGATGAAGAAAATCATTGAAAACTGGCTAAAGAGGTTCTAACTGTCAATGTCATCAAGAGAGATTGAGTCCATGTGGTTAAAATTCCCAAACTTATCCACCATGCTCATTCTAGCAGTTTTCTCGATTTGTTTTTGTGATCATGGAAAATCTGCTAGATCGGATTTTGTTAGAATTTCTATAACTGAATTTGGTTCTGTTTCAAGTAGAGCCTCAAGATCCCATAATGCTATAAATAAGAGGTGCAGAGCATCAAATAGGGACTTTTTCTTGGTGAAAGAATTTTGGACTATTCATTTAAAAGAGCTACCTCTTTGCTAATAAGAAGGATCATTTTGCTGGAATAAAGGTCCTGTGCAGAGATTTACTCGGAGTGTGTAAGATGCATAATGTAGAATTATTTCTTCTTGCTTCTGCACATCATATAGTGAGATTATTCTAACCTCCCGAAACTACTTCCTTGGTCATGAATGTCTGTTGTCTGTATAAATGTTTGTGTATGATAGGGTAATTAATGGTTTAATCATATTAGAGGCATCTCTGGTATTCTTTCTATTGTGAATTTGATTATTGTGTTGATATGTTTATATGTGAGACCTTTATGAGAATTTATAGTATATTACTCTGAACTCTAAATTGGATCCCTAAAAGGGGATATAATAGTTTAGTTTTAGATCTAGATTACACCTGCATTTAGGTTAGGCATCTCCATTTCATCGTTAAATAAGAAAATATATAAATAGTGGGCTAGGTTGTAACCAATAAAAGATTAAAGAAATTAATCTACGGTAGCTGGAACCGTGAACCAGACGGATTCCCCACACCAAACGGTGTATGATCTAATTGGGATTGTTCACTAGGAATAATCCCTACTATTTGGTACCTGGGATTTTCTAGGCATCAATAGAATTGGATCTAGAAGGAGAGCTTGAGCTAGCGCATGGCCAGTAGAGAAAATCCAATTTTCAGAGAAGATTATGTTAAAATTCCATATGCTAAGATAGATCATCAGCATTAATTTCAATTTCATAACAAAAGCATATAAACAGGATCACTGAAAGAAATAGTATCACAAGAACAACACAGAATCCTAGGAAAACCCTAAAGGGAGAAACCCATCAAAAGCTTCCTCAATATAGATGCCCCAAAAAGATAAAAGGTAAAACCCAAAATATTGATCCTCCTTCTTCTCCAGCCACAACTCTTTCTATCTTTCTCTCATGCGCTACACAAGTGAGTGTGAGTGTGTTTAAATCATAAGCACCTCACCTCTATTTATATTCTTTCGTTCACTTAATAATTAATCTAGTTATGTAGGCTCAAGTAATCCTAATTTAATTATGTAGGCTTGAGTAACTAAAACTGGGGTACTAATGACCCGACTTACAATGGAGGGGACTTCCTCATGACTCTTATTATTTCTCCCAATTAGAAACATCGAGGTATAAAGAAATATAGTAGGAACATCGGGGACCACAAAGAAATACATATAGAATATTATTCAAAGTTACAATATTTCAACACTCCCCCTTAACGACAAGGGTATTCTACAACAACATCAACATGAACAATAGTAGGAGAGAGAAGGCATAATCAACATCATCAGGGTGATACATATATATATCATTGGAATATTTTCAACATCATATAGTCTTCATCTTCAATTTCAGCAGCAACAACATTTTAACTGATAACATCATCATCAGTACTTTAGTCTTCATCTTCAATCTTCAGCAGCAACAACACTATGACTGCTCAATTGATAACATCATCATCAGCACTTTGGCCTTTTTATCAGAAACATCATCATCAACACTTTGACCTTTCGATCAGAAACATCATCATCAACACTTTGACCTTTTGATCAGCAACATCATCATCATCATATTCTGATCTTTCGATCAACATCATCATCATCGTCATAGTCTGAAATTTCGATCAGCATCATCATCATCATCATCATAGTCTGATCTTTCGATCAGTAACATCATCATCATCACACTCTGATATTTCAATCAGTAAGATCATCACCATCACACTCTGATCTTTCAATCAGTAACATCATTATCATCACACTCTGATCTTTCAATCAGGAACATCATCATCAGCAGCAATAACCTACAATCCGCAATACAAAGATGAAAGTTTTCAGATCACTTTTGGACTTAAATTCCAGGGATAATGCAATCCCACCACATTATTGACAAATGAAGTCACTAGATTCAATTATAGGATAATCACTCCCTATCACTTTAGGAATAAGTCCAAGGATGATGCAATCCTACCACGTTCTCGAGTAACAAAGTCACCAGATCTGTTCTAAACAAAATTTCAAGGATGATACAATCCTACCACATTCTCGAGTACTGAATTCACTGGATATGTTTTGAAAAAAAATTCAATGATGACACAATCCTACCACATTCTCAAGTACCAAACACATCGGATCCGTTCTAAACAAAATTTCAAGGATGATACAATCCTACCACATTCTCAAGTACCGAAGTCACTGGATCTGTTCTGAACTGAAGTTCAAGGATGATACAATCCCACCACATTCTCAAGTACTGAAGTCACCAGATCCATTCTGAAAAGAATTTCAGGGATGATACAATCCCACCACATTCTCAAGGATCGAATTCACCAGATCCATTTTGGATAGATGTCCCACGATGATACAATCCCTCTTCATTCTCGACGACCGAAGTCACCGGATCACTTTAGGACAAGTGTCCAGGGATGATACAATCCCACTGCAACATCACTACTCCTGATTTTAAGGAAGGTATTTCCAAACAACACCAAGCTTTTCTCTAAAGTGTTCAAACTTTACTTGAGACAAAGGCTTTGTCAGCACATCAACAACTTGTTCATCAGTACTTACATACTGGAGCTTTATGGCTCCCTTCTGCATCATATCTTGAATGTAGAAATATCGTATTTCTATGTGCTTCAATCTATCGTGGAACACTGGGTTCTCTGTCATCTTTATACAACTTTGGTTATCACTTAGAATCACGATAGTATCCAATTCTAGGCTGAATAAACCTGACATCAACTTCTGAATCCATATGGATTCACAACTAGCAAAGCAAGCTGCTATATATTCTGCTTCAGCCGTGCTAAGAGAAACACTGGATTGTTTCTTGCTAAACCATGAAATCATAGCAGATCCGAGACTATAACATCCACCTGATGTGCTTTTCCTGTCTGATACACTTCCAGCCCAATCTGCATCTGTATAGCCATATAGTTTGTACTCATGGTTTCCATCATAGTATATACCAAAGTCTATAGTCCCTTTTAGATATATCATCACATGTTTTGTAGCTATTAGGTGAACACGTCTAGGTTGAACTAGATACTGACTCAAGGTGTTCATAGAAAAACAAATTTTTGGTATGGTATTTGTTAGATACATCAATGACCCAATAATTTGTTTGTATTGAGTCACCTCCACTAACTCTGATGAGTCATCAGCTAACAACTTCAGGTTGGAATCCATGGGTGTGGCCATGGATTTGCATTCCAACTTATTGAATCTTTTCAATAGCTCTATAGCATACTTTCACTGGTTGAGAAATATTCCTTCTAAACTTTTGCATACTTCCAAACCTAGGAAATAATGCATTAACCCAAGGTCTTTCATCTCAAATTCTTCGGCGAGTTTCTTCTTTCTTTCCACAATTTGTTTCTCATTCCCTGTCAGAAAATAAATCATCCACATATAGTAATAGTATGAAAAGTTCATCTTCTATAACCTTGAGGTAAAGGTTAGGATCGACTTTACTCTTGGCAAATCCCATGGTCATCAGGAAACTATCTATCCTTCCATACCAAACTCGGGGAGCTTGCTTTAGGCCATACAGGGCCTTCTTCAACTTTCATACGTGAGTACATTTGTCTTCAACTTCAAATACTTATGGTTGTTCTATGTATACTTATTCTTCAATCACACCATTCAGGAAGGCTATTTTCACATCCATCTAGTGTAAGTCCCACTTCATCATGGATGCAAGTTCCATGATAACTCTAATTGAAGTATACTATGCTACAGGTGCAAAAGTCTCTTCATAATCAATTCCCTCTTTCTGAGAGAAACCTCTGGCCACAAATATTGCTTTATACTTCTCGATACTTCCGTCAGCTGCATGTTTTATCTTGTAGATCCATTTGGAGGATACTACACGCTTTCCTTCTAGTTTGGGGACTATATCCCATACATCATTCCTCATTATTGACTGGTATTCTTCAGTCATTGCTTCTACCCATTCTTTTTTATGTGCTACTTCTTCGTAGTTTGTATTTTCTTGATCTACAAGATCACACATCAAAGATACATAGTTTGAAAATGTCTTGGGCCTCTTACTTACTCTTGTGGAGCCTTCATGAGCTCCATATCTTTCTACTTCTTGTATAATCTCTCTTTCCCAAGCAGGCTTTCTCTTTCATGACATCTACATTGTAGGAAGTTCTTGTGGTTATGTCATGCCATGTTATTCAAGAGCTTCATCTTCAGGAAGACATGTTGTTTCTTCATTTCTGGGAGGTGCCTCTTCCTCATACACTTTTGCATGTTGGCACTTCCTATATCTCTTGAGGCCTGCTTCTTTATCGAATGTCACATCTCGACTAATTTCGATGTGATGGAATCTAGGAATGTAAATTATGAATTCCTTGGATACTTCAGAGTATCTAACAAATATCCCCTTCTTTCTGGAAGGATCTAACTTGGTTCTTTTCTCTTTCGGTATATGAATGTATACTGGACAACCAAATATTTTGAGGTCACTTACCTCAGTCTCATTTCCCGTGAATATATTTTCTGCAGTCTTGAATCCAAGAGCACTGCCATATATTCTATTATGCACATATATAGCAGTTATGGCTGCTTCTTCCCATAGATGCATTGGAAGATATTGATCATATATCATTGTATTCACTACTTCCATCATATTCCTATTCTTTCTTTCTGCAACACCATTTTGTTGAGGATTGTAGCGATTAGTTAGTTCACTCTTGATTCCAGCATCTTTGCAAAAGGCTTCAAACTCTTTTGAAGTGTATTCTCCACCATTGTCTGATCGGAGTGTCTTGATCCTTTTGTCTGAGTGATTCTCTATCAAGGATTTGAATTCCTTGAACTTCTCAAATAATTTGCTCTTTTATTTCAAGAAATATATCCATGTCTTTCTTGAATAATCATCAATAAATGTAATGTAATATTCAAAACCACTTAAATATGTGGAGGACATTGGACCACACACACCTAAATGAATCAATTCTAACATACCTTTTGTTTTTGTTTCTCTCTTCGGAAATGGATTCTTGATATTCTTTCCTTTTTCACATCCTTTGCAAATGCCTTCATTTTTTATCTTCATGTTTGGTAATCCTGTCACTACTTTGTTCACATGAGGTAGTGCTTTCTAATTGATGTGAGAAATCCTTCTATGCCATAGTTCACTAGGATAAGTGGACTCATGAACAAGGGTTGTTTCTAAATGTCGCTTGAGTTTATATAGGCCTCCTTCTTCTTCACCAATGATAACTTCATCTTCAATATTCTTTCCTTTGGGACACATGAGTACTTGGCCATCTATGAATGCAACTCTGAATCCTTTCTTATCTAAAGCTGAGATAGAAATTAAATTCTTTTTCAGACCTGGTACATATGGTACTTCTTTCATCTTCAGGGGATTTCCTGAATCAAGCTTGTAGTTTTTTGCCCCAATTCCTTTAATCAGATATTTATAGTCATCTCCTAAAGATACTTTCCTAGGAGAGTTATTTTCTTCATGTCTTGATAGAGTCTTCTTTTGTCCCATCATGTGCTTTGAAGAACCACTATCAATAAGCCAAGTATCTTCTCTAGGTGTAATAGATCCAGAGAGTGTTGAGAATAATACATACTCTTATGCATCTTCTTCTATTGCTTTCTTTCTTGGAGGTCCTTCCTCTTCTTCTTCTTCATCTTCATCTTCAGCTAGATGAGCATGATGTATTTTTGTTGTTGTTGATATTCTTCTTATATTCTTGTCTCTTCATAGGACAATTTCTGGCAATGTGTCCTATCTTATCACAATGAAAAAATTGAAAGCCAGAGTAGTTCCTATTGGGGATACTTCTCATTTATTTTGGAACTTCCTGGGAGGTTGATACTCCCTCTTGTATCCCTTCTTGAAGTAGGATTGAATTCTTCTTCTCTTGGTATGAGTGGCTAGGGATTGATCATCCTCCTTTAGTAATGCTTCTCTATTTTCCACTCTAGTCTCCTCTTGAATGCAGTCTTCCCATACCACATCAAAGTTCATGCTTTCCTTCCTGGCACACATGATCTAGATGAATGACTCCTGGGGTCTAGTGAGACCATTGCGAGCAGTCATAACCATCTCATATTCATCAAGTTTGTCTCCAATTATTTCTAGTTGTTCTTTGATATGAGAAACCCTTGTGAAGCAGTCCTGGATGGATTCTCCATGACTCATATTGGTGCTTCTCAGTTGAGCTCTTAGATTCATATTTATGTTGATGTTTCTACCCTCATATATTCTAGATAGGGCATCATAAATTTCTTTTGGAGTCTTCTTGGATGAAACTTGAGGGATCAAGTGATCCTTGATAGAGTCAGGAATAATCCTTTGTGCCCTAATCATATCCTTCTTGCGCTTCTCCTTAGCTTTAGCTTCTTCAGGTTCTGCAACTTCCTCCTTGATATACTTATAAAGATCATTCTCTTGGAGAATGAGACCAATCCTGTATTTCCATGCTTGGAAATTCTCTATGCCTTCTAGCTTGTCCTCAAGCTTAGTGCTTGGGGCCATCTTGTCATAAAATCACATAAATTTGAAATTATTTAGAATGAGAAACTGAACTTACTAGGAGATGTGATTGACTGAGGTGAGTTGACTAGTGTGCTTGGTTTCTAGAGATCTCAAGTCTTCACCTTCCAAATCAGACTTGTGATATTCAACTATGCGGCTTCCAGTTGTTTTCTGGTTCTGTAGTTTTCCGGTAGGGCACAACTTTCTATGCGAGCAGTTTTCCAAAAATCAAATTTTTTTTCGAAACCCTAATTTCTTCTAGGGAGAGAGAGGGATTTTTCACCTTGTGAAAGTTTTCCTATTCAGGCTAGCTCTGATACCATGTTAAAATTCCATATGCTAAGCTAGATCATCAGCATTTAATTTCAATTTCATAACAAAAACATATAAATAGGATCAGTGAAAGAAATAGTATCACAAGAACACCACAAATTTATTTGGGGAAAACCCTAAAGGGAAAAACCTAGAAAAAGCTTCCTCAATATAGATGCCCCAAAAAGATAAAAGGTAAAACCCAAAATACTGATCCTCTTTATTCTCCAGCCACAGCTCTGTCTCTCTCTCTCTCTCTCTCATGTGCTACACAAGTGAGTGTGAGTGTGTTCAAATGAGAAGCACCTGACCTCTATTTATATTCTTTGATTCACTTAATAATTAATTCAGTTATGTAGGCTCAAGTAATCCTAATTTAATTATGTAGGATCGAGTAACCACAACTGGGGTACTAATGACCTGACTTAAAATGGAGGGGGCTTCCTCATGACTCTTATTAGTTCTCCTGATTAAGAACATCAGGGTATAAAGAAATACAAGTGATTCTCTCAATAGGAAAATCGGGGACCACAAAGAAATACATATAGAATATTATTCAAAGTTACAATATTTCAACAGATTATATTAGAACAACATCAGGAAATACTTGCCCTGAATTACAAGAACAAGAACAGACAGGTTCTAAAAAAGAAGAATCAGAATGTTTGTATGCTATCCAATTTGAAGAAGTAGATCTGTTTAGTATACATACCAGATCCTACATCAAGAAACTTGGGTTGGGGGTTAAAAGTTATTCCTGCTTTACCTAGAAGGCAAGCTTCCAAGAAATTTCCCTCATACACTAAGGATTAAATTCTTTTGGAAAAATTGGAAGAACTGGTAGATCTATCCATCCAATAAATTGTCCATCCTCTTGATCAATTAGATCCAAAATCCCCTGCAGCTTCTGTGTTTAGTCAATATCCACCACACTCTCCACCTCAAATCATGGTTGGTGTTAATCAACCAACATGGAGAGTACGAAATCCACTCAACTTGGCTGCGCCATTGCATGCTTTTACTAAGAACCCAGAAAAGGTGTTACCAAAATTTGATCCTAGAAAGAGTGTTTCTGTTGAAGATCACCTATACAATTTTTATCTAGATTTGAATCTCTTAAATGTTGACCATGATGATGTGTTTTGCATACTTTTTCAATATACTTTTGAACCTAAAGCATCTTCATGGTACTCAAGTTTTCAAGTGAATTCAATAGTAAATTGGGATGGTTTTGAAAAGGCATTCTTAGGTAAATTTGGAAACCATAAAACTGTAGCCACTCTCATGAAATAATTGCTATCTATGAGGATGGAAAAGAAAGAAAAGGTCCAATATTTAACCAGAGATTCACTACTCTATTGAATAGCTTTAGTACCACAACGAAACTAGTTGACGAATCTCTAATAGAATATTACACTACGACACTTGATCCTTCAATAGCAATGTTTGTAAAAAGGATTGTTAAAGTCACATTGGTAGAAAACTATGAAGAGGAAAAGAAAGTAGAGGCATATCTGGATAGTATAGCAAAGCATTCTCCATAGTTTGAATTGAAACATACCACAAGAAAAAGGCCTTTGTTGTTGACTAAGCCTAAATATGAACACTCTAATGAACTGGAAAATGTGGTGAAAATGGTGCAGAAATCGTCAAACAAGATAGTAGAGATGTAAAAGCATAAGGGAACTAGTTCGTATAGAAATCCATTCAACCCTTATTACAAAAAAAGGGAAGGGATAGGAAAATCCCAACCACCTGTGCATAATTATTATGTTTTAAATTTTAATGAGGTGGGCATGGATAAATTCTGTACTTTTCACCAGGAGCCTCATTCTGAAAAGAGATGTCCACTGTGGGTTAATTCAATGACTCTGGTTATGAATCGACTATTAGATACCCAGCTAGAAGATCCCAAAAAAGAGCAAGCCCAAACCAATGACCCATAAGAAACAAACGAAGAAACCACTATGGTATTATGGGATTGGGAACCTACTTTGGGGCTTATTGAAGATGAACCTATTGAGGAAATTCAAATGTCATCAGCTAATGTCATGAGGAGAAGTAAAGGCCCAGTAGTAGATGAAATTCTGATACAGCCTAAAATAAATAATTTTAGAGAAAACATCAAGAAAATTATCAATACTACTCAAACAACACCTAAGCCTAATCCAGCAAATACAAAAGAGACAATCCCATTAGTCAACAAACCAATGAATAAAAAATTTGATAAACCTATGGAAACTTCACCAAATAAAATAGAGCCTACTAAAGAACAAGGCATGGGGTATGACATCATGGAAGACATTAAGAAAAAAAAGGCAAACATTTCTTTGTTTGAACTATGTAATTTTCCTTAGCAAAGGAAAAAGCTTCTAGAATATTTTAATCCATAGCCTAGTAGTATCCCAGATTCCATAGAATTTGATGACGAAATAAATGAAGAAAGCATTTGGGGGGAGTCTAAATCCCAAACCTTACCTTTTTTGTTATATTTTGAGATATTTAATCATAATGTACATAATTGTTTAGTAGATTCTGGGGCTTCATCAAATGTCATGTCACTTTCAATATGTAAAAGGATTAATGGCCAACCTATACCATCCCCATCTATAATAATTCAACTAGATAGATCTATTGTTAAAGTCATAGGGGAAATGAAATATGTTCCAATTCGTTTGTCTGCAAATCCCAAGGTTTGTCAGTTTATAGACATTATGGTAGTGGATATACCAGAAGCATATGGATTGATTTTGAGTAGGGACTGGTCAATGAAACTAAATGGTTACTTTGCAACTAACTGGTCTCACATGTGGCTACCTTTCAACAATGTTCAAAACCAAAATTAAAATACTTAGAGAACCACACATGAAGTATAATGTAACTCAGTTATAGGGGAATAATAAACCTATGAACTTCTCTTCTTCAGTCTTGGGAAATTATTATTTAGAACTCGAACCAGGGAACTACCAGGATGAAGAATCCAATTGTGAATCAGACACACAACCCGATCTCCTTCAATTCTCATGGGCTGATAATATTCATTGTAATTTAGTTAACTTAGTGACTAACATCGGAGATGATACTAACTAGTTAGAGTTAGATGATAGATTTTGGTTTCTTTATTTTCATGGTTCTAGAACCCAAGAGGGATCAGGGGTAGGTTGCATCCTGATTGATCCAAACAAGAATAAACATTTTATCTCTTGTAGACTAGAGTTTGAGTGCACAAATGATATTGCTAAGTATGAAGCTCTAGTTCTAGGCATGAATAAAGCTATGGAACTTAAAGTTAAAAATTTAAAATTTTATGGGGATTTTGGGATAGTTGTCAGACAAGTAAGGTACACCATTCATTGTTTGTCTCCGCATCTTAAAGGATACCAGTATGAGGTATGGAATTTGATTATGTGCTTCAATGATTTCAATATAAATGTAGTACCTAGACTGCAAAATGATGCAGTTGACTTGTTAGCTAATTCTGCATCTAGATTAGTACCAACTAATAACAAATGTCCTATTGAATTGATTTTCAGGCCATCAGTACCTGACAATGTTACAAATCTAAGGGTATTCGATGACGATGAGAAGATTATTAATTTTTTAATGAATGAAGAATATTTTAAAGAATCCATAATAAATGAAGAAGACCATTTGCCAGGTTTACAAAATGAAGGTGCTATTCAAGGAAATTTCATGGCTAAAGCGGTAAGAACCCTCGAAGGGATGCTTGATTTGTAGAGTAAATTTTGGAAACCAACCAATGTAAAGACGAATAGTTCATCAATGTAGCATGAGCTAGTCTATCTGGGATCAGAAGCTAAACCAAAATATATCAATTTGGGTAAATGTTGCTCTCCTGGAGAAAGGTGTAAGTTTATCAAGTTTTTTCAGCCATACAAAGACATCTTTTCCTAGACATATGAAGATCTGAAGACTTATGACACTTGTATTATCCAGCACGTGATTTCCATCAAAATAGGGGAGAATCCATTTCAGCAACAAATTATAAAGAAGCACCCGAAGTTAGAACCTCTGATCCATAATGAAGTAAAGAAATTACAGGATGCAAAGATCATCTTCAAGGTTCGACATTTAGAATGGGTGGTTAATCTAGTCCCGAAGAGGAAAAATTTAGGGGAGGTAAGGTTGTGCGTTGACTTTAGGAATTTAAACAGAACATATAATAAAGATAACTATTCAGTTCCACCCATGGAACAGATCTTGCAGATGGTTTCAAGCTCATAAATGTTCTCCTTATTAGATGGATTTTCAAGGTATAACCAAGTGTTATTGGCTGAGCAGGACTGATTAAAGACAACATTTCGTACCAAATGGGGAACATTCACTTATAGAAGAATTCATTTTGGCATCATGAACGCTGGAGCCACATTTCATAGGACCATGGACATTGCATTCATAGGTTTAAGTGGCCACTGTGTAGTGGTGTACTTGGATGATGTAACTATTTTCCAAGAGAAGAGAATACCATGCCTTTCACTTGAGACAGATGTTTGACCACTGTATAAGATATGGTATATCTCTAAACCCAAAGAAAATCATCTTTGCAGTTCTTGAAGGGAAAATGTTATGGCACATCATCTCCAAGAAGGGAATCTCAGTAGATAAGGAGAGAGTTGAGGCTATAACTTAGATTCCCATACCCCATAATAGGAAATCTATGCAATCATTTATGGGCACAATAAATTTTGTGTGGAGGTTTGTCCCTGATTTTCTCAAATTGTGAAACCTCTGTAGCAAATGGTGAAGCAAAGTGTACAGTTCAAGTGGACTGACATAGAAAAGGTTTCCTTTAAAGATATCAAAATAACAATAGCTCAGGAACCTTCTTTTAAGAGTCCATAATTTGAAAAGGACTTTATTTTATATACCCTTGCTTCAGACAACTCTCTCGTGGTAGTACTAATGCAGAAAGGAGAATTGAGAGACGAGTACCCAATATCATTCATGGGTATTGGGTTACAAGTAGCTGAATTGAATTAGCTAGATGTGGAAAAGCAAGAATATGTAGTCTTCAAGGAAGATAAATAGTTCATACCCTTTATTCTAAAGAATGGAACAAAAGTTGTAGTTCCTTACCCATCTGTTAGGTCTATTTTTGTGCAGAAGGAACTACGTGAGCGAAGAGGAAATTGAGTGACTGTCCTACAGGAGTATGACCTAGAGTTCAACCCAGCTATCATCATCAAAGGTCAACAGTTGTGCAAGTTGATGGTAGATAATCAAACTGATAAGAATATTGATGGGGAGGATGAAGCTGGAGTGAACTTGATTGATGTATGTCCTATTTTAACTACTCCCAAATCTTGGTACAAAGATTTGGTGTACTATCTTCAACATGGATATCTACCAGAGAATTGGAGCTCCAAGTAGAGAAGGGAACTTCGGTTGAAGTCAGCCCCATATCAAATAATATATGGAGTGCTTTTCAGGAAGAATTATGATGGATTTTTGCTCAGATGTCTGGAAATAGAGGATGCCTCCAAAATAGTCAAAGAATTACATGAATAACCATCATGAAAACATTATTCTAGGGATACCACAGCTCACAAGATACTCAGATTTGGATATTACTAGATAACTTTTTTTAAAGATGCCCATACCTATGCAAGAAAGTGTGATGTATGTCAAAGGAATGGTGGCAAATCGGAAAAAGCAGTGGCACCGTTACAACCTGTTACTATTTTAGAGTTGTTTGAACAGTGGGGCATATATGTTATTGGGGAAATCAATCTGAATTCTTCATTACAACATCAATATATCCTCATAACTACCGATTATTTCACACGATGGGTGGAAGTTATTCCATTTTTCAAAGTAAATGAAGATGATGTTATTGACTTCCTACAAGAAAACATTATGACCAGGTTTGGAGCTCCAATTTCCCTTGTTTTTGATAATGCATCTTATTTTTCATCTGTTAAAATAACTAATTTTTCTTATGAAAAGGGAATTAAGTTTCATTACTCAGCTAATTATTACCCTCAGGGAAATGGTTTAGTGGAATCAACAAATAAGAACCTTATCCTAATTATGAAGAAAACCATTATTGAAAATTAGAGAGATTTCCACTTAGCCCTTCCAAGTGCACTATGGGAAGATAGGGTCACTCCAAAGAATTCCTTAGGAGTGTCTCCTTATACTCTAGTATATGGAAAATAAGCTTTATTTCCCCCAAACATTATTCTTCCGTCTTCGCAATTAGCTCAAGCATCAAGGGGTTCCAGTAGCGAAGTTTTACAAGCACGAATTGACATTCTGTTAAAACTAGAGGAACTACGGAAAAAGGATAACAATGATTTCAACCAACATCAAGGTGTCATCAAAAGATGGTTCGAAAAGAGAATATATGGCACAAGAAACTTTGATGTAGGAGACCTAATTTTTAAATGGGATGATCCTCATGTAGAAAATGGCAAGCACACAAAGTTCCAACATTTATGGATTGGCCCTTACCTTGCCACTTACAAATTGCAAGATTTACTAGGATAGGGAGAAAGTCTTCCTATAAATGGCCTTTGTCTCAAACACTACTTTACTTATATTCCTAGGAAACCTTTGTACATAAACAAACTTGCTATTACTATTTGTGTTTTCCAGTTATTTAGTTTCTTGTTTGTTTCACCTTATTTCATAGACTTAGTTTGTGTTCTTTTAATAAACCAACTCAATGTTTGGTGCTTGGAAGTATAGGCATATGATTAAACTTGAAATCTTTGGATGTCAGGAATTACTTATGGGAAAGAGAAAATGTCAAAGTTTGATCATATTGAGATTCTTTAACTATTGATAGATGATGGAAAGGGGAGCAAGTCTTCAATCTCACATTTGAATCATTATAACCCTTGTTAAATAACCAATACTCATGATGTCTAGAGTACTATCTTGGGGTTTCATCCATTCTCACATTAATACCTGTTTTAGGAAGCATATCATGATGGACCCATGGAAAGAAAGCAGGTCTAACAAGTGTATGGTATTCAAAATAATCCCATTGCTACAAATCAAAAAGGGCCAAAAGTATTAGATTGAAAAGTCATTTTTTTTCTGAAATATCCAGTCTTCAATTAAAGAAATGATGCTAAAGAATAAATCATTAGACCAAAGGGGTTGTCAAAACAACAAATATCAGCAAGGTCTTCTCCATCCATGAGCATGATGAGAAAACAAATTTGTCACTCACACAAAAGGACATTGTGGATGGAAGAACCTTTAACAAATTCTCAAAATAAAAGAAGAAATCAAGGAAGACTCAGATGACTTTTTAGTGATAAAGAAAGCATCAAAAGAATGCTAATAGCATGGGAATGAGGAACAAATGATGGAATATTGGTCAATACTGAGAGAGGGGGTGAATCAGTATTGATAATTTTTTTATTTTTAACCACTTATTTAACTTTTGATAAAAAACATGGAAACAACAGAAACAGGGATTTATCGTGGAACCCCAAATGGGTAAACCACCAACACGTTCTATTATCTGCAAAATTTTGTTTTTACAATATACAATAGAATTTGATCGGCACCAACCAATCAGGATGCACCCACACCCTTGATTCACCAACACCAACTTGTAGGAGGCTACGACCCCCTGTTTAGTCAGTTACAACTGACAAGGAAGCAACAACTCCCTTTTTTAGGCACCGACCTGCCCTAACATCACCTTGTCGCCCTTAAGATATTAAGTCTCCATAAGCTTCTAGGACTGTATCTCTTCCTTTGGCCTTAATTCTTCTTCAAGTACTGAGATGAAGAATCGAGAGACACTTTCAAATGACGTTTGTTTTCGAAATATATACTTCTCCAAAGTTCATGTGTATTTTTTGAAACAACACACCTTTTCAAAACAATACACCTAAAAAAAATGATATTACAATAAAAATCATTTTTTATTTTTAATATATAACTATATATATTATTTTTTTAATTAGCCCTAGAAAAAATTACTTTATATCAAAATCATTTTTATTATTAAAACTAAACACATTTTTTATTTAATTAATTAAAACTTTATGTTTTACGAATTCGCATTTAACCTTCATGTTTACAAATGCTATAGCCATGTCTGATGACTCTTATGCCATATCGACGCCACGTCTTCTACCATCTCAGCTTCACGGTCTACCATGTTTGCAACACCTCCCTGCCACATCAATATCCTCATCAATGATGGAATTTTCCATGTGTACCAAAAGGATAGGGGGCTTGACAGGTCATCCCGGGCACCGAGCTAGTGATCTTCTCATGGAGTCCAAACACCCATCTCCTCCACCTATCCTTTGCACTACGCGTCAAATGAGTTATTGAAGCCTGATGTTTATAAATCCATAAGATCCTCATTTTACTATCAATGTGGGACTAAATCCCAAAAAAAACAAATTACAACCATTGATTTGATAATCCAACGACTGTTGAGTCTCCACCATGTGATTTCTTCCTACCAATTTGTGCAGTGAATTCCGAGAGACATCCATGGTTTCGGAATCGGCTTTGAATGTTGTCTAACCCAGATTTATCCTTTTTCTGGCTTCTCTATATGGCATAAGATCTTCCCCATTGATCAAGACTATATTAGGACACATTGTAGGAGATTCCATAAGAACACTGAAACCTTGTCTCTTTTTCCACAGCTTCATGAATTTCAGCTACAAAATGACTTCCAATCATAATCAAATATCTGTCTTTAAAATAAACGCTCTTCAACTCATTTTCAATTCCAAAAATGATCTTACTTGCAGAAGCATTAATCTCTTCATATATTTTTTGAAACTGGACATGGACTCGTGTCTTTGAAGTTACTTCTATTTAGAATGACTCTAGCTTCTGTACACCCCTCCTTCACTAGTTTATTTGTTGAATTGCTATCAATTACAAAACCTATGAAGTTGTTCTGAATCACCCCTAATGCAACACGTTTTTTGGTCTCAGATGTGATATCTACTCCACATTCACCCAAGCCTGACCTCTCAAGTGTGCCAAACTGCATGAGCACATTCATTCTTTATAGGTAAATATTGATACATTCTGGTTGAGTGTTCGTAATGAAATTTTTATTTGTATGGATCTTCCATGACATAAAAAGATATGAGCCTGATCATGCCCTTCTTTTGAGGTTAGAGAATTCATGCAGCATTGTGTCCCAACATAGCATATGTTTCACTGAGATTTCAGACCTCTGGCGTGCATAAATGGTCTTTGGCAGCAAGCATGCACTGTTTCTTCATTTCTTTCTTTTGTCATGGCTATTTTCCACTGCAATTTATGATTTACATTAATGACAACGATCTGTCATATATATTTGCTGCCCTACCACTGCCATATTTCCAACAATATCCATCTTTGGCATTGATGGCAATATCACTTCCATTCCCCCCCCTTTAACATCAAGACAAAGGGCTAATAGGCTTCCCTTGACAGCAATCACTGTCTCCCGCTATCTAGATGCATCACATTTTTTATGTTTTAATTTGGAGAGGGAATTACGCCCATATTTTTCCTGAGATGCTCAAACACATCCCTATTCAAAGGATTAGTAAATATGTATGCCACTTGTTCCTGTGTCAGAATATATTCAAGCCTGATATTCTTACTTGCAGCTTGCTCTCTTAAATAGTGATATGTTATAGAAATATGTTCTGCCTTGGATTGTTGGAAAAGGTTTTTGGACAAACTTATGGCACTTGTGTTGTCATAATGGATGATAGTGGGTTCTTCAAACACAAACTTAATATCTTGTAGAGTTTGTTTCATCCACTCGACCTGTGTGCAACACTCTACTTCTGCAATGTACTCTGCTTTAGTGGTGGATAGGTAGATTGAGTTCTATTTTTTACTTATCCAAGAGACAAGTGATTCTACCAAGAAAAAGGCTCCTCCACTTGTGCTCTTCCTATCATCTAAACAGCTAGCCTAGTCTGCATTTGAATAGGCTTTTAGGGAGAATGTGTTCTTGCTAGGGTACCATAATCCAAGATTCATGTTTCCTTTTAAATACATGAAGATTCTTTTTACAACTTGAACATGGCTCTCTTTTGGTGCAGCTTGATATCTATCCACCATTCCAATAACTTGCTTGACATCTGGTTGGGAGACTGTTACATATAGTAGACTCCCAATCATGGATCTATAATGTTTTGGATCTACATCCTTGGATTCGTCTTCTTTGCTTAATTTGTAGCCTACTATCATAGGTGTACAAATAGGATTGCATTGCTCTAGCTGAAATCTTTTCAGCATACCTTTAATATACTTGGATTGATGAATAAATATTCCCTTTTTACATTGTACTATTTGCAATCCTAGAAAGAAATTCATTTCAACAAGAAAAGACATTTCAAATTCTTGTTGCATTCTCTTAGCAAAATCCTCACTCAACTTGTCATCATCACTCTTGAATATAATATCATCAACATACACTTCTACAATGATCAGGATATCATCAATAATTTTACAATAGAGATTACAATCTGTTGATCCTCTTTTGAAGCCTTGTGTTTGCAAATATGAGTCCATCCTTGCATACCATGCTCTGGGTGCTTGTTTTAACCCATATAGTTCTTTCTTTAGTTTACAAACATAGTCTCTTTCATCAAATAATTGAAATCTTTCTGGCTACTCAATATACACTTCTTCTTCTAAGTTTCCATTGAGAAAAGCTGACTTGATACCCATCTGATATACCTTAAATTTTTTGTAGCTGGAAAAAGCTAAGAAAATCCTAATTGCCTCTAATATGGCCATAGGTGCAAATTTTTCTTCAAAATATACTCCTTCAACCTGAGCATATCCTTTGCATACTAATCTGGCTTTGTTCCTGATTACTTTCCCATCTTCATTTACTTTTTTTTATACACCCATTTAGTTTTGAATAACATTATTATTTTTTGGTCTTGGAACCAATTCCCAAGTTTGATTGTTTTCAATTTGGTTCAATTCTTCATTCATATCTTTGACCCAATTCTCATATTTACATGCCTCTTTAATTGAGCTGGGCTCAATACATGACAGTAGTGCTATTTTTGTTTCATAAACAAATTTTATTCTTGTTTGTACTCCTGCATCTTTATCTCCAATGATCTGGTCTTCAGGATGATATTTTTGAATTATTCTGGAGGGTGTCTTGGTGTCTCTTCTAGGGGATTCTTCTTTTTCTTATTGAGTATCTATTTCATCTTCTTGTGTGTCTTCGTTTTCTTCTACATCTGTTTGTGTATCAACTGGCTCCTTATCATCCTCGCTTTCATCATTGAGTATACTTTCTTGATGTTTAAACTTCTTTGTTTTGAAATCATCTACCTTAACATCAGCACTCTCTATAATCTTATGTAATCTAATATTATAGCATCTGTATGCTTTCTTGGTAGAAGCATATACAAGGAAGATACCTTCATCAGATCTAAGATCAGATTTTCCAAGATATTCATTGAGTCTTTTGATGTAACATTTACTACCAAAAACCTTGAAGTAATTTATAGAAGGAACTATCCCAAACCATAACTCATAAGGATTCTTGTTACTATTTGTCTTGATTTTTCCTCTATTCAAAAGGTGCACTGTTGTGCTTACATCTTCTCTCCAATACCCATTAGACAACTTTTCTTCATTGAGCATAGTTCTTGCAGCCTCCTGGACTATTCGATTCCTTCTCTCAGCAATCCCATTATGCTAAGGTGTTCTGGCAGATGAGAATTGTCTCTTAATTCCATGATTTTCATAGAATATATCAAACTCTTTTGAGGTGAACTCACCACCATTGTCTGATCTAAGACATTTGATTTTTGCCTCTATTTCATTTTCAACAAGATTTTTAAAAGCTTTAAACTTGTTAAATGCTTCTGATTTTTCCTTGAGAAAAAATACCCAAGCCATTCTAGTAAAATCATCAATGAATAGCATAAAATAGGACTCTCCTTGCAAACTTTTGGTTTTTGTAGGTCCACGGAGGTCAGTGTGAACCATCCCTAAAGGTTTTGAGGTTGAATATTCTTTTGTCCTAAACCTTATTCTAGTTTCTTTCCCTAGTTGACAATGTCTATATATGGGATTTGAAGGTTTTGTAATCTTTGGAAAGTTTCTTACTACCCCAATGTTAATGTATTTTACTAAATTGTCAAAGTTAATGTGTCTCAAACTCCTATGCCATAGGCAACTTTCATCCACTAAATTCATATGAGATTCCTCATCCAGTTTTGTATTTAGTATGTATACATTCTCAGGAGTTCTAGATGTGGGAATCCTTTTTCCTAATCTCACATTTCTTGGAATCAAAGATACAAATGTGTCCCTGATCATAGGTTTGGCTGACACTTAGTAAGCTAGGTTTTAGATTTTCAACCAGCAATACATTCTTGGATTTGTCCTTTCCTGTTAGCTAGAAATACACACCTCCTGCGGACAAGAGATGCTTCCCCGGTCTGAATGGTTCATATCTAGAACAAAAAACAAACACAGAATGTTAGACTCTCCCTAGATCTGGTTAATCAATTGAATTGAATTCCATGATGATTCTCTCAAAGGTTGTCTTCACTATCCTCGCAAAAGAACCTGTAAAAGATGGAAAACAACAAGCAAAACATTATAGCATATAGTATAATCAACTAGATCTATGACTGTGACCAAGTAATCAAGCAATACATACAAATGATATAGCATATATGGGAAAGAAAAAACATTATTTATTAATAAATGATTGAAGAGACTACAACCTCCATGCCTTGGTGTTGAGAGTTCCTTCCAATGGCTCCTTGCCTCCAAAGACTCAAGAATGATTTTGACATAGTTTGGGTATGAAACCCAATTCTTCCTCCTTTTGCCCATGGGGGGTGAGCTAGTATTTAAAGGCATGGGAGGATAGCATGGTTGAGGATATCATGGGTGAGGTGGATATTAGATCCTAAAAGGGAGGATCTTGATCTCCAGCTGGTCCTAAACCATAGGGATGAGGCTCCACGGAGGCCAGCTTTGAGAATCCTCTCGAAGCTTCTCTTTTTTCCTTCAAAACTCGAGCACCGCACCTCCAATGAAGCAAACAGGTGGTGATAAGGGGAACCTCTTCTTGCAGTAGGGATAGAAGTGGTGGCACCACTCTTTGCTCATGTATCAAGAGTGGTTCTAGCTCTTTGCTTCTTGGGTAACGCTTTTTGTCAATGGGGAAAGAGCGTTACCAACTCAAAAGAGGGAAAACTTGCAAGGGGTTAACTTATTCCTTCCTTTCTCTAGGAAAAAAATTGAGGGATTGGAGCAGAAAAGGGGATACCTATCTCATAACGTGAGGGTGACAAGATTTTGGTATAACAGAGATGCCCTCCAAAGTATAATGGATAGAGGGAAATGATAGGCAATATACTTTGAAAGAACAAGGTATAATATTGAGGCAGAGGTCCAAAGGTCAGATCTTCTCAAACATCACCAACTTTCTATAGCACATTTTGATACATGTCCCAAATGACTCACAACATGGTTTCCAACCAATACAATGTAGATCCATGTGAGATACAAAAAAGTTATGGCTACTAAAATATAGCATAGATCCATGTGAAGAATACTCAAATTTGGACATAGCTACCAGACATACAATGTAGATCTATTTCATACATACGTAAATCTAAGCATAGCCACGAACATAAAAATGTGGATCCATGCTAGGACTCCATACAATATACTCCATCGCAACCTAGGGAGAAAGCTATGAATGATTTTAACAAATACCCAGGGTATTTGGCTCGTCTTCCACAAAGTACGATTCTAACCATGTGATTACAATGATATGAAGTCGAACATGGTAGAAACCACTTGATTACCGATCAATGATGTGAACCGTTAACAAGTGGGAGGGAGATCACCATTAATGTCAATGATTCCCAAGGTACCCTAGTGCAATCTCGTTAGTGTGAATAGATGATCTGATGTCGAACACTCAGTTGAATCTTTCAATCAAAGGTTAATGATGTGAACCTGTGTCGAAAATGTGAGAATTTGTCATTAAGGCATATAGATCTCAAGGTACTAAACTTTTTTCTAAGACTAATTCCTAGATGATGAGCTGATGTCGACAATAATAGTCTCATCGAAGGAGAGCCATGATGAATCCCACAGTGACGACACGAAACTCAGAACAAACTTTTGGAATTTTGAGTATGATGTAACCATATGACTGACTCAAAAGTAACTGACTCAAAAAATTTGTTTTGACTGCAGGTGTAAACTCTCAAAACAATTTCCCTTTTGAACATAATGCGGCACAACTGAAGACTTGGAAGCATTGACTTTACGAGGTGGAACACAATGCGACAACGAACAATGCAATCTTTGAGAGACTCAAAGGAGTGGCATGACTCATGAAAGTGGATCGACTTGGAAACAAGCTAAATACCCAATTGACTGAATGAAATGCAGACAAGTGCCATGTTCAAAGGTGACTAACAACTGCCATTATTACAAAAAGTTTTCCCCTTCCATTAATTTCCCCATAATGATTGATGAGCTCCTCTTTTATGTTTTTATGAGTTCAAAGAGCATAACAAACACTTGTTCTAGCTCATCAAGTGATGAGTCCAAACTCATATGTTTTACAAACCTGAGAAAGGAGGGGTTTGTTCCCAAAAAATGGTCTTACAATGTTTAATTTAACGAGTCCAATGAAAGAAAACTCATTGTAGTTCATGTTTAGAGATTTTAAACAAACTAAACAAAACTCCAAAGGTTCCTTTTTCATATGATTTAGTCCCTACGGTCTGAAAAAGTATAAAATAATACCTTAGAGAACTCTTCCAGTCATGATTGGCTAGATTATTCCTTTTTTGTAAATAGTCCATCCAAACCGAAAAAAAGATAACCTACCGTCGGAGAGACGACTCTTCAAATACTTTTATGAGTATGAAGAAGACAAGTACTCGACTATATTTTCACATTTTAAGAGTCCAAAAAGTGCTTAAAGAGGACTCTATTAACCTTTTTCATGTATGAATCCAAATCATGAAAAATTAATAAACTAATATCAAACCACTTTTCATGTTTTAACCAGAGCGCGGAAAATGAAAAGTAAGCTCAACACCATCTTACGGTTTTTAACGAGCTCGAAGATAAGTTGAAAGAATGCTCAAAGATTGGTTTAATTTTTATGCAAGATATAAACCAATGGGTAAACTATGCTTGAAAAATCCCATTAACATGATATACATAGGTTGGAAGCTTTCCCCTAGTATGATTACTAGCGAAGCTTACTCCTAGCATGGTTGCTAAGGGCTCGACATGCCCCCCAAGCTTCATTTCGTCTAATGATTCTTCTTCCATACTGAAACTTAAATCCTGGTTACTAACGTGAAAATGTTGACCAAGGGGGTAGGAAGAACGAGAATCGGGCAGGTGAAAAGAAGGTTCAATTTCTAACACTAAAGGGAAGACTTGACTCAAGGGAAGGGGATTTGTTTCATTTTTACACAAGCTTGAAACAGAAGGTAACTATGCTTGGAACATGGTTTCATTTTTATGCAAGCTTGAAACCAAAAGGTAAACTATGCTTAAGGAAACCTACTTCATTTTTTAACGAGATTGAAATAGAAAATGAACTATGCTCAGGAATGGTTTCATTTTTATGCAAGCTTGAAACCAAAAGGTAAACTATACTTGAGGAAATTCATTTCATTTTTTACTGAGCTTGACATAGAATGAGAACTTTTCTCATAGGAATCTATTTCATTTCTCAATGAGCTTGACATAGAATGGGAACTTTGCTCAACAACATTTGTTTCATTTTTTAATGATCTTGACACAAAAAAAGAACTATGCTCATAGGAATCTGTTTCATTTTTTAACGAGCTTGACACAGAATGGGAACTTTGCTCAACAACCTGTTTCATTTTTTAACGAGCTTGACACATAATAAGAACTATGCTCGTAGGCATCTATTTCATTTTTTAACGAGCTTGACACAGAAAAAGAACTATGCTCGCAAACCTACTCTTACCCAACATGATATCCAGAGGTTGGTAGGTTGCCCCCATTACATAAAAGATAGCGGCTTAGCTCCATTATGATGTCCATAGACTAGAGCCATGCCCCCCATTTTACCTATGATGGGAAGAAGCTAACTATAAGAAGGGGAAGGAACCACAAGAACAAGAGGCACATTCAGAGCAGTCTTATTACTAGGAGTAATGCGATGGTCAGGTGTAACAAAGGAAAGCTGATCAATGGTCATAATATTCCCATCATGGGGAAAATGCATAACTCTAAAGAGTGTGGACACTAAGAATTTCATGGCATACACATAATCACATCCAAGGATCAAATTGAAATCTAAAGGACCTTGGACCACCATAACATCAATGTAGATAGTATTCCCTCCTAATTTAATGGGAAAATAAGGAAGAGTCCCTAAAGGTGCAGTAGGTATTCGATTAAAATCTAGTATCTGATCGGTGGTTGGCACAAGCTAAGGAGAACCTAAATCTTTCCAAGCAGTTGAGGATAGAATACTAACAGAAGTCCCTTCGTCAACAATAGTGCGATGTATCCACTTAGTAGTAACATTCACAACTATATGGAAAGGAACACTCGACTAAAGATGAGACTCTGTTAGGTTACTCCAGTTAAAGGAAATAACCTCACTACTCGGAGAGGGTTCTGTCAAAATAGAAAAAATTTCCTCTTGTCGAGAACTATCAAAACGAAATCATGAAAACTTCAGCAGGTTTAAGTTCATTCTCTACTGGAAGAGAAGAACAAGATGGAGATTTGATCAAAGTGACTACTTTAGTCTTAACACTCTCTGATGAAAGAGTGGGATCAGGTGGAGATGACATTGACTCGACCACTTCAACTTCACTCTTCAAAGGAATAATGGGATCAATCACAGATGAATCTGGATTAACCACTTGGAATTCACTCTTAGAAGGAAGAGTGGGATCAACCTCGGATGAAACCGAATCAACCACTTTAACTTCACCCTTCAAAGGAAGAGTGGGATCAACTATGGATGAAACTGAATTGACCACTTCAACTTCACTCTTCAAAGGAAGAGTGGGATCAACCGAAGATAGAACTGGATCGACCACTTTATCAACCAATGGGATGTCAAGTGACAACTTGTGATAACCTATTGGAAGCTGTTGCCAAGAAATAGTAATATCTTCCAACAACTTAGAAGCTTCATCCATGTGAGGACAAAGGTAAGTAAAGTGCATGTCCTTACTGTTGTTTCCTTTCACACACCTGGGTTACGTGGAAGAAATCTTCAAGCCACTCGGTGTGTCCTTGGGTGAAATTGTCGAGTCAAGGCTGTCACCTTTTTCTTGACTCCTCCGTTTAGGCTCAACTTTTAACGAAGCCAAGGGGGGTAGACCCTATTAAGTTACTAAGGAAAAGTTATTTAGTATGATGATGGTATTAAAGAGTAATTTTTTTACGATTTTCGATCTAACAATTGTAAACAACAAATAACATGATGAGATAATCACAAGTAAGCATGAAAATGACACCCAATCACATATAGATTGAAATAAATAAACAATTGACCAATGCCTTCAAAATGGAGTCAAGAAAACAATTAAGAGTGCTTGCAAGTGCTGGAATGAATGTTGTGTAATTGTATCTAGGTTAATTTTAAATTAATGTAAGAAGATGAGTAAATTAACTTAGGCGAGGGGACTCCAGATATACCCAGCGGGTACTTGAAGTATGTCCAAAACTAAACCGTCATGGCTACCCGCAAGGAATATGTGGGCTAAATGGAGTCTCTAAGAACATTGTTCATAATGCACCCGAATGTGTAACAGAGATTGGCGCCTCGAGGTCACTTTTAAGGAGTTCCCTCTTCCTTTGGGTATTTTTCCACTGTAATGGTTTGATCGAGGCATTGTATTTTTGCCTAATGGTTTGTCAATTTGGGGAGAGTGAATCCAAATTATTCTATTCACTCAAGTGCTTTTGATGCAGCTTGACTGATAAGATGAACCGTAGCCAAGTACAGAGCATACACACTGGAGTCTTCGTTATTTTTAGTAAATTTTAAGATAGGTGTTCTTGTTGAAAAGAAAACCCTCCAGGAAGCTCTTTCAATCCAAGTGGATCTCAATCAGGGAATCAAGGAGGGTTTAATTTTATTATGGATAACGAAACAATTGATGAAAAAGGAATCAAAGATACACAACACCGGTTTTCTAATTAGTCCTACCACGCATCTCTTTCCCCTTGCGGGTCAATCGAGAAGTCATGGGGTAAGTAGTATGATTACTTTCGAAAATAAAATATAGAATAATACAAAATTATATCAAATTATACAATCCTACATGTTAGTATAAACTAGAGCAGAAAAAAGGGAAAAAAGCAAAAAAGTGAAACAGACGCAGGCTCGAAAGAGCCTACTCAAAAAAAAAATCTTTTATTATTATTGGTTACAATATCAGCAAAATGAAATATCAGAAACCTCTTGTTCCTTATACAGGATGAAACCAATATCTTACAACTCTCCAAAATTTTTAAATTTTAGTGAAAGGGGAGACCCCTGGGGGGATTTGAACGCTCTGGAGGCCACTTTCGAACAGAAGCTTATTTTCTTTTCTGTTACACCCACTAAAAACCATCAATCATGTTATAATAACATATGTCCAAAATCACTCTAAGAGTACCTTTGGATCAGCCTACCTTAACTCAAAAAAGATTAAGTTAAAACTAGCTAAACATGTGAAAAAGGAACCAAGGAAAGCTTAAGTTAAAACTAGCTAAACAGGTGAAAAATGAACCAAGGAAAGCAAGCTTTCCTTGGGATATTGGCTTGTTGTTTGTACAGACAATGAAATATGCACTAATTTCTGGATTTAATCTTTTTAAGACATAAAAGGAAATCTAGAGCATGCAACCTACTGATTTATTTAACTTGCCATGCAAAACAGGCGATTTCCTTATGCTAGATCTAGAATGCTTAATGATACTTTTCAGAATTGAGATCTAGACTATGAGATTTGAAATAGCATATCTATGTAAAATTTACTTTGATATAACAGATCCAAATGATAACAAATCTTTCAAACATAGTAACCAGGTAAGAAAATTCATTTTTTAAAGAAAAGAGAAGAAGAGGAGAGAAGGTCGGCTCGTTGCTTGAATGGAACAAGATGAAAGGAGGCCCTTTTGTGGAGCACTAGGGGACAGAGTCTTGAGCTTATTGGATAAGGAATGGCATCAATCTTGAGCCACACCTTCGCCCAATCAGGAATCTGAAACTAAATAACACAAGTCTGCACAACACCTCGTGAGATCTAGATATAGATGCATAAAGCAGCAAAAATTAAAGATCATGCAAAAAAAATATTATTTAAGCATATAATTGAAATTCTTGAGCATACATAATATGGATAAACAAGAGAAAGTAATCTAACTTGCCTAGTTTACACCCTTACTTGATTCAACCGAATCCTTAAATCCAGAAAACAAAAGCAGCGTAGAAATTGGAAAGAAATTGTAGTTACCACATTAGCAGCATGACGCTAGGAATCCATACAAACACATGCACTACATGGTATAGCCTCCAAGGATTCTTTATTCACAAAAAGTATAGCAGTATTACAATGGCAACAACTCCTCAATCCAAATCTAACTAGCTTGGAAGAGGCAGCCTGAGCTTTATTTATACAAAAAATAGGAGATCTAGCCCAGGGGGGGCACAAATCCCAAGGAGATAGACCACTACAGCTGAGGGAGAGTCAATCAATTCTGATTTGAATTTGAACTGAGCCTACTTTTCAATCGGGCGTCCAATTGAGCTGACACATCAACACACAGACTGACACGTCAATCCACAGAGCTTCCAGGAGAGCCCACACATGTGGAGGAGAGAGAGAGGGAATAATTCCCCATAAAGGATGCTGAAGATCAACTCTGGATCTATTTAGATCACCTCCTTCAGTCAAGGATTTGTCAGATCCAGTCAATCTGGTTCAGACTGACTAATTTCAATCAAATTGGGTGAGAATCCACTGATCTAGGATTTTGGATTTGCTCCATTATTCATCAATTTATTAATTAAAATAATCAATAATTGATTTTTGGGGTTTTCTGGCCTAAGTGATGGAAAATCACTCAAAATCTGAAAAACGTGGGTCCATGGGTTTACATGGTGCTCTTAGCTTGAAAATGAGCACCTACATGATTGAAAGTGATTATTTGGCCCACTTTTATTACAAAACCAAATTTTCCAATTAAACTATTAAAAAATAGCCTAAGTTTTGGAAAAATTAAATTTTAATAAAAAACACTGGAAAAATTTAAAAATTAAAAAAGTTGAAAAAACCTAGGGGGATTTAGACATGTTCATATGACTCGACCATGATGCCTAGAATTTTTATACATTGACACATAGAATCTAATAACCTCAATAGGCCTAAATTCCAAGCCAACCACCCCAACTTTGGAGGTATGGAGTGAAAAACTGAGAAATTATCAGTCGTTTATTCAATGACCAATAATAACCAAGAGAAAAAACACCCTGGGATGATTGGATTGACAAATAAAGTCTAAGAGACCGATTATTTTAGAGACACTATCATTCTAGAAAATTTATCACAATTCCCACATGGGGTATGAACATGTGATATAGTACAACAAAGCTTCCTAGAAGCAAGACTGAAGGTCTTCTGAAGTCCAAACAAGTTATCCTTATCTGATTCACCAGGCTCACTTGATAAAAAACCACTAAGTACAACTTAGGTGGTAACACTTACATAGCAAGCAAGGATTTCTAACTTTACCCTTTCAGCTCTTAACCACAGAGTCACTGGTTGAGGGGGGATCATCAGTATGATGACCAGAGGTTGATGGCATATCTTTCTAGGAAACCTTAGACCACTCTTCTAAAACTAGGACCAAACCATGACAATATTTCAGAATGTGATCACCCTTGCAAAGCCTACAAGGGAATTTAGGCTTATGTGATCTTGGGGTGTGCAGATCAACACTCTCCACACTAGGAGGAGTGATTGGTTGAGACTTGGTTTTTTGTTTGTTTTTATTCTTCTTAATCTTCCTTTTCTTCTTCTTCTTATCCACTTGACTACTAGTAATACAAATTTCAATAGGAAAAGAGGGAGAAATGGGAGAAGATATGTCTGGTGAAGAAGGAGAGGGATCACCATGAGGTTGATGCTCTTGCAATGAAGGATTAGGATCAAAAGCAACTAATGTACATGGGACAACTGGACTGGAGAATAACCAAACAGATAATCCAATAGTCAATTCAAGAAGGCTTAATGTATCCATGAGAGGAGGACCAACATCCCCATATGGAGGGAACACAAAAGACATGCTTGGTAAAGGAGTCTCTTGGTTGGTAGTCCTGGAAGGCAAAGCCATAACTATGTAACAAAACTATCTCTCTATTCTAAAAATCCCTAACCATAGAAACAACAAGTGCTACTCAAACTAAAGAAGCAAGAAAAATATGTGAGAGGAGTGGATTAAAGGTCTGGAACCTCACGGGATAGGCCAAAAGGATAACTCAGATGGTTTGAGGATTCCTAAAAGGGTCTCCTGATATACGCAAGGTATGTGGGAGCTCAAATCGGTAGTAATGTTGTCTAATGCACAATCATTCATAAGGGGCCTTACGATATACAATCGAGTACATGAATTACCTTTCGATATTCCTCAAGGGTACGTGAAAGGCCATTCGATATACCGATGGTACGTGGAAGCACCACGCGAGTCTCGGGTTGTAGTGCAGACAAATTAATGATAGCTCCTACGTTTTACGATGCCCGAACACGTCACTAACCTATCACACAAATTGCTAAAAATTTTAAACCTAAGCTAGCACTTAATTTTATCTTGAATGGTTAGGTGGATGCATGAGGTGAGGACATAAAAGTAAAATCATGTAGTATGATAGTGCAAAAATTTCACTTTCACTTTAAAGGGATGCCCTACTTAAGGAAGGGAGAGAGAGTTTCAATTTGTTTGAAACATAGAATAAATCCCATACAACAATAAAACAAATTGCTTATATGATCTGTTCCCAACTGAAAAAAACAAAATCTTTTCTTTTGAATGGAAAAAGAAGTGAGATCTCTAATGAAAAGGAAGAAAAGATTGTTACAACTTTATACAAAAGTGTTTAGATTTTTCAACTAAAGCAAGAATGAACTAATCACAAAATTATACAATAACTTTCATATGTACTTTTCCACAACTCTATGAAAAAAGGAAAAAAAATACAAAAATCATGTATAACAAATGAAGAAAAACTGAAATGAATCTTTTCTTGTTCTATCAAAGAAGACAAAAATTAGAGATCTAATAAAACCAAGTTCTATTCAAAGCCAACTATGAAGCTTTAAAATACCAAAATCAATCAAAATTCTTGAGAATAACTATGGATTCATACACGCTCAAGGGGGGGGGGGGGGGGGGCTAGGATTCCTCCACCCCCAGGGCTGAGGGTTCTTTGGGGGTTCGGGGGCGTGAGCCCTTGAGAAAAAAATTTGGCTCATTTTTTTTTAAAGTTTTTTTTATTATTGATTTTTCTGTTTAAAAATGAATTGCAGAGTTCAAAACACAACTGTAACAATATGAATCATGCATCTCAGATACCAAAAGAAGCATTTGAGAATCAAATACCAAATAGGGCTAAGAAGAATACCTAGCATCACTTCTACAGGTGTTGAACAGGGTGTTACCAACCTGAGCACTGCTTCTTGCACACAGGAATAGAGCGGTGGCACCGCTTCTAGCAGGTTCACACCAGGGCGTTACTAGTTCCAGCACCACTTCTTGGACACGGAGAAAGGGAGGTGGCACTGCTTCTTTAACACAGAGGAAGAGCTATGACAGCTCCAAAACCACACTTATAACACAGCTCAAGAGCAGTTACCGAGATGGCGATTTGAAAAATAAAAAAGCAACAGAAAAGGAAGTTACATACTGAAAAATGAACCCAAACAACCACCAGAAAACCTAGTGAACCAAAAATATGAAGATCCAAAGGCAGAAAGAGGAAAAAAAATAAAATTCAAAGCAGATCTACAAATATATGAATGGAAAAGTAGATCTAGAAACTGAAAATGAAGGTGTAGGTTTCAAATTACCATTGATCCAGAATTCAAAGTAGATTTTCCCCAGCGGAGTTGCTAATTTTGTTAGCCGGAGTTCATTTTCTATTTCAAGCTCGTTAAAAAATGAAGTAGGTTTCCTTAAGCATAGTTTACCTTTTGGTTTCAAGCTTGCATAAAAATGACACCATGTTCCAAGCATAGTTACCTTCTATTTCAAACTTGTGTAAAAATGAAACAGATCCCCTTCCCTTGAGTCAAGTCTTCCCTTTAGTGTTAGAACTTGAACCTTATTTTTACCTTCCTGATTCTCGTTCTTCCTACCCCCCTGGTGAACATTTTCACATTAGTAACCAGGCTTTTAGTTTAAGTATGGAAGAATAATCGTCAAATGAAACGAAGCTTGGGGGGCATGTTGAGCCCCTAGCAACCATGCTAGGAGTAATCTTCACTAGCAATCATGCTAGGGGAAAGCTTCCAACCTCTGTATATCATGTGAATGGGATTTTTCAAGCATAGTTTACCCATTGGTTTCGAACTTGCATAAAAATGAAACCAATATTTGATCATTCTTTCAACTGATATTCGAGCTCATTAAAAACAATAAGATGGTGTTGAGTTTACTTTTCATTTTTCACGCTCTGGTTAAAACATGAAAAGTGGTTTGAGCTTAGTTTATTACTTTTTCGTGCTCTGGATTCAAACATGAAAAATATTAATAGAGTCCTCTTTAAGCTCTTTTCGGACTCTTAAAATGTCAAAAGATAGTCGAGTACTTGTCCTCTTCATACTCATAAAAGTATTTTAAGAGTCATCTCTCTGACGGTAGGTTATCTTTTTTTCCATTCGGATGGACTATTTACGAAAAAGGAACACTCCAGCCAATCATGACTGGAAGAGTTCTCTAAGGTATTATTTTATACTTTTTAGGGACTTAGAGACTAAATCATATGAAAAAGGACCCTTTGGATTTTTCTTTAGTTTGTTCAGACTCTCTAAACATGAACTACACTGAGTTTTCTTTCATTGGACTCATTAAATTAAACATTGAAAGACCCCTTTTTGGGAATGAACCCCTCCTTTCTCAGGTTCGTAAAACATATGAGTTTGGACTCATCGCTTGATGATCTAGAATGAGTGTTTTCTACCCTCTGTGAAACCAGAGATTCTGGGTTCGATCCCTAGTGGAGTCACCAATTTTGTTAGCTGAAATTACACACCTCTTGTAAACAAGATCTGGTTCCCTAGTCTGAATGGTTCAAATCTAGAAAAAAACACAAACACAGAATGCTAGACTCTCCCTAGATATGGTTAATCAATTGAATGGAATTCCTCGATGCTTCTCTCAATGGTTTTCCTCACTATCCTCGCAGAAGAACCTGTAAAAGATGGAAAACAACAAGCAAAACATGATAGCATACAATATAATCAACTAGATCTATGCCTATGACCAAGGAATAAAGCAATACATACAAATGATACAGCATATATGGGAAAGAAAAAACATTCTTTATTAATAAATGATTGGAGAGACTACAACCTCCATGCCTTGGTGTTGAGAGTTCCTTCCAATGGCTCCTTGCCTCCAAAGACTCAAGAATGATTTTGACAGAGTTTGGGTATGAAACGCAATTCTTCCTCCTTTTTCCCATGGGGGGTGAGACAATATTTAAAGGCATGGGAGGATAGGTATGGTTGAGGATATCATGGGTGAGGTGGATATTAGATCCTAAAAGGGAGGATCTTGAGCTCTAGCTGGTCCTAAACCATAGGGATGAGGCTCCACGAAGGTTAGCTTCGAGAATCATCTCAAAGATTCTCTTTTTTTCCTTCAAAACTTGAGTACCACACCTCCAATGAAGAAAATAGGTGGGTATAATGGGGAACCTCTTCTTGTAATAGGGATAGAAGCAGTGGAACTACTCTTTGTTCATGTATTAGGAGAGATTCTGGCTCTTTGCTTCTTGGGTAATGATTTTTGTCAATGGGGAAAGAGCATTACCAACTCAAAAGAGGGAAAACTTGCAAGGGATTAATTTATTCCTTCATTTCTCTATGGAAAAATTTGAGGGATTGGAGTAGACAAGGGGATACCTATCTCATAACCCATTTTGTTGATCCATAGTAGTCTTTTAATAAGATATTCCTTCTAGTGGTTAAACTATGGTGAAGGAACTTCGCTCTGATACCAATTGATGGAATATTGGTCAATATTGAGAGGGGGATGAATTAGTATTGATAATTTTTTCTTTCTAACAACTTATTTAACTTTTGATCAAAAACATGGAAACAACAGGAACAAGGATTTATTGTGGAAACCCAAATGGGTAAACCACCAACACGTTCTATTATCTGCAAAATTTTATTTTTACAATATACAATAGAATTCGATCAACACCAATCAATCAGGATGCACCCGCACCCTTGATTCACCAGCACCAACTGGTAGGAGGCTACGACCCCCTTTTTAGTCAGTATTGATTGACAAGGAAGCAACAACTCCCTTTCATAGGCATCGATCTGCCCTAGCACCACCCTGTCACCCTTAAGATATTAAGTCTCCATAAGCTTCTAGGACTGTATCTCTTCCTTTGGCCTTACTTCTTCTTCAAGTACTGAGATGAAGAATTGAGAGACACTTTCAAATGATGTTTGTGTTCAAAATATATACTTCTCCAAATGTCATGTGTATTTTTTGGAACAACACACCTTTTCAAAGCAATACACCTCCAAAAACAATGATATTACAATAAAAATCATTTTTTTTAATATATAACTATATATATTATTGTTTTAATTAACCCTAGAAAAAATGACTTTATATTAAAATCATTTTTATTATTAAAACTAAACACATTTTTTATTTAATTAATTAAAATTTTATGTTTTATGAATTCGCATTTAACCTTCATGTTCACAAATGCTTTAGCCACATCTGATGACTCCTATGCCACATCAACGCCACGTCTTCTACCATCTCATCTTCATAGTCTGCCATGTTTGCAACACCTCCCTGCCACATCATTATCCTCATCAATTATGGAATTTTCCACATGTACCAAAAGGATAGGGGGCCTGACAGGTCGTCCCGGACGTCGAGCTGGTGATCTTCTCGTGGAGTCCAAACACCCAGCGCCCCCACCTATCCTTTGCACAACGCGTCAAATGAGTTAGTGGAAAATGGTGTTTATAAATCCATAATATCCTCATTTTACTATCAATGTGGGACCAAATCCCAAACAAAACAAATCACAACTGTTGATTTGATAATCCAATGGCTGCTAAGTCTCCACCATGTGATTTCTTCCTACGAGTTGTGCATTTTTGTGCAGTGAATTCCAAGAGACATCCATGGTTTTGGAATCAGCTTTGAACAATGTCTAACCTAGATTTATCCTTTTTTTGGATGCTCTATATGTTGTAATATCTTTCCCATTGATCAAGACTATATCATGAAACATTGTAGGAGATTCCATAAGAACATTGAAACCCTATCTCTTTTTCCACAACTTCACAGATTTCAGCTACTAAATGAATTCCAATCATAATCAAATATTTGTCTTCAGAATAAATGCTCTTCAACTCATTTTAAATTCCAAAAAAGATCTTACTTGCAGAAACATTACTCTCTTCATATATTTTTTGAAACTGGACATGGACTCGTGTCTCTAAAGTTACTTCTATTTAGAATGACTCTAGCTTCTACACACCATCCTTCACTAGTTTATTTGCTGAATTGCTGTCAATTACAAAACCTGTGAAGTTGTTCTAAACCTCCCCTAATACAGCATGTTTTATGGTCTCATATGTGATATCTACTCCACATTCGTCCAATCCTGACCTCTCAAGCATGCCAAATCACCTAAGCACATTCATTCTTTACAGGTAAAGATTAATACATTCTAGATGAGTGTTCATGATGACATTTTTATTTGTATGGCTCTTCCATGACGTAAAAATATATGAGCCTGATCATGCCCTGCTTTTGAGGTTAGAGAATTCATGCAGAAGTGTGCCACAATAGAGCATATGTTTCGCTGAGATTCTAGACCTCTAGCGTGCATAAATTATCTCTGGAAGCAAGCGTGCATTGCTGCTTCATTTCTTTCTTTTGTCATGGCCATTTGCAATGGCCATTTATGATCTCCATCAATGACAACGATCTGTCCTATATCTTTGCTACCTTGCCACTGCCATATTGCCAACAGTCAAAACAAAAAATATCAGCAAGGTTCTTCTTTGTCTGTGAGCATGATGAGCAAACAAACTTTTCACTCACACAAAAGGACATTGTGAATGGAAGAACCTGTAACAAATTCTCAAAATAAAAGAAGAAATCAAGGAAGACTCAGATCACTTTTCAGTCATAAAGAAAGCATCAAAAGAATTCTAATAGCATGGGAATGAGGAACAAATGAATACATATGTCTTACTCTGTTACGATCCTGTGGAGTCTCATCTGATGGAACCTTAAAGATAGGGGGGAAATGAAATTCATAATTTGACCCTAGGAGAGTTATCAATACACTAATCTCTTGGTTACCCTTCTCCCAAATAAATGGTATAAAGTGTGATGCTTGAAAAGTTGCATCCCTAGATAAATTTGGTTTAAAGAAGTCTCGGGAAATACAGTTAAGTAATCATTGAACATTCACAGTGCAGTACCATATGGCAATCTTGTTGTTCAAAGAAGGTTTTTTTTTCCAGATATCTGTGTTCACCAGCTAGACGCTAATTGTTGCTACTGCAACAAACATTTTGGGCCCATCCTTACATTTTGTATGTTTACACGTGTTTCCCAACTTAGTTAATTCCTCCCTGTGTACTTAACCTTTCCTAGGAGCTCGAGAAGAAGGTTTTCCCTAAGCCTGAAAGTGTGATTCTGGTAAAAAATACTTAGGTGTGACCAAGCCTGAAAGTTTTCCATTTTTTTTAAAATCAGCGGTTGAGAATCGCTCCGATTAAGATCCAATGACCAATAAAAGGTGGGAGCAGAGGGGCGGTGTCAAAAAAGCTAAGTTCTCTTATCAAAAAGGTTACAAATCTGACTTCTTCTTTCCATAGTTGGAAAATATGACTTTCAACTTCCGCTTTCCGAAGTGCAGAGGCGGAAAGGAGGAGGTGAAAACTCAAAGTTGGAACTTCACAAAAGATTGATGTTTCGACTTTTGAATTCCACTTTTCGAAGGCAGAAGCGGAAGTGCGTAGGTGAAAAGGCAGAAATGGAAGATGTGAATTTTGGTCAAGGAAAAGTTGGAATCCCGATTTTCGACTTCCGCATAGATCAACAGTGTAGAAATCTTTTGCATTAATAAATGACTCAGAAGGATTCGAAAGTGAAAAAGTGGAAATGTGGGATCGAAAAAGTTAAAATTGAAACCTCATGAATATTAGTTTGTCACAATGATCTAGGGACTAAAAACACAGTCTCACAAAGATTTCAGACAATTAAGCATAAAATTGTCATAATGGTGCTGCAATGGAAGTAGCATATCTATATAATCAATAAAGAATGAATAATACAATACAATGATCATGCAAGGTGCATGAATTCCAAGACAATTCGAATTCCCAAAGAGTTCATTTGAATTTAACGAATGGGTGTAGCTTAACTGACCGTAAGCCATAGTAAACACACTTAGTTAACCAATTGATCAAGTCCTGATTGACTCAAATGAGTCCTAACTAAATTCGGAGTGTAATGGATGACTGAGTCTAACCGAAATTAGCTTAGACACATGTCTTTGCATGCCAACCAACAAGTGGTAGTGCATCATTAACTCCAATGAACCTCGATGAGGTTAAATGAAGTCAAACCGGTCATTAGAGGTGGTTGGAGGTGCCCCTGTTGACTCCAGTTCATAAATATTAATAAAAATAATCAATATAATGAGTGGAGGCACCTTCACCACTTAGTTCAACTGATTGTAACCATCAATAGCAATTAGGTGCATTTATGACACTCAGATCACTCCCAGAGTGCTCCTTGTTTGAAGGAGGAAGCCCAGTTAGCCTCCCCAAATGAAGGAGAAGGATTACTTTGCCTCCTTGACTGAAGGTAGGCATGGGTGTTCTCATGCTGATGCCATAGT
>LPNX011038121.1:118943-162662 GCA_001517045.1 Pseudotsuga menziesii | reverse complement strand
GCCCCCCCCCCCCCCCCCCCCCTCAAGATGAACACTGAAAGTAGTCTGATCACCATGATGAACTCACCCCCAATAGTGAACAGAGGTAAGTGAAATTATTTTCTGAAAATATCTTGGTGAAGATGCCTGCAATCTGCTCATCAGTCAGGCAGTATTGCAGAATGATGGTCCTGTCATGCACTAATTCCTTGATATAGTGCATTTGTATATCTACATGCTTGATCCTTTTCCTGGTAACTATATCTATGGATATATTAATAGCACTTTGATTGTCACAAAATAGGATAGTGGACAAAGTACTACCAAGATCAAACTATGAAAGAATTCCTTGCAACCAAACAGCTTGGATGCAAGCATTCACCACTCCTCGGTACTCGGCCTCTGCTAAAGACAACTCTATGGAATCCTGATTTTTGCTAGACCAGAAAATGGGGCCACCACCAAACATGAAGACATATATGGAAGTAGAACTTTGATCAATATAATCACCCACCCAATCGAAATCTATGTAACCAACCAGCTCTAGCTCGGAGTCTACAACATAGTGAATGTCGTAGGTCCTGGTTCCCTGAATATACTGGAGGATCCTCTTGGCTTCCTTCCAATGAATATCATGAGTCAGCTGCATGTATATTGACACATAATTCATGGCATAGTATATATTAGGCTGAGAATGAGTCAAGTCGAGCAAGCTACCTATTAGTTGTCGATAAATAGTGCAGTCCACAGGAGGTGTGCTTTTTCCTTCTTCAAGGTTGATCCCTGAAAGGAAAGGGAATGGAGCAGACTTACATTCAGCCATGTTAAAATTTAATAAAAGCTATTATATGTATTTGGACTGATTTACCATTATCCCATCAATATTTTTATCAATTTTGATCCATAGAAATTGCTTCAAGAGCCCCAAATCGCTCATTTCAAATGCATTGTGGAGAGCAGTTTTGATGACTAAAATAGAAGTAACTGTGCTACCTGTAATCAGTAATTCATCAACATATAAAAAAATAGTAATCAAATTACCATCATAATTCTTTATATACACATTCGGATCTGATTTATACCTTTGTAAGTTTTGCGAGAGAAGGAAGGCATCCATCTTGGAATACCACTCTCTTGGGGCATGTTTTAACCCGTATAGTGACTTCTTTAGTTTGCAAACCAAATATGGATCAGAAATGTAGCCCTTAGGCTGCTTCATGTATATCTTGTCATTAATATCTCCATGCAGAAAGGAATAATTAACATCCATATGATGCACTTCCCCATGCTTAGATGCAGAAATTGCCAAAACTAGGCGGATGGAGTCCATTTTTGCAACCGGTGCAAACATCTTATGGTAGTCCACACCTTAGACCTGAGAGAAACATGTTTCTACCATATTTTCCTTATATTTTCATGTTCTTCCATCATCATCAACCTTATTCCGAAACACCCACTTTCATTGAACCAATTTCCTTCCTAGAGGAAGAGAAACTATCTCCCAAGTAGTGTTTTTTTTAAGAGAATTCATCTCTTCATCCATGGTAACTTGCCATCTCGGATATTTTCAAGCATGGTATTAAGACTTAGGTTCTTAAATTATCATTAAATAACAATATTAATACAGAAAATAATCAATAAAAGAGAGTGCAATACCTACTCTTTGGAAATCAGACCGGGTTCTCCTTGGATCATCCGGATTTCCAATGTTATCACTTGTGAAGGAGAGTGTCTGTCGGGCCCAAGTTGGGAGATGATTTTGTACTTTAGGTTCTAATTCAGAATATGATTTTTTCTGTTCACTAATATCATAAATCAGAGAATCCAAATCAGGGTCATCACCACCAATTACATGATCCAAATATTCAGTAGAACAGGAAGGAAATTCAACAGTTTTCTCCTTCACTAGTTCTACCTCCTGAAGAGGCTCATCGAACATGACACTTATTTCAATGATGATATGTTTTTTTTTTTATATAAAGAATCTTGAAACATTTATATTAATCATGGTATCTGATAAACATGCATTTGATTCTTTGTGGTTGCAAAGCGCTCCTTTTATCAAGAAGAATTCGGGCCCATGCAGTGGACTCAAACACCCTCAGATTCGACACATCTAGATTGTGTCCGAAATATGATTCAAAAGGGGTATTACCTTTCATGGATGAGTGTGGAAATATGTTTTTAATATATGCTGTAGCATTCATGGCTTCAGCCCACAAATTTTCAGCCAACTTCTTTGATTCCAGCATACAAGTGGTCATCTCCTTGAAAGACCAATTCTTCCTCTCCGCTACACCATTCTGCTAGGGAGTATAGGGGACTGAATGTTGGATATGAACACCACTTTGGGAAAAAATAGATAGTAACTCATTAATTACATACTCCCTACCATTATCAAATCTCAAAATATTGATCTTTTTTCCAGATGCATTCTCAATCAAGGCCTTCAATTCAGTGAATTTTTCCAATACTTCCGACTTATTTTTGATAAAAAACACCCATGTGTATCTGGAAAAGTCATCAATGAAAGTCAGAACATACCTTGATAAATTCATGAATTTGATAGGCATGGGACTACTGATATCATAATTTATCAGTCCCAAGATGCATGACGCTTGGCTTGCCTTCCCCCGATCAAACTTATGCTCAGGGTGCTTTCCAACAACACAACCCTTGCAAATTTCGGTGGTAGCTTTGATGACCGGGAGGCCTTCAACCATAGAATTATTTTGTAATTGCTGCAAGTATTTAAAGTTCAGGTGGCCAAACCTCTCATTCCATAGTCTACTACCTTCATTTCCATGATTCAGCAATGTGTTGGGCTTTGCATCCGCACAAAATGGGAGAACTAGTAGGCTTTTGCATGATGGTTTTCAAGGCCTTTTGCTACAAGTTTGACGGATGTAAGTTCTGTGATCTCTACATCATAGAACTTAGGAGAATCTCTTAGGTACTCCCATATGTGTAATTTGATAAACACTTAGGAGTTTTGATGCAAGAGATGGTACATACAGAACATTAGAAAAATAACAATGCTCAATATCTACAGTATCTTGTCCTTCGCATATGATTGTGAAGTCATATCCCATGTAGATGGGAATGGATTTTCTGGTATCCAAAGATGAAAATAAGTCTCTTTCATCCATCATGTGATTCGAAGCTCTAGAATCTATCAAGATAGGTTTGGACTTCAAAGTGTTTTCCATGAGAGCATGACCTCTTTCATGCTGTGGTTCCTGATCTTGCTGATCTCTCCTCCGAAAGCTTTCTGGAAGATTGATGTGATTTTTCTCAAGAAGAGAAGTAGCGTCATCAAGTTTCTTTTTCATGCAGGCATGTTTAGGGTGGAATCCCTTCCTGCAGTATGAATACTTGACTTTTTCCTTCCCATGATGCCCTTTGCTTTTGTTCTTCTTCGAGCCGGAAGGCTCTTCATGCTGTGGGTTTTCAAATTTAGGCTTAGGAGCTTCGAATTTGGTTTTTGGGTTCTTCTAATATTTTCCTTTACCCTTCATATATTTGGGATCCAATACATAGAGGGCTTGATCATGGGAGGATTTGATGATCCCCATATGTACAAGCTTATCATGTTCACTTGTTAGGGACTCAATGAAGGAATTGAGAGAAGGCATCTTCCATCCAGGGGTTGTGAGCTTCCCCGCACATAATGTAGAGATAAACATCGAATAATCAGATCCAATTTTGGAGAGTATGGTGAGGATGAGCTGATCATCCTCCTTCTCCACCTTACACTACTTCAACAGTAATACAATGTGCTTGAACTTTGTGAAAAAATCATTTAAGGTCTCGAAATTGGAAGGTTAGAGAGACATCAACTCATTTTTAAGCTAGTATACTCTCAAATCATCCTGTTTTCCATATAGGGTTTCCAATTTGTCCCAAATTTCCTTTGGAGTCTTCAATCTCGAGACATGGAGGCATAAGAATCTGAATGCTTCATCTTTCTTATTCAAGAATATAGCTTTGTATGTCACAGAAGTAAGCTCTTATTCAGTGTTGATAGTGACCTGATAGAGTCCTTTGGCACGTAGTTGGATCTCCATATCTCCTTTCCATGAATGGAAATTGAACAGATTCAAGAGTTCTACAGAAGAATCCATCTCAAACTGCTGGAGAAAATGCTTTTCACTTGTCAAAACCTACAAATCACAACAAAAGGGGCACCGTGAGGTTGAACAGCCTGCACATTTTAGGATTTCATCACACCCAACATAGTTGATCAAGTAATCTTGATCAAAAATTTCCTAACTTGGGGTATTAAGTGGTAAGCCTTTGCTTCTGGTGCAGTGCTGGAATTTTTGAGCGTTGCTCAATTTTTCATGCAAGATCTGTCAAAAAACTTGTTTTTAAGAGATCTGAGCTTCATCCCGCTATGAGCCCTAATACCATATTAATCTGTCACAGTGATCTAGGGACTAAAAACACAGTCTCACAAATATTTCACACAATTAAGCATAAAATTGGCATAATGGTGCTGCAATGGAAGTAGCAGATCTGTATAATCAATAAAGAATGAATAGTACAATACAATGATCATGAAAGGTGCATGAATTCCAAGACAATTCTAATTCCCAAGGAGTTCATTCGAATTGAATGAATGGGTGTAGCTTAATTGACTGTAAGCCACAGTAAACACACTTAGTTAACCAACTAATCAAGTCTTGATTGACTCAATCGAGTCCTAACTAAATTCAAAGTGCAATGGATGACTGAGTCTAACTGAAAGTGGCTCAAACACATGTATCTGCATGCCAACCAACAAGTGGTAGCACATCATTAACTCCAATGAACCCGATGAGGCTAACTGAACTCAAATTGGTCATCAGAGGTGTTGGAGGCGCCCCTGTTGACTCCAGTTCATAAATATTAATAAAAATAATCAATATAATGAGTGGAGGTGCCTTCACCACTTAGATTAACTGATTGTAACCATCAGTTAGCAATTAGGTGCATTTATGACACTCAGATCACTCTCGGAGTGCTCCTTGTTTGAAGGAGGAAGCCTAGATAGCCTCCCCGAATGAGGGAGAAGGCTTAGTTGGCCTCCTTGACTGAAGGTAGGTGTGGGTGTGCTCATGCTGATGTCATAGTGTGCTCATCTGATGCTGATTAAGTCAATAAAACTTAGGATAGTGGTTTAAGAAGGCCAAATTAACCAAATTGAGTGTGCATGGTGGGTAAATGTCTCCAACAGTGAACAATTGGAATCCCGATTCTGATTTCCAAAGTGTGGAAAGGAGGAAGAAGAAATGTAGAGGTGAAAAGTTAAAAGTTTAACTCCAAAAAATATGACATTCTGCTTTCTGATTTCTGCAGTCTAAAAGGGTCGAAGTGGAAGTGGGGAGGTGAAAAATCCAAAATTTCATTCCGAAAATGTTGACATTCCGCTTTCCCATTTCTGCATAGATCGATGATCCAAAATCACCCCGCATAATATCAATGGTGCGGAAAGGTGGAAAAGAAAAGGGCGGAAGTGAAAAATCAAGAGTTGGAAAGGCCAAGGTTTTGGTCATAAAAATATGGAATACCAATTTTCAACTTTCGAATAGATCAGTGGCCAAAGATGAATCTGGGATAAAATCAACGACTCAGAAGGTTTCCAAAGGGAAGAGGTAGAAAGTCAGGAGTAAAAAGTTAAATTTTAACCTTCGCAAAAATTGCAAAGTCCTATTTCTAATTTTCGCTTTCCAAAAGGGCGGAGGCAGAAAAGAGTTTTCAAGACTTCATGACCTAACGGTTCAAATCAGGCCCGGTCCATCTTTGAGATGATCTGAGCCATCCAATCTCTATTTTGTTTTTTTACTGTGAACCATTGGGGAAACTAAGAATTTTTCCATCGAATCTTAATTAGATAAAATTGTTTGTGTTACAGGGCACCGGCCATTATCATTTTGATCAATGCATATCAATAAATTGAAGATACTATGAATTTTTTTGTTTCTAGTTTAGATCCAGCCCTCATTATGTTTCTTTGTATATTGCAGGTACTATGGTTCACCGAGATAGGATGGGAGCTTGTGAATGGGATAAAGGATACATTAGTGGATAGTTGAGATGAAAAAAATCGTTGCAGATTGATTGGATAGGTTATAACTATCAATGTCAACAAGAGAGCCTAAATCCATGTGGTTAAAATTCCCAAACTTATCCACCATGCATGTTCTAGCGTTTTGCCTGATTTGTTTTTGTGATCATGGAAAATCTGCCAGATCAAATTTTGTTAGGATTTCTATAACTAAATTTGGATCTGTTTCGAGTAGATCCTCAAGAGCCCATAATTCTATAAATAATAGGTGCAGAGCACCGAATAGGGACTTTTCCCTGGTGAAAAAATTCTGGACTATTCATGTAAAGAGCTACCTCTTTGCTAATAAGAAGGATCATTTTGTTAGAAAAAAGGGCATGCACAGATATTTACTCGAAGTGTGTGGGATGCATAATGTAGAACTATTTATTCTTGCTTCTGCACATCGTACAATGAGATTTTTCTAACCTCCTGGAACTACTTCCTTGGTCATGAATTTATGTTGTCTGTATAAATGTATGTGTATGACAGGGTAATTAATGGTTTAATCATATTAGATCTATCTCTGGTATTCTTTCTATTGTGAATGTGATTATTGTGTTGGTACGGCTATCTGATAGACATTTATGAGTATTTACAGTATAATACTCTCAACTCTAAATTGGCTCCATGAAAGGGGATAGAATAGTTTAGTTTTAGATCTAGATTAGAATTTCATTTAGATTAGGAATATGCATTTCATCCTTAAACAAGAAAATATATAAATGGTGTACTGGGTTGTAATTAGTAAAAAATTAAATAACCTAATCTACGGTAGTCATAACCATGAACCAGATGAATTCCCCACACCAAATAGTGTCTCATCTAATTGGGATCGTTCACCGGTGAGAATCCCTACTGTTTGGTACTTGGGATTTTCAAGGCATCAACAGGGAGGCACATATTTTCCTTCAATCAGATCTACAAGTGATCTCAGTTGGAAAATTAGGGTTTTCCAGTAAAACCCTAGGTCATCTTGAAGAATATTCCAGAAGCAGTCCTCAAATTGGTAAGTTCTTTCTCCTATATTTCCATTTGAGGCTCTCATTAATTAAAGATGACAAATAGTACCAATATTGATGAAAATATTGAGGGATCATAGAACTTCAAATCATGGAAGTATAGAGTCATGCTCATCCTTGAAGAACATGACCTAGAAGGACATATCAAAGATGAGGTCAAGGAACCAGAGGAAGATGAGGAAAAGGCTAAGCACAAGAAGGATATTATCAAAGCTAAGAGAATCATAGTTGATCCATCAAGGATCATTTAACCCCATAGGTGTCTTCAAAGAGTACTTCAAATGGAATTTTTGGTGCACTAACTAGTCTATTTGAAGGAAAGAACATCAACATAATAATGACCTTGAGAAACCAACTCAAGGGTGTGAATATACAAAATACAAAATATATGCAATTATACAAGAGTATCTCAGATCAAAGAACAGTTAGAAGCCATTGGTTACATGGTGGAAGAAGCAAAAGTGGTGATGACCACCCTAAATGGTCTCCTGAGAGAATGGGATTCCTTCATTAGATGAATATATGCTAAAAGAAAGTTAACCAAGTTCAACAAACAATGGGAAGAATGTGTACAAGAAGAAGTAAGGATAGAAAATAAAGAAGAGAAGATAAATGATAATGAAGATAAATATCTATTTTCTCATGGAAATAACGAAAGAAACACAAGGAAGAGTAAAGGATCACCTTCAAGAATACCACCAGACTTCAAAAGAGGTAAGAGACCTAGAAAGGATTACTCATCCTTTGAATAGTATTCATGCCATAAGATGAGACACATTGTAGAAATTGTGCTCTTAAGAAAGATCAGTTCAAGAAGAAGTACTGAAATTACCATGCCTATGCAACTAAAGAAAATGAATCAGATAAGGAGAGGGATAGAGAAAATGTAGACTCTAGTGAAGAGTATGTCCAAATTTCAGCTCACATAGGATCAAACTCTCATGGAAGTGACACTTGGCTTATATACAATGATGCTTCCAAACATATGAAAGGTCATAAATATTCACTCTCATGTCTTACCTAAAAGGAATATTCACAAAAGATATAAGTGGGCATTATTATCAGTACACCATCAAAGGAACGGGAGAATCCTCTTACAAATTAAAATATGGAGATTCTATGAATATGAAAGAAGTCTTATATGTTCCAGGTTTGAAGAAGAATAGTATTTCTATTTCAGCTCTAGATAAGAAAGGTTTTAGAGTTTCCTTTATAGATGGTGAAGTTCTTATGTGTCCAAAAGGAAAGAAAATATATGATGCTATTGTAATTGGTGTTGAAGAAGGAGGACTCTATAAATTGAAGTGGCAAACAGTTTCAACCCTTATAGGCAGAACCATGAGCCCATGTGAACTTTATATGATCCAAGAGGATATCCAATATCAATCAAAATAAAAGTCTTCAAAATGTAAACATAATCTTATAGTAGTGTAGAGCTTAGAAAGAGATTTATGGTGACATTCATTTTGCACAAAACAACCTCTAGATGAGAAAGTTATTGAGTTATGTAATTTCAACAAAATAAGTTAAAAGTGGAAAAAAGGGGCCACATGCCACACCCATAGGGTGCCATGCGGAATACATAGTCATCATGCAGGTGACACATGGACAAGAATATGACTTGTCATATGAAGTGGACCATTATTTTGTTGAAAACTGACATCCACGTGGAAGGTGCATTGACAGGTGGAATCCAAGTGGACCATTCGGAGAGTGCCATGTGGTGATCTAATTGTCTACGTTATAGGATAGTTCACCAAAAAATTTAGAGGCCAAGGGATTTGAACCCTATCCAAGTGGAAGGTGCATTGACAGGTGGAATCCAAGTGGACCATTCTGAGAGCGCCATGTGGCGATCTAATTGTCTACGTTATATGATGAATTACCAAAAAAATTATAAGGTGCATTGAAAGGTAGAATCCAAGTGGACCATTCAAAGAGTGCCACGTGGTGATCTAATTGTCTACGTTATAGGACGGTTTACCAAAAAAATTAGAGGCCAAGGGATTCGAATCCTCAACCTTTCCTATGCCAAAGTTTCAACTATGTTCACCCAACCGGGATCTCTGAAAATGTTTCTTAACCATATAGGATGCCGATTGTATTTAAAGTTGAAAGGTTTGTTGTTTTGAAAAGGGGAGGGGCCGAGGGATTAGCCCTCGACAAAGANTATATATATATATATATATATATATATATATGTATGTATATATATATCATATAATATATTTGTTACCATATAAAAATGGGGGAAGCGAGGCCCACAAGTTTGACCTCGGGACCTACGCTCCCACAGTACCATGATTTACCAATGGTCTATGGACCAATCCTTTTCTAAGGATTGATATATTATATTTAAATATTTTCTTGGATTTTGGAATCCAAAAAGAGGCATGTGGCCCATAGATTCGAGCTCCCAAAACATTATAAAACCACCATATCTAAGCCTCGACGAGGACGAGTTCGACGCTAATATTTTGTATAGATCCTATGGAAGGATAAAGGTACAGAAAGGTAAAATATGTACGATCTGTACAAGCAAATAAGGGGTTTTTATCGATTTACATGATAGGGGCGATCTTAAGCAAAATAGGTCGAGTTTATACGCATTTTACTTGGAATTTTGAAAGGAACATAATGGTTTAGTTTGTTTATGTGTTTGACTGATACAACTAAGAAGTTTTTCTAGAACTCATGTATGTAATATTTTTGAATACTTAATAAGATCATCCTTCTCATTGGAAGTGGCTTGGAGATGTAGCCCAATAGGGGTGAACTCTGTTATCATCTATTGTCTGCAATTTTATGGTTTGCATACTTGTTTATGTGTTTATGTGTTTTAATCAAGGATTTTAAAGTTGTATTTTTAAATTATTTTTATGAGGTTAAGCATTAAAGTTTCCCATGAAATTTTAGTGGTTAAAATTATCCTTTAAAAATTCATATCACTGGCATAGAATAATTTCTCATGTGAACTACAAAGCAATTCCAATTGTGAGAAAGGTAGTGATAGGTCTACTAGAGATGCAGATCAATCATGAAGGAGTATGCAAAGGATGTGCTCAAGGAAATAATACCAAGAACCCATTCCCAAGAAATAACAACAAAACAAAAGAGATCTTGGATATTATCCACTCAGATGTGTTCATACAAATGTCAACTACTTTCTTAAGTGGGTATGTGTATTATGTCTCTTTTATTGATGGCTACTCTAGTAAGATTTGGATATATGTTTTGAAAGACAAATTTGAAGTATTTGAAAATTTCAAGGAATTTAAATCTCTTGTGGAAATTCTATCCAAAAATAAGATCAAGACCTTAAGATCAGATAATGGAGGAGAATTCACTTCAAATGAATTCAACAAATTATGTAAGGAAGCTGGGATTAAGAGGGATATTACCACACCCTATAATCCCCAATAGAATGGAGTGGAAGAAAGGAAGAATAGATCCATCATGGAAATAGCCAGAGCAATGATCCATGATCAATATCTAACTATGTGTTTATGGGTCAAAGCAACAAGAACTGTATCATATGTACATAATAGAATATCTCACAGTTCTCTTGGAAATGAAACCCCAGAAGAGATGTTCACTAGTGAAAATCCTTAATTCGACAGCCACCTGAAGATATTCGGTTGTCTCATGTACTTACATATTCAAAAGGAGAAAAGATCAAAATTGGACTCTTCATGAATGAAGGGAATATTTTTTAGATACAGTGACCAATCAAAAGCTTATAGAATCTACATTCTAGGTTTCCTTTAGATCAATATGAGGAGAGATGTTACATTTGATTAAGATACAACCTTCACCTAATCTAGAAATATCTATGCAGATGAAGATCGTGCATAAGAGGAGGAGAATCTTAGAACCATATAAGCTACCAGACCACCAATTAGAGACATTGAAGAAGATCCTATACCATAATATCATGACATAGAAGAACCCCAAGGAACTATGGAAACACCATAGAAGATGATATCAACAAAAAGAATACCAGATTGGGCTCATGATATAATCATAGAAGAAGAAAGATATGGTGCACCAGAAGGAAGTAAGAGACAAATAATATACTCTAACTATGTGGCATTAATGTGCAACCTTGTTAATGAATAACCTGCATGATTTGAATAATATTCAAAGAAGAAGGAATGGATGAATTCCATGATCGAAGAATACCAATATATAATAAATAATGATGTTTGGGATGTGGTGCTAAGAACAAAGGACAAGCCAATAGTTTCTTCAAAATGGATTTTCAAGACAAAGCATTTAGAAAATGGCAGTCACTGAAAAGTTCAAAGAAAGATTTGTCGCATGAGGATTTCACAAAAAGAATTAATTAATTATGAAGAACCATTACAGCAGTAGCAAGATATAATTCTATCAAAACTATCATTTCCTTGCAGGTAGCCAAGATGAAATCGAAGGTACATCAAATCGATGTAATAAATTCCATCATAAATGGTGTCATAGAAGAAGAAGTATATATTGAAAAACCAACATGATTTGAGACTCACAACAAGGGGATACATGTATGCATACTAAATAAAGATTTATAGGGGTTGAAACAAGCAGCCAGATCATGGTATGGAGCAATTGATGGATTCTTGATGATATTGGGCTTTACAAAAAGTAAAGTTGATTCCAACCTTTACTATAATGTTGTAAATGATGGGATCATGATATTACTATTATATGTAGATGACATATTTTGACAGTAGAAGAGGATCTCATCAGTGAGTGTAAGAAGAAACTTATGGCAGGATTTGAGATGAAATACCTTGGCACAATGCATTATTTCCTAGGTCTTGAAGCATGGAGGTTTCCAAATGAGAAATCAAGGAAAATATACAGTTGTTATCCTAAATATATTTGGGATGTTTGATTGCAAGGAAATGAACACTCCTATGGTGAAAAACATGAGGCTCCTGAATGACGAATCTTCAGAAAGAGTAGATGTCGCATTATATAGACAGATTATTATCTCACTGATGCATTTGAAAAATACAAGACTAGATATATGTTTTTTTGTGAACACTTGAGTCAATATATGGTGGAGCCTCGACATGTTCATCTAGTTGTAGAAAAACATGTGATGAGGTACCTAAAGGGTACATTGGATTGTGGCCTTAGATATGGAGTCGACAGTGAGTTCAAATTGTATGGATATGCTAATTCAGAGTGGGAAAGAAGTGCTAAAGACAGAAAGAGAGCTTTAGGATGTTGTTTCAGTCTGGGATCGGGTGTGATATCATGTCTTAGCAGAAAGAAATAAAAATGTTTCCATTAGTGCAACCAAGGCTGAGTACATTGCAACATGTTCATCCTGTAGTGAATCAGTATGGATTCATAAGCTATTGGAAGGATTGTTTGATGGTGATATGGGTGCAAATGATATTTATTGTGACAACCAGAGTTGCATCAAGATAATAGAAAACTCGATGTTTCATGATAAGTCAAATCATATAGAGAAAAAGTATCACTACATCCGGATATGGTGCAAAGAGGAGTCGTGAAGCTCCAATATGTTCCCACAGAGGAACACATTGTTGATGTGTTGACTAATCCTTTATCTCAGGTAATGTTTGATCCTTTTCAAGACAAGCTTGGTGTAGTTTGAAAGTACCTCCCTGGAAAGAGGGCATGATGATGAGATTATTATTGAGGATGATATGGAAATGATATTCCAGTTTATAGAAGGCCAGTTGATTTTATTAGTATGCCTACATATATTGATGAGGTACAACATTTATTTGTGGACTATATTATTGTTGTTGAGGATGGACCTGCAGATAATAACACTCTCTTATTGAGAGTGGTACTAACACTTGTTGGTTGAGGACAGTCTTGTTGATGGTAGTACTCTCATATGGATAGTAGTCTTGCATTCATTTTTGGACGAGATCCTACATTTATTTGTAGATGATAGTCTCCTTATTGTGGATGGTCTTACAGATAAGAACACTCTCTTGTTGAGAGTGGTCCTAGAACTTATCGGCTGAGGATGGTCTTGTGTACGATAATACTCTCATATGGAGAGTGGTCGTACACTCATTTGTAGATGATATCTTGCATTGATTTGTGGACAATAGTATCTTTGTTTAGGATAGTCCCGTGGATAAGAACACTCTCTTATTGAGAGTGGTGCTAGCACTTGGCGGTTGAGGATGGTATTGCCAACAATAGTACTCTCATATGGAGAGTGGTCCTGCATTCATTTGTGGATGATATCCTACATTCATTTGTAGATGAAAGTATCCTAGTTGAGATGGTCCCACGGATAAGAAAAATCTCTTGTTGAGAGTGGTCATACCACTTGCAGGCTGAGGATGGTCCTACGGATGATAGTACTCTCATGTGGAGAGTTATCTTACATTAATTTACGGATAAGATCCTACATTAATTTGTGGATGGAAGTATCTTAGTTGAGTATGGTCCTTCAAATAATAACACTCTCTTGTTAAGAGTGGTCCTAGCACTTACAACCTGAGGATGGTCCTTCGAATGATAGTAATCTCTTAATGAGAGTGGTCTTGCATTCATTTGTGAACAAGTTCTTGCATTCGGTTGTAGATGATGATGTTCCAACTTTGTTTTTGTTGTGGGTGATTCGGCTCAGTATTTGTATACTGTTAATATTGCAAGTGATGCTTGAGATTGTTAGTTTTTCATCAAATGAGCTAGCATTATGATATTAGGATCTTTTCACTGAGAGAATAACAAGTACAGCAATCAAACACAAGCACATCAAAAGAGACAAGAGACACAAAGAGTTTTCCTTGGGGAAACCATAAAGGAGAAAACCCCGCAACTTCCTCAGAGATAGAATCAGCACCAAAATAGTAAAAGCCCCAAAGCAGTAATCTTCTTATTCTGTCTACTCCCAGTATTTCCTTCTTCACTAATGTGCCACACTTGAGTGAGAGTGAATGATGTGTATCATAAATAGAGAGTCTCACTCTCTATTTATATTCTTCCGTTCACTTGAAGTGCACTCAATCATGTCGTCCCAACTTAACAATTACTTACTAGAGCCTACACCTTAATGAGTGTATAATAACCCTAGTGCCCTGAAACTGTGGGGACTTAAACAATGACTTGACATGACTTGTTTACATTATTGATCCTCCCGATCGGAACATCGGGGCATGACAACATGACTCAAATACATAATAGAAACATCCCGGAATAAATATCGGGTTACAATACATAAGATACATAGAAGAATACATTCCGAAGTTACATATACATCAACACTCCCTCTTAACTAGGAAGGTATTCTTTCGACACAATTTTCAGCACTGGTCTTCTTCTCTGTGTCAGCTAGATCATCTCATCTTCAAGTCATCTTCATCTTCAATTCATCTTCGTCTTCAATTCATTTTCGGATCTGGATCATCTCTCGATCTGGATCATCATGGAACATCATCACTGGATCTAGATCATCTCTCGATCTGGATCATCATCACTGGACTAGATTTGGATCATCACTCGATCTGGATCATCACTGCTAGATCTGGATTATCACTTGATCTGGATCATCACTGGTGCTATCTCATTATTCTTCTCATCACAGCAAGTTCTACAGAGCCAGCCCTTTTTCATGCTGGTTGTAGGCCTACCCACATGTAGGTCTTCACCCAGCACTTACATCTGACCTACTCGTCAGAAAGGCACGCCCAACACTCACATCTGACCTACTCGTCAGAAAGGCCCAACACTCACATTCACCAGCATGATAGGAACTCAAACTACTATCATCTATGAAATGGCTCAGCACTTACAACCACCAGCATGATAGGAACTCAAACTACTATCATCTGTGGAAAGGCACAGCACTCACATCCACTAGCATGGTACAAACTCAAACTACTACCATCTGTGGAAAGGATCAACACTTACAATCACCAGCATGGCACGAACTCAAACTACTACCATCTATGAAAAGGCACAGCACTTATAGTCACCAGCATGATAGGAACTCAAACTACTATCATCTGTGAAATGGCTCAGCACTTACAAGCACCAGCATGATAGGAACTTAAACTACTATCATCTATGGAATGGCACAACATTTACAACCACCAGCATGACTACTACCATCTGTGGAAAGGCTCAGCACTTACAATCACCAACATGGTACGAACTCAAACTACTGCCATCTGTGAAAAGGCATAGCACTTATAGTCACCAGCATGATAGGAACTCAAACTACTATCATCTGTGAAATGGCTCAGCACTTACAACCACCAGCATGATAGGAACTCAAAATACTATCATCTGTGGAAAGGCTCTTAGTCCTAGACTAAGGATCCCTGGTAACTCACCAGGTAGCTCGATTCAAAGAATGGCGGTAGCTCTTATATTTGACACTAAGTCAGAATGGTGACACTAAGTCAGAATGGCTTAGCACTCATATCTGAAATGGGAGGAACCTAATCCTTTAGCCATGATAGAATGGCTTCAGCCCTTACATCTGATCAAGTGGGAACACATCCCTCTATCACATCAGAATGGCCATGCACTCATATATGATCATGTGAGAACAAATCTCACGGTCTTATCAGAACAACCCCCAGTCATAAACTGATTTTTCTTGGTACCTCACCAGGCAGCTCCATTCCAGGAATGGCAATAGCCCTTATATCTGATCATGTAGGAACCAATCCTACAGTCATATCAGAATGGCTTAGCACTCACATCTAACATGGAAGGAACCAATCCTCTCACCATGATAGAATGGCTCAGCCCTTACATCTGACCTGCTCATCAGAATGGCTATGAATCTCAGCACTCATATCAGTCATGGAAGGAACCAATCCTCTCACCATGACGAAATGGTTCAGCCCTTACATCTAACCATGGAAGGAACCAATCCTCTCACCATGTCAGAATGGCTATGGGTCTCATCACTTTCTCTGGGAGGAATCCTCGATCTGGAGAATACCAAGTCTCTCTCTGAAGTACTCGAACTTCAGCCTATCCAATGGCTTCGTCAATGCATCAGCTATCTGTTCCTCCATCGCAATATACATGAGCTTCACTTCTCCTCTCTACACCATATCCCTGATATAGCGATACTTGATCTCGATATGCTTCGACTTGTCATGGAACACTGGATTCTCTGACAACTTCACGCAACTCTGGTTGTCACAATGTATACAAGTAGCATCCAACTGGAGATCAAATATATCAGACAGTAGCTTCCGCAGCCATACTGCCTCACAACTAGCTGAACAAGCTGTGACATACTCTGCTTCAGCCGTACTCAGTGCCACATAGGATTTCTTCCTACTAAACCAAGAGATCACGCCTGATCCCATACTGAAGCAGCATCCCGAAGCACTCTTCCTGTCGATCGCACTGCCTGCCCAATCTGAATCAACATAACCCTCTAGGTTAATCTTTTGATTCGCATCGTACTTGAGCCCATAATCAATTGTACCCTTCAGGTACCTCAGAATATGCTTTGCGGCAGTCAAGTGAACACTTCTCAGATCTGTCAAGTACTAGCTCAAGGTGTTCATAGCAAAGCAAATGTCTGGTCTCGTGTTCGTTAGGTACATCAATGACCCAATCATCTGACGATACATCGTAGCATCAACCGACTCTGATGAAGCATCACTCAATAGCTTCAGGTTCGATGCCATAGGTGTGGTCATGCAGTCCATCATCCTGAACCTCTTCAAAATCTCTACTGCATACTTCCCTTGTCCAAGGAAGATTAAATCTGCACTCTGCCACACCTCCATACCTAGAACAATAGTGCATTGACACATAACAGGAGCATCACTAGTCTTTTGTCTTCAACCTTGAAGCAAAGGTTGGAATCCGCTTTAATCTCAATAAAGCCTAGAGTCATCAGTAATCTTCCCATCCTGTCGTACCATGTCGAACCTCAATATATTCTGTAGTCACTCCCTCTAAAGTGGAGCATCATACTCCCTCTGTCTTTTGTGCTCTATGCACTGAAACCATTCTGTACTAGAGTGACAAGTAGCTTCCTATGCTACTAATATTCTATGTGACCATCTAGTGTATAGACTTACATCTTCAACCTTGTAGCAAAGGTTAAGATCTTCATCAGGCTCATCATGTATGTGTTTAAACTCTTACTGGCTGCAAATGTCTCTTCGTAGTCTAGGCCTTCTTTTCGTGAGAAGCCTCGTGCTACGAATATTGCTTTGTATCCCATGATGTTTCCATATACTGCATGATGGAACTATGAACTTCTCTTCAGGTCTTGATACTACACCTTGACATCATTCTTCTTGAACTAATCTTCCCTTTCTTCTTGGTGGCTGGAAGGTTCTGCATCAATGATGTCAATGCACTCGTCATATTATTCTTTGTCTTTGAACTATCGTCACTTGTTCTTCAGAACAAGTCTTCATTCTTCTTTGCTTGTAGGCGATTATGTATGCGGTCTTTCCTACAAGTCAAATGCATTTGTATGGTTAGAAACATTTCATAAGGAATATTTATACTGGCAAGTTCTTATGCATAAATATATGATCATGCAACTACTTTAGCCAATACAACATTCATCCATATCTCACTGAAACTTTCTAGATGTCTTCCATCTCTACCAGGACAACATTGAGATTGTGCACTAATCCAATATGTCAGCAAAGAGGTTTCATTCTAGATAAGTAGCAATGGAGAGTTGTATAGCACCATGAGCTACTTACCCATCACATGCATATTAGTAGTATACTGTCATTAATGCAAACATTCTATCATGAATAATACATTAACTGAATATAAACAAATGCATAACAAAACAATGAAATGACAATTGAATACTTATCTTTATTTGTTTCGTGGGTATACTCCTTCTTGAGTCTTCAACTTCATCGTCTTCTTCATTCATCATAGCATCATTTCTTATCCAAATTCTAAGGTGTATAAGAAGTTCTTCAAGAGTTGAGATCTTCATATTCCTCATCGCTTGAGGGATATTCTTTGGATGATGAGAGCTTGATCTTCAGTTGCTCCCACCTTCTCTTCTCGAGCTTCTTCTTCTTATGAGTTCTCTTCCCAGAGTCTACTGAAATTAATCACTTCCTTCTGGTACACATTCCTTGAATGAATGAATCCCATGATCCTGGGAGGCCATTCAAAATGGCCATCATCATTTCTGCATTCTTCACTTCTTCTTTTACCACTTCAAGTTGTTCTTTGATTTGAGAGACTCTTATGACTGCATGGTCTCTGCATTCTGGATCTTCACATTCTTCAACTGGTTTCTTAGGGACATATTCTGATTTCTATTCTTCCCTTCAAATAGCTTGAAATTCTAGAAGACCTTCAACAACTTTGCTTGCAATAGGTAGTGCTCTGTAATGCACATGTGCAAGCCTTCTATGCCAAAGCTCATTTGGCTCTACTGTTTCATGGACCAAGGCTTGTTCTGGATGGCCCTTCAATTTATACAAGCCTCCTTCTTGTTCTCCAATCATTGATAGTCTTTCCTTTTTGCCACATGATGACTTGACCATCTATGAATGCAACCCGCATTCCTTTTGCATTAATGCTGAAATGGAGAGAAGGTTCTTCTTGAGTCCTGGAACAAACAATACTTCTTTCATTGTTAGAGACTTACCAGAGTCCAGCTTGTATGAAGATTCCCTAGTACCTTTTATTGGATATTGGTAGTCATCTCCTAGTTTCACCTTGTGAGGTGATTCATGTCTGACAGTCTTACAAAGGATTCCTTGAATCCCGTCATATGTTTGGAAGCCCCACTGTCTATAAGCCAATCATCACTTCCATAAGTAATGTTACCTATGAGAGCTAATATCAGAACATATTCATCCTCACTTGAAGAATCTTTACTTTCATATATGGATCTCTTTCTGGATGGTTCATCATCCTCTGCAGCATGAGCATGATGTCTTCTTTGGCCTTGACCAAGTTCTTCTTGTGAAAGGCTTTGAGCCTCATCTCCCTCTGGAACTAGAACCTCTATATTCATGTAGGTGTCCAATCCATTTTCTTCAGAGAGATCAAATACTTCTATTCTTGCAATTTGTCAACTTCACCAAGCTTATCATCAATCTAATGTGATAGATCACTTTGAAATGAGAACCTCAAATGAAAATAGCAAAGGATTAGATCTTACCGATTTGAGGTGTCCGTCTTGGTTCCGGTGCTGGCTAATCTAGGGTTTGCCACAGAAACCCTAATTTTAAAAACTTGGAATCTTTCAGATCTGATTGGATAGACAGATATATCTCTTCAAATGGATCTATCCAATGTACTCCTTTTCTGAAAACAGTGGAGGGAAGCTCCCGAAACAGGAAGCCCTAGATTTCCAATTTCTTCTGCAGAAATTCCTGTTACTGTTTCTGAGATATCTCCGTAATTACTGATCCTCTGTGTCTGAAATTTCTCACTAAGGTAACCTAGAATTTCCATGATCCAACACCATAGGTTTAATCATAATTTGTTTCACCATTTTGGATTTATGATCCTTTTCCCAAGGTGACCTGTTACAGGACTGTTCAGAATAGCGATGTTGTACGGAATTCCACGTGTCACTGGTTCATCTTCTGAGTCTGATATTTGGACCACCAAAATTACAGTCCGTTCCCTTTCTAGAAAATCTTCAGGAATTCCATTTGGACCTCTGTAGCCCAAGATATTGCAATTCTCCCTAGGTGTCTTGTTTAAGGATGAATCTTGGAAGAGGCTGGAACCCTAACGTGGGGGGATCATATATCCCATAATATAGCGAATATGAGTCTAATTTTTGGAAACACTTTTCATCAGGATTTAATATTCAGCCCCTAAAATTTTCAGCTTCTGAGACTTCACCAACCTCGGAATATAGCGACTGTACCAAAACTTATCAGTTTTAGTATTTAGGGTTTTTCCTAGCTCAGGTTCAAACTAGGGTTTGACTTTCCCATAGTTTCACCCAACCAAATTTATTGATCCAGGTCTCTAAACTTCGGTTTTGATGAGGAGAAAAATCCTATGTTGGTCTCACTAAAAAATTCCTCTTCTATAGAAATACCTAATTTCCGCATCGAAAACTGAGAATGCTCAGAATCGAATTCCGCTTCGACAGAAAGATGCTCCCTAAGGAGGAGAGTTGTTCCACCTTACTTTTACTAAAAATCTGTGGAGAAAGGTCCACAAACTAGGAATCCCTAGTTCCCGCAACTGCACACTATCTTATTCTCAGGTTAGCTCTGATACCATGTTAGTTTTTCATCAAATAAGCTAGCATTATGATCTTAGGATCTTTTCACTGAGAGAATAACAAGTACAACAATAAAACACAAGCACATCAAAAGAGACAAGAGACACAAAGAGTTTTCCTTGGGGAAAACATAAAGGAGAAAACCCCGCAACTTCTTCAGAGATAGAATCAGCACCAAAACAGTAAAAGCCCCAAAGCAGTAATCTTCTTATTCTGTCTACTCCCAATATTTCCTTCTTCACTAATGCACCACACTTGAGTGAGAGTAAATGATGTGTATCATAAATAGAGAGTCACACTCTCTATTTATATTCTTCCATTCACTTGAAGTGCACTCAATCATGTCAGCCCAACTTAACAATTACTTACTAGAGCCTACACCTTAATGAGTGTATAATAACCCTAGTGCCCTGAAACTGTGGGGACTTAAACAATGACTTGACATGACTTGTTTACATTATTGATCCTCTCGATCAGAACATTAGGGCATGACAACATGACTCAAATACATAATAGAAACATCCTGAAATAAATATCGGGTTACAATACATAAGATACATAGAAGAATACATTCTGAAGTTACATATACATCAACAGAGATGATGCTCGAGATGATTCTGGAGATGATGATGCTCGAGAAGATGTCAAAGATGATGATGCTCGAGATGATGCAATATATAATGATGCTTGAGATGATGCCAGAGATGATGATGCCCAAGATGATGCTAGAGATGATGATTCTATAGATTATTCTAGAGATGTCTGTGATGATGATGTTCCACAAATGATGATAATGATGGCATAATTATTCAAAAAATACTATGACATATAGACTCATCAATCAGTTGTATAGATGTATTGTTGTTGTAGAATATCTTCCTTGTTAAGAAGGAGCGTTAAAGAAATGTAACTACGAAAGATATTCTATTTTTTTATATTATTATTATTACCCCTTTCGTAGATGTTGTTCCTCCGATTAGGGATGTCATTGATGTATTTGTTCATGCAAAGTATTGAGGTAAAACCTCCATTGTAAGTTGGGTCAGTAGTACCCACAAAAGTATTATTAAAATGTATTTTTGAGTCTTCCAATGCAAGTTGGCCCTGACAAAAAGGAGAAGTTAGCCCTGTTGGGTTATTAGGCCTCTCAGCTGATTAGCATAAATAGGAGAGGTGCCTCTATCATTTGGGAAATAAGAGCACTCAAGAAATTCCACTATAGAGAGGAGAAACAGTCCATTTAAGGAGGAGGAAACTGTCTAGTCTTATTCTTTGGGTCTGACATCGTACTTGGTTGAATTCTATATCGAGGAATTTTTTTTGGGTTTTCTTCCCCTGGAGGGTTTCCCAGGAAATATTTGTGTTCTATTGTTCTTTTTATTGTTTTAGTGATCCTTTTGTTTTGGCATAATAAATTTTAAAATCTCAACAAAACGGATATGTGTGTGGAGGTACTTTGATGAAGGGAGGTCAAGAGTTCTGTCCCGAATTCATAGCATATAAGAAACTGGAAGTGGGTAAGGAAATGCATGTCCAATGATATAAATTCATGATATGATGCATTATGTATCTCAATATACCACTTGGATGTTGAGCCAGTCAAGGTGGATTGAAATAACCTCATATAGACATTGTCATCAACAAGTGAGTTGGATGAACACCACAAATGGAATGTTATCACATGGTTTTGTAGGTCCTCTCTAGGCTTACAATCAAACTTGGGAATTTATAATGACAACTTATTTGGTATGGAAGGACAATGGAATAGATGACAAGATGGATCATTCATCATCCTACAGATATTAGGTAGGTTTAATATGGATAATAATCGTAAGTGTGTGTTGGAGAAGGTATTTTGGATAGACAAAGGATAGTGTTGAAATAATCCTTAGTGAATGGATGAGCCCACATTCATACTCTAAGATAGATGGTAAATCCTAGGTGTTGGGTTGCCCCCCGATAAAGGAACTAGGTTGGAAGAGGGACCCAGAGTCAAAGAAAATTTCCACCCAATAGGAAAACCTACACAACAGAAATTGAGCCCAAAATCCGATAGCTTGCATGTCTAAAATTCAACACTTCCCTGTCGGTTATTCAACACTGGAATTTTTTTGTCATTGGTGGCATAAATTCAGATTCGACATATTGTCAATGCCTGTTGAAGATTTGACAGCGCCATGGTGTCGAACATTTGACATTTGTCTATCTGAAAGTGTCACAAAAACTTGCATAAACCATCGAAAGTCCAACACTTAACCATTGATTAATCAATGGGTGGAGAGTTGGAATTTTGACATGCTTAAGTGTCGAAGGCATGGCAAACCCATCATGCATCTTTGGGAAGGCGTCAAATATTAGATGGTCACCCATCGGCCAACCAATGGATAAAAGTGTCGGAGCTTCAACAAAAGTGTCGAAAATCATCCAATGACCATCGAAAAAGAGACGCCCAGTTGTGTAATTAACAAAAAAAAAATTGAAAGATTTCCATTCACCAGTTTACTTTTGTTACTATTACACCATTTATCCTTTAAGTCAAATGGTATACACAACTTGTCAAGTATTGCTTTCCCATGTTTCAATATCCATTTCCATGGGATTACATTGGTTTATCTCATTGGAAATACCTGCATACTTTTCTTTGTGAAGAAAAACTTCCCTCAGAATGAGCCAGTGATCCATGGATATGCAATCAAAGTGTTTACTAGTAAAAATATACATAAAAAATCAAAATCAAGTTTTCATTACAAGAAGTTCCACCTTCAAATCCTCCTATTCATCCTTTTTCCATGCTAATTTATTCCTGTGTACACAAGGTAGATGACAAGTTCCTTTGAACATCAAACCTAGCAGAGTAAATTGCTCTAAAGTAAATGATATTGTACACTTGTTTTCTACTCTTTTAATTCAAATTTTCAAAGATGGCTGGTAGAATTCTATCATGATAATCTATGGAGATAACCATCAAACTTTTATCAGACAAATATAATGAAACCAAACTTATGCAAAAAAAGTTAAAACCTATTCATGTTATTGTCTGCAACATATGGGAGATCTATATCAGAAGTATAGGTTTTCCTTATTGGTTTTGAAATAATGATTGCTAGGAAGTGGACCCAACATCATGATAATCTAAAGAAGTAATTACACTGATAGACACAATATAAATGGTAAACTTCATGAATATAGTATGCCCAATATGTCGAGGTAATCAAGATATGGTTGATCAAAACAAATATACTAAGAGATTTGTTTTGTGTGCGATACCTTTCGATCATTATTGAGGGTTTCATGTTGTTTCATGAGGGTTCGACTTTATATCTTTCATACTACAAAGATAGCATATCAATTTATCAAATGAGCATTATTGAGCATTCATTGATTGCTTGAGCATACAAGCATCAGATGTGCCACACCCCTATGGTTTATATTCTTTTATCATGCACAGACCTAGAAAACACCACTAACTTATGCAAGAAATTTCCCAAATATCAAAGGTATGCAAGCTTTATCGATGGACCAGCTAGCAAATAAGTTCCAAAATCTGCAATAGAAACACAACCTGCAGTACAGAAACCTGCAGCTAAATGTTCATAAAATGCCATCAATATTTTCATAAGATTCCTTAAGAAGCAATCATATGCCCAATTGAATAAGATGGACTGTATGCTAACCTGTTGATTGATCGTCAATGAGGAAGTCTCCCATGTCAAACTGAAGGAAATAGAGAAATCGATTTATTAGAGTAGAATAATCCGATGAAATACCTACTAGTAACTATGAATCATACAAAGAACATGGTATGCATGTGTCTATCCTTAAACATAGTCAATCTTAAACCTGGAAAACTAACATGATTCTATTACATACCTTCCAGTAACCCTTTCAAGTTACAGGAGCATATTGATGTTTACCCTTGAAGTGATTAGGATCAACACCACCACAATTCAAGGATGCAAATGAGATTTCTTTAATAAAAACATTTTTTCCTTGGGAAAGAACCTCAAAGCCATGATATTTGCATCAGACACTATAACCCACCTAATTCTATACATGCGAAGAACAACTAGGAGGTATAAAATATAATGCTTAAAATCCACTGTAGGCAGAGGACGAGAAACAACCTAAACAAATGGTACCCAAGCATTATGTTTATGATTGATCAAGGAATTGATTTGCCAAGCGGTACACATCACTGAAGGAGTTTGAAATTTATTTTAAGGCCTCTGGAATTATATGAATCTCGGGAATCTATGAACATTGTTCTCATATTTCAAAGATATACTACATACAGCCTACGCAGACACTTGGGAAACTACGAATAAAGGTGATAAGCACACTTGATCACCAAAAGGATAGCAATGAAGCACTTGAAGTAGGCTCGTGGTGATGAACACTACCCAATTTACCTTTTCCAAAATGAAAGTTAAATAAAAATACCAACAGTGGATTATGTGTTCACAATGCCATGCTTGTTGGATCAAGCTTTTCTCCAATTCCAGAAAAATGAAAAAGAGTCTTTAGAAAATGAAAAACAACTTTAAGATAAAATTGGAAGTGTCAATATCATTTAATAGATACAAATTTTAAAATTATGCCTGAAGATACCCCCATTAAGGAAGTTTCAATGTCTAAAACTTGACGTTAAGATCATTTGCAAAAATGCAAATATCATTTCAGAATGTGAGAAAAAAAAACTTCCATGCCTAAAAGTCATGGAAAATTGAATTCAAATGCCTCAGCTTTCCATGAAGAAAGGACAACTAGAACAGACAAACTTCACTCTTTTACCATGCTCTCTTTTTCTTCTAGTTTACTATCAAATTCATGTGGTTATTGTTCAAATTCAGCAAAAGAAATTTGGAAGGAAACAATCACTCTTACATATAAAATGAGTTAAACAATTTTTGTTATAACTTCATTTATTCGAAAAAAAATAGAGATATTTTTTATAACTTAACTAGTTTTGTATGGACAATACTAGTTCCAGACATTTCATCAACCAAGTGATGAAGTAAATGCCTGGAATATGGAGAGGCATAGGTCACATGCCCCTAGAATAGGAACCACACATTCGACAACTAAATTTAATCCTAAATATTATGATTTGACAAAAGTAAATACTTTTACAATGAAGGGATAACAGGCTAGATAGATCCCTCTTTATTTAATTATTTGGTTGTGTGAATAATTGAAGAAGATATTTTTCAGACAAAAAGTAAAAATTCTTTCAACTCTCTTGAGATATTCTCGTTTCCCAAGAGAAGAAAGAATTATTGTGGATACAAATTGTAGTCTTGTACTAATAAGGGTCTCCAAAAAGGATCTTTCTGGGGACATATATAGCAACATAACGGTTCAAAAACTAAGATTTGGTATTTAGTGGAAATGGGCACGGTGCAAGCATACCACACCAAGTTAGACTGTTAACCACTAGTACTTTGCCTAGGAAAAATTAAGTGAGGAAAAATTAACAAATAGAAAATCAAATGAATCATTGCAAGGAATTGAACTTGGAACTACAATTGAAAATGATAGCAGACTCACTTCTGAGATGGATGGATTTTTGAAGGAACGGAAGTCTTCTGACAATGAAAGAATTTCAAGGCCTGCTGGCCACATGGGATCCCGGGATGAAGATTTGATGCACATTAGTATACTCTCTAGAACTAGTTTTTTACATTAGTATTCACATCTAAGTTTTTAACATCTTCAAATAGTTTTTGTACATCTCCCAAGGCATCCCCATCATCTTGACCTAAACCTTGGCTTGATGAACTTACCGTACTAGACAAGATAATTCTAAAGTCATCCATTGTTGCTACTCTTGTATGTCCATTTATACTGTGTGAACCCGCTTCTGATGACATTGAATGAAGAGAACCTCCAACAGAATTAGACTGAAAGAAACATTTTGGTGGCACGACATACAATATCCCATCAGAAAAAGCCTTCTCTAAACCATGTCGAGGAGGACTCCAGTAAGGACTTTGACTCAGGTGCATGTCTCCACAATCCTGAACTAACAAGGGAAATTCCACTCCAACAAACAAATGTTGACTAAATGTCAACAGCATTGAGCACGATGAAACATTGTATCTACTGATCTAAAAACTGCTTGAGAAAGAAAAACTTGTTGATTCCTACTTGGAAATTAACAATCAGAGTTTGACAAAGGACTATTTCAAAGTTCCACGTGATCATTTTGTACCTTATATATACTATCTGTACTGCCAAATGGGGAGCTCAGAGGGGAATTTCTTCTAGTGTAAGTAATAGGACAGTTCATTTCAGATGATGATGCTCCATCACTTTTTGAATTTGTTTTCCATTTTATATGCTGATCACATGAAATCAGTGCTTTAAGCCCCACAAACCAAAATTCTACTTCATATTTATCCTTGCAAATCTGAAATAAAAAAATAGCATGCCCTTAGTTGTTCCTAAGTAAAATTACCCTATAAAAACAAACTTCAAAAATCTAAATTTTGTACATGAAGAAAAAATCAGAAAAAGGTATTGTATCTATTGAAGAATAAATAGTTGGAACATTCTAGATGTTATGCAAAGTTCAAATTGGATTCCATGTTAATGTTTTTTATTCCATTAAATGTGAAATTGTTTCTTTTAGCGAAAATATGTCATACCAAATCTAGTGATCTATCATTGTAAATCGGTGAAAATGACTCGTACTCTTTTTCAGGCCGCGGATACCTCTGGAAGATTGCCTGAAAACAATAAAAATAAGAAGTTTTTATAAATTAAGCATTCAAACAATGCCTTCCGAAAATAAATTATCAAATAGATCTTTATTTTTTCAAGCATATCTCAATACTTTGTTACCATAATTATCAATGCAATTATTCATCTTTTGTATTCCAGAGTTGAGATGTTTGCTCTAAGTGACCACTTTAAAATCGGTGATAAATTGGAAGTAATAAAGAAAGATATAAATGTCTAATAAAAGATTTGCACAAAGAATACTTTGTAACAAATTAGCAATTATGAGTAATAAAGTGCACAGTGATGTTGGGGGGGGGGGGAGTTACAGTGGAAACTAAAAATACCAATGTGCTCCATGCCCAACTCACAACCTATAGGGATAAGCACAAATATAAACATATGTTTTCCTCTGCACAATCATATATGAAATTTAAACAAGATATGAGATTAAGAAACAAATTACAAAACTACTGCATCTGTAAAAAAGGTAAGTAGTAACAAGGGCATGGAAATCCTTGGAAGCCAAATGGGATATGTTCTATCTAAGAAAAGAGGTTGTATCATCATGAGCCTGACAAGTGGAGAAAGATAAACTTGAGCAGATAACAATCTACTCAGAGCAGATACGTTTTTGAATGCGGAATGATAGGGAAACAACGCTTCAGATTCCATTTTCGTCACAAGTCTATCTAACTTTTTCTGTCTTTTGACCTTCCATATTCCCATCAAACTCAAATTCCTATCATATTTCTTGTAATGAAATGCCTACATTTAATTTTTTTGTCCTACAGTGGAAGCTATTGATTAGAAATTTAATAGTAGGGGAGTTTTGAAACCGAAAATTAATATTTGCTTACGATGCAGCGAAATCTATGGGAAAACAAATAAAAGGAAATAAGGGATTCTAGGATTGACCACATACCTTTTCCTCTATACTCTGCCATGTTTTGCAACAATTCGCAAACCTCCCATCTATATTCCTGTTTCCTTGTATTTTCAAAGGAATTCAACCTCGAGAACACCAAACAATTCAATAAAGTGAGCATCAACATCTTTATCAACCCCCCCCCCCAAGCCAAAATAGAAAAGATATCACTCCTGGGAACTTTTTATAATAAGTATCAGTAGTAAACAATGATATCTATAAAGTTTGATATGACTTTGAGTTTGTTTTGGGTAGAGTTTGTCAATGTTATAGAAGTAAATCTATGTCTATGGGAATTCTGGTGTAATGAACAACAATAATGACCCTGAATATCCATGTTGTTGGGCACATACTGGTCCTTAAAATTATTTATCTGCCCTATTTAACCTCCTAGTGAGCGGTAATCCAGTTTTGGGAAGATGTATTGATGAGAATGGATCTAAACCTTGAAATATAGGGAAACTTAATGGGTATAACACAACAATAGGTTTCAAAATACCATGTTTGGGTGAGATATGTGTAAATAACAATAGTATAAAAGTGTCCTTGGGCATATTGTAGTAGCAAATAATTATCTCTTGGCATCGAATAAACAGTAGCACTTCAACATTATCATTTCTAGGAAGCTCACATGGGATATTATGTTGATTTTTAAGCACTGTAGGGTGAAGTTTTCAGAGGCGTTGGCCTTACTGGCTTGTCTTCACTTTCATTGAGGGCTAATCCACCTTGGACTCATGTTTCAAGAGTTTTGTCCACCTTTTCCAGCATAATGAAGGTACAATCTAGGCAAAAAAAACTCAGCAGTGAAGAAGTATGGCAACATTGATGTGTTATAAAGGCTCCTCTATATATCACATGAGGCGTAAAAATGTTTATCCAATCCACATAAGTCATCCTTATAGGAATCCAATTCCATTCACAAGGAATTTCAACTATGTCTACATAGGATTGAGGACACCATTGAAAGTATTCTTTCAGCAAGCGCTCGGCCTTGGATGATACTTTTCACTAAATGAAGGCCTTGTTTCTATATTAATTGAGTATTGGATCACTCCATTGGATATATAGAGACCGATATCTCTTAGAAATTGTTTTTTTGTTTCTATATGAATATAATTGGAGGGGCATATTTCTCGAAGGTGACTTAGGGGAGACACAACATAAGTTTAGGTTTCCTTTCAGTTTGGATAGGCCTTCTCTTGGACAATTTTGTGGACAAGGTGAAACATTTCATATTATGGGATTTTGGAGGTTGGGGTTTGCTTCTACTTGTCATCATCCATCATTGATTTATGGGGGACATGGGTACAAGTGGAAGATATCATGGTGTAATTTGAATTGCAAAAATAAGCCCTTATTTAGAATTTAGATTTAAAATAAAAGAATGAAAACATGACTCACCCACAAAGAAAATAGTGTGCCCTCTTATGATCCTTCAATTCAATGTCATGCACATGCATATAAGTTTTACTTGGGTGATTCAATGTTCAAACAATATAATGAATGAATAAAATGTAATTCATAGCCATATGTACGATGACAAATGGCCATTTCCCATATATTTTCATGTACATATGGAATTCATAGCTATATCAAATTGGTAAATTATTACCAAGGGGACAATTATCCTGATAAATCAAACTATTTAAGGTAATTGTTTAGATCCGATAGAAGAAAGTTTGCATAAATGTATGGTAATCATCATCATCAAATAAATGTATGTGTGTACACATGCATAAATACCCAATACACAGCTCAATCAAACAAAAGAAAACATAATTATACCTTGATTTGTGGATCTTCACACTGTCTTCTTATGCTTTACCTTTCAAAACATCATTCATCATACTTCATATTTTTTCCTGTTGCAATAGTTTCATGTTAGGACCCATCAAATAAATTTATGTTTGTTTATGAAAATAACAAAACCAATCTAAATAAATACAATTCTATTACAATCTAAATTACAATACTATTCAACTATTCAAGTAAATTAATTATGAAGAATAGATCACCTGATAAAACATGGATAACCAAAAACACTATGTATAGAAGGCCATCGATCTCATCAAAATGCCATTTCTTGCCTCTTAACTATGGAAATGTTTCTCAACGCTATATATAACAAGTTCCAATGGAGGAGTCAAATAGTAATAGTGAAAATTATACACTAAAATTATAGAAATAGATGTTTTTTAATGTATTCTTCCTTACCATTCATTGAGCTCCTCTCTATTTTGAGAATAATTTAATATTCTCTACTAAATAGGACCACCCACATGAAGGTGGAAGCTATTATGGCCCCTCCCCCTATCACATCACTCTCAACTCCTCAAACCCAATGCATCTACTTGCAAATAACAATTTATTTCACTATTTCACAATCCAAATAACAATGCATCTACAATGCAAACAACAATGCATCTACTGCAAATTATTTCACTCAATAGTTGAAAGATTCTTTCATTAAATCATTCTTTAAATCATTTATTAAACCATTCAATCATTCAACGGCTGAAAAAACCATTCATTTAGTCAATGGCAGAAAAAAAATCAGTAAACCAATCATTAAAGCATTCATTTAAACATTCATTCATGAAATAGAGGAAAAAACCATGAAATCTTTTTTTATTATAAATAAGAATCACTCAAAAAAAATTTAGTCACTTCCTTTTTAATTTTCTTCTCTTTAAATATTTAGTTAGAGTCACATCTTCCGAAATCTGATCCTCGGTCTCCCTACTACTCTGCTCGCAGGGTTGAACTTCCGGCAAGGGGCGATAAATTTATGAAATAATGTCAAAATATTTCATTAATATATTTATATTTTGATAAATGCAAGTAATTCATTTAAAAAAACATTATGAATGTCTGTTTTTACCTGCCATGGGCACATCAGCATGTTCAACATTATCTTGTATTGGCCCAACCTGTTCAGTGTTATCTGCATGTACATGCTCTGCAGTTGAATTGTGTAGAATTAGAATTAATGTTCATCATCTGTAATGGTATATAAAAAATAGTAGCACATTAATAAATCCAGGAATCGAAGCATGATATTCATTTGGTTGGTCATGTACATCCTCGACATGAACAAGATCATTACTTTCCTGCACAAAAAGGAATAAATAATTTATGTTAATTTATTTATAAGGAATGAATTGCATGAGAATGAATAAATTGTCATTAAACTATACAGTTTTTACATACCTGCACACAGATGGATCAGTAGAATATCGTGCAGTATGCCCAGACAATCTTCTCTGGTGTTCAACAACAGCGTCAAAGCCCTGTTCGAAGCCAAGCTTCATGTAATATGCACTGGGAAATTCTTTCAACCAGTCGGCCTTCATATTTGCATGATGTCATTAATTTTACATTTTTTTCCAGAACAAAATGAAAATAATAATCTGTATGATATTTGGATGCAGATTCGGGTTTTGCAATACTTACATATCGGGCCACCAAGTTGGAGTAACCACCAGGCCTAAGCTTGTGTTGGCCAATTTTTTCAATTCTTTCCTTGATGGCCTTATATGTGTCCGAGAGCCCAATCAAGTTTTCAAATACATTAGTTGATGTACCAAAATTGATCTAAAAACTAGTAATAATAAGGCTTACCACTACATTTTGGAATGTATTGCATACCTCCCTGTTCCAGTTGCTGGTGTCTTTCCTGATTTTCTCAGGCCCTTCTCTTTTCCATATTCCACCAGGTATTTCCACTCCATAGATGGAATCATTGGAGGGTGTTCATACCTAGGTTTCTTTTCTAGGTGAACCCTATATTGGTCTCGGACAATCTTCATATATTTTACATCCTTCTATAGGACCTTCGATGTATCGAAGGTATCTTTTCCGAACAGACCAACCAAGCGATTAGTCAGATCATCCTTTAAATATTTTGGCTGCTTGTTCCACATTGTGTGGATGGTGGGCCCAAATATATCCAAGGAAAAATCATTCATATGTTTATAAAATATATCATTTCCTGCAAAACATTAATGCCATCATTAGTCAACATTAAAAAATATTATCGGTATATTAGACACAAATTATAAAACCTAAATTGAACAATCTATAATGACCTGGAATCCTCTCTATCTATATTGAAACTAGTTCTTCATTCACCAAAAATGTACACACTATTGAACCAATGCTAGTGACACGAGAATATCCAGGAAATGCATCCACATCTCTATCTAACCCTGGATCCACCCCTTCTTCTACATCATCTGTTGTGGGTTGGACAGCATCAGCTGCACCCTCTGCTTCCCTCGAGGGTGTCACAGAGTGTGTTTCCAACTATTCGGTGGACAATATGAGAGCAGTATGTGGTGTACATGGAGTGGTTTGGTCACTAGGACCAACATTGCCTTGACCACCACTGATAATCTCCATAGTGCGTTGTCAATTCAAACCATTGTATTATAAGTTCAATAGCATATAAAATCAAATATTATAAAGTTTTTATAAATGAATTTACATTATTATTCGAGAACTTACTTCCAATTGTTTACGTTGTTGTAACAACAATTGAATATGTTTTTAGATCCCTTCTATTTATGGAACTGCCAATGTCAAAAGAATCAATTCCTCATTTTGTTTTTCCATGGTCTTTTGTAGCACCCTCAACGGGTCTACAGACACTCTAATTTCACTATCTCTCATCAACTGGGAGACCTCATTCTATAAAGAGTTTTGAGATGCTAGTTCATAAACCAAATCCCATGTTTGCAACTGAAATATATAAAAAATTGCTTAGTCTTTGAAGCAATTGTGTGCGCAAACAATTATATTAACAAAAATTGTCTATCATGGTAGAGTCATAGTATTACATATATGATTACATGACACCTAGATGAGGGTGTGGTATGATCAACAGATGGGGACTTACCTCGATCAGTCACCTGCAAAAAAGTAAAGAACATTATCCCAATGAACACAATATGTAAAAGCTAACAAATATAGAACAAAAATAAACACTATGCTACATGTTTTATATGTGTACATTTTTGAAGTATTTAGAATGTGGAAGTACATTTAGGTTTACTGGTTTCCTCGAGGCTCCAGTTATCTAATCAACAGTTGGGGACTTTCCTCAGTCAATCTGCAAAAAAGGTAGACAACATTACCTCCATGAACACAAACATAAAAATGAAAGAATACACAACAAAATAAACATTATGCTACACGATATACATGTTTATGATTTTAAAGTATTTGAAATCCAGAATTACATTCATGTTTGCAAGCTGCCCCGATGCTATAATCGGCTGATCAATAGCCGGTTGGCTTCCCTGATCAACACTCTTCATGGAAAATAGATACGATTATATAAACGAACCGAATATACTGATGAAAATACATAACATATATGTATGTCCATCCTAAATTTATTACATTGACAATATCGATGTATACCTACTTCCTTGACTTAGGTCAACAAACATCTACGGAGAGGGATGTGCCCCTGAGAGAACCCTGCATCAAAAATATACTGAAAGTTACCTAACAAAACATGAAAAGTAGAAAATTACAATTATATGCTAATGAAAAATCCTATAGATGTTAAAATAATTAATAAAAGGATGGTTAAATTATTGTAGGTACCACAACCATACTAATCATTTTTGTATCTACACGATTCAAATTGTAATTAATAAGCAGTTAGTCACCAGCAACTATTGATTTAATTTCACATACAAAGACACGATTTGCTTCACGTGACTCGAATATGCAATTGGGTTGCTTAAGTGTAGACCCCGGTTGTGCACTGTTTATAAACCCCGCAATATTACTAGTTGTTTTTGGCCTTCCGTCCATGTACAACGTTTCTCCTTTATTTTGAGCTTTGTCTTTTAGTTGTATATAATTCGCTAACAACCCATATCTACACATACTTCATGTATATTGGACCAGGCGTATCCAATCACTGTAGTTGTAAGAGGGTCCAACATACTCCATCAATTCTATACATCTACCGTATCCAACCTTTATGACGTCCATGCAAAACAACCCCAATCCATGCAATGACGATGGTGCAATTCTATATATCCTCTCATTCACACAAAAATTAGTGTTTACTTGAGGAATATCCATAGGCACCCATTTTTTCACTAGGTGTTTGTACCTTAAGGGCACGTCGATGTCTCCCACTGTCTCATCATCATAAGAACATGACCCCCCTCCTTTGAGAAAAAATTTCATGCGTTTATTGAATTTTATTCTGATCTTCTGACATCTAGTTGATCTATCCCTTGTAGACCTACTGGATGTCTCACTTTTCTCTAGCCTTCCCAAACTCCCCTCACTGGAGGAAGACAGGTTTGGAAAATACCTGTTTGGTTCTACCTGCACCATGGCTGAATTTTTTTTTGGAAAAAACATAGCAAAACACCAGCAAAAAAAATTGGAAATACTTATAAGGAAAAAACTTGTTAAATAAAAATCTTTTCAAGGATGAGTTTGGGTAATAGGTGTGGGCATTTGGCAGCGCTAAAAATTCTAATGTATGCCCCTCTTTTAGTTACATACAAGTCTCCATTCTCACTTATTGCTTGCATTGCCTTTTCCTAACATGAATTGGGTAGGCTCTCAAAATATCATGTTATACAAGGGAACTATGATATGCTCACAAATATTTGTATAATATATTATAAATGTGTGTTCCTAAAGGATTTGGCAATATACATGGATGGGAACTATGCTTGGTCACCAATTCTTTCACATCTCTGGAAATATGTTAGAAACATACATCACATATAGAAAGTATGATGACATGTAGAATGTTGGATCGATTATGGTGGTTGTTTATCTGGATATGCATGTGTTATTATTATAGGCCTAACCCCCTTTCAACAATTATTTACAAATTTAATGAGTCTATGTCTAATGCTATTGGTCCTCATTACATTCAAGGAGCCAATGCATAGGTCTCTGTAATCCATAACAATAGAAAGTACACAAACTTAATTTATAGGAGTTCCAAATTCCCTTTGTCCATTCACAAGCTTCATATGTATGCTTGTGCCCATTGGACTTTGGCCTTTCAATGTTGTCAAGCTTGAGACAATCTGTTATGCATATGCAACAAATATAACACTGAAATTTATGCTAATATATGTCTGTACAAGGCCTAGAGGTTCTCCTTTAATGGACTATCTCCTTGAAAGAACATATTTTCACATTCATCTACATTTACTTCGTATAGAAGTGATACGGAGTTGTTATGTTGGTCACTTCCCTCAAAAAGAATCTTTGACATGAGTTCCTTTTTCAAGGAATCTTGGTTAATCTCCTCTTCCAAGCCTCTAGGTAACTTCTCCACTATACATTGGCCCGATTATTCATTTTCTTGGCCACTCCTCTCTCCTCACTCTACACTCGTTGTTGTTGTAACCCTTACTTTTGATGGTTGTAAGTGGTTTTTAGTTTTCCCATGAATAATGTTGTGATGTTGTAGATGATTATCCATTTTACCTAATATGTTTTCTGATCTTTTCCATCATTGCTAGGGTGCACATACCTATTGTTTATGGCTTCTTAAGCTTGAAAGCTCAAGGGCCTAAAAGTTCCCAGATCTCATGTAGGACCCTTTAAGAGTCAAAATAACAACTATTGTTAGAGGATGTTATTCTCCAAATGATACACCAAAACCATACTTATCAGTTAATATTTGTGTAGGGATTTTTTTTCTGATCTCTCCCATAATTTATCATACTAATGGGATTGTGACTATCAATTCAATGCCTTATTTGCATAGTGGCAATCCTACAAAAGTACACTGGAAATTCTAAAAAATTCTAATGTATGCCCTAAAAATTCTAATGTATGCCCCTCTTTCAGTTACATACAAGTCTTCATTCTCACTTATTGATTGCATTGCCTTTTCCTAACATGAATTGGGTAGGCTCACAAAATATCATGTTATACATGGGAACTATGATATGCTCACAAATATTTATATAATGTAGTATAAACGTGTGTTCCTAAAGGATTTGGAAATATACATGGATGGGCACTATACTTGGTCACCAATGCTTTCACGTCTCTGGAAATATGTTAGAAATATACATCACATATAGCAAGTATGATGACATGTAAAATGTTGGAGCGATTATGGTGGTTGTGTATTTGGATATGCAGGTGTTCTTATTACTAGCCTAACCCCCTTTGAACAATAATATTTTTAGATTTAATGAGTCTATGTCTAATGCTCTTAGTCCTCATTACATTCAAGGAGCCAATGCATATGTCTATGTAATCCATAACAAAAAAACACTACAAAAATTTAATTCAGAGGAGTTCCAAATGCCCTTTGTCCATTCACAAGCTTCATATGTATGCTTGTGCCCATTGGACTTTGGCCTTTCAATGTTGTCAAGCTTGAGATGATCTGTTATGAATATGCAAGAAATATAACATTGCAATTTATGCTAATATATGTCTGTACAGGGTCTAGGGTTATACTTTAATGGACTATCTACTTGAAAGAACATATCTTCACATTCATCTACATTTACTTCGGATAGAAGTGATATAGAGTTGTTATGTTGGTCACTTCCCTCAAAAATCATCTTTGACATGAGTTCTTTTTTCAAGGAATCTTGGTTAATCTCCTCTTCCAAACTTCTAGGTCACTTCTCCACTCTACATTGGCCCGATTATTCATTTTCTTAGCCACTCCTCTCTCCTTACTCTACACTTGTTGTTGTTGTAACCCTTACTATTGATGGTTGTAAGTGGTTTTTAGTTTTCCCATGAATGATGTTGTGATGCTGTAGATGATTATCCATTTTACCTAATATGTTTTATGATCTTTTCCATCATTGCTAGGGTGAACATGCCTGTTGTTTATGTATTCTTAAGCTTGAAATCTCAAAGGACTAAAAGTGCCCAGATATCATGTAGTACCCTTTAAGAGTCATAATAACAACTATTGTTAGAGGATGTTATTCTACAAATTATACACCAAAACCATTGCTCCCATTGAGTAGACATGACTTCTCTCCCTACATTAAGTCCACGTGCACATAACAAAAAAAAAAAGTGACTTCTCTCATTGCTCCCATTCAAGAACAAAAGTGACATGACTTCTCTCATTGCTCCCATTCAAGAACAAAAAAGTAGACATGACTTCTCTCCCTACATTAAGTCCACGTGCACATAATGACTAGCTTTGGTACTTCCTAAATTTTCAATATTCCTTTTGACAACAAAAGTGAAACATCAAACAATATCCTTACTTTCAACATCTTGCACAACTGATGGCTTTGATCTAACTGTATAAGTACTTTGTTCCCAAAGTAAATATTTTGAGACCTAGGAACGAAGGGGAGAGAGATGAAGGGTTGAAGGAATCCAATGGAGGATGAATTGATGCCTTGTTCTGCCTACCCAAAGGTCCATTTATAATGAATATTATCCCTAACTTATCATTAATTTGTAGTCTTCTATTTTTCACCCATACTGCTCAAAGCAACATAGTTTTATGTCGAACTAGTATGTATCTTCATGTCACAAGTTCTTCCTTGTAGATGAATATGGAACCCTAGAATGTACTGTTGATTTGGAAATATGATGTTACAATGTTCCATCCCATCTTTAAGACAATATTGGAGAGTAATTTATTGTATAACAATAACATATTAATTTTCAACCCTAAGGAAACGCTAACCTGAACAAGGTTGGAAGATTTCAAATAGGTACCACCACAATAATGGAAGAAATCAGACCAGTTATGACAAGAATTCTTGGAGGCATATTTCCTAGTGGTAACCTACAACAATCATATATATATATAATCCATGGTGGTGAAGAGCGGACATTTCCAGATCTACTACTTGGCACATTTAGGAATGAAAAGAATGTTTTAAATACATTTATATCAGTCTGTAATATTTGCTGATTTATTCCTTTTAGCTTGTCATGATGATGCTTGTTTTCCCATATAAATTTCCAACCCTAAGGAAATGTTAACTTGTTTTCCCATACTAATTTTCAATGCTGAGGCAGTCCCATAGTAGAAATAACCAAAAAATACTATTCCGCACAAATCAAAAGGCTCTTAAAATACTATTCATTTTCTTGGCCACTCCTCTCTCCTTAATCTACACTCATTGTTGTTGTAACCATTAATTTTGATGGTTGTAAGTGGTTTTTAGTTTTCCCATGAATGATGTTGTGATGTTGTAGATGATTATCCATTTTACCTAATATGTTTTATGATGTTTTTCGTCATTTCTAGGGTGCACATACCTATTGTTTATGGCTTCTTAAGCTTCAAAGCTCAAGGACCTAAAAGTGCCCAGATCTCATGTAGGACCCTTTAACAGTCATAATAACAACTATTGTTAAAGGATTTTATTCTCCAAATGATACACCAAAACTATTTCTCCCATTAAGTAGATGTGACTTCTCTCCCTACATTAATTCCATGTGCACATAACAACAAACAAAAGTGACTTCTCTCATTGCTCCCATTCAAGAACAAAAGTGACATGACTTCTCTCATTGCTACCATTCAATAACAAAAAAGTAGACATGACTTCTCTCCCTGCATTAAGTCCACGTGCACATAATGACTAGCTTTGGTACTTCCTAACTTTTCAATATTCCTTTTGACAACAAAAGTGAAACATGAAACAATATCCTTACATTCAAGATCTTGCACAGTTGATGGCTTTGATCGAACTGTATAAGTACTTTGTTTCCAAAGTAAATATTTTGAGACCTAGCAACGAAGGGGAGAGAGATGAATGGTTGAAGGAATCCAATGGAGGATGAATTCATGCCCTGTTCTACCTACCCAAAGGTCCTTTTATAATGAATATTATCCCTAACTTATCATTGTTTTGTAGTCTTCTATTTTTCACCCATACTGCTCAAAGCAACACAGTTTTATGCCGAACTAGTATGTATATTCATGTCACAATTTCTTCCTTGTAGATGAATATGGAACCCTAGAAGGTAGTGTTGATTTGGAAATATGATGTTACAATTTTACATCCCATATTTAAGACAATATTGGAGAGTAATTTATTGTATAACATTAACATAATAACTTTCAACCCTAAGGCAATGCTAACTTGAACAGGATTGGGAGATTTCAAATAGGTACCACCACAATAATGGAAGAAATCAGACCAACTGCTACAGGAATTCTTGGAGGCATTTTTCCCAATGGTAACCTACAACAATCACACACACACACACACAGATATATATATATAATCCATGGTGGTGAAGAGCGGGCATTTCTAGATCTGCTACTTGGCACATTCAGGAATGAAAAGAATGTTTGAAATACATTTATATTAGTCTGTAATATTTGTTGATTTGTTCCTTTTAGCTTATCATATTATGCTTGTTTTTCCATATTAATTTTCACCCTAAGGAAACACTAACTTGTTTTCCCATACTAATTTTCAACCCTAAGGCAACGCTAAGGAAATCCCATTGTAGAAAGAACCAAAAAAGACTATTCCACACAAATCAAGAGGCTCTTAAATTAACTGTATCATACCTTCCTCAATGAATTGATGAATCCTTTGAAATTGCCTTCTAAATATAGTGAGACAAGGCTCAAAACACTTACCTAAAGAGATTGTTGCATTTTCTCTTTATCATTAATTTCTATGATATGTGTTTCAAGTGATGCTAATGTTGTTCATCCTGTGCTATTCTCTTGTCAATTTCCTAATAGGGTGGCATTAAATGGCTTGCATTCTACTTTGATCAATCTGACAAAGTATTTTTCTCCAACCAACCATATTAAACTTGAATGGATTTTGTACCTTTCCTCTCTTTCCACTTGGAGAAAAATTAGCAAATGGTTTGGTTCACCTCCAACTTCGACCCAAGTTCTTATCCTTTTGTGATCACTCATCAAGGAGGCATAGATTAACCTAATGTTGTCAACAAGAACACCATCGTCTTCTTTATCATTAGATTATATGCTCTATGTTTCAAGTGACACTAATGCTTGTTGATCTTTTATTATTTCTTATCATTTGTGTAAGATATTGTTGTTGTTTTCACAAACTTGAGGTTTGAAACAAATTGTAGTATTATAGACTATTTGAGAGAGGCATCAATTGGTTTTTGTTGAGATTATTAAGCATATATAGAAGGCTTCAAGAAGAGAAGCTCAAATTTGTCCTTCTCTACTCCATCATCAAATAGGTTGAGGTTAGCTTCTTCAACACCACATATAGGTTCACTATAATTGTCTGGGGATAAATTAAACCTTTTTAATCTTCAATAGTCTCTACCAAAAGAACAGTCTATTATATGTACTAGGAGATTCAGTCAAATCAAGAGAAATATTCTACAAACATATGAAGAACAGTTTGATTTTGTAAACCAAGGGGATGGAAAAAGGGCAAGGAAACATCAAGATCACTCACACCAGGGAATAATTCTAAAGCTAACCAACTGTCTAAACCTTTAAGGTCGTCTTCTCATGTTAAATGTAAGAGGGGCAAACAAAAATCAGACACGGTGACATTTGACATAAAATGTTCAAATAAAGAATGGAGGACATCAAAATACCTAGTACTTGCTTATAGACCCAAAGCATAAACCATAAGATTCATGATTTTCCATTAATGGCCAAGTATTACCTAACCCAATTTATAGTGAACTAAGCACCTCACGGTCAAATCAGGATATTGGGCCAAGTTTATTATAAATTCCAAGAAGCATCCGATAGAGCAACCAAGCATCCACTCTAAAATATCTCCAAGAACTAACATCATTCAAGTGAAGGATGTATGCATACTGCTATAGACATTATATATCTACTCATTCGATTTCCTGCAAAGTGTTGTATCTTGCTTAGTTCTCCTCTCTATTTATCATTTACGTTCAACTTAACGATGAATTAAATAAGTCCAGGAAAATCTTCTAGTACATCTCTTTTACAGTAATGGACAAATAATGATGTTAGTTCTTGTAGATCCTGTAGAGTGGATGTTTTAAACCCTTCAGTGCTACTCTGTAGTGCATAACCCAGCACTTCAAAGAAGATTGTAATGGTTTTCTTGGAAATCTTGGGGTATCCTAATCAATTTCATAATGATAGTTCAGAGGAATGCATTTCGAAATTCCATGGGCAATAGGGTTCTGCTAGGTTTCATGTTGAATTACATATTGCATCTCTTCTAAGGTTGAATGTGGCCTTGAGGATATTAAGATGAATATGTTCAATATATATATTAACTTGCAAAAAAGTGACATAATAAATTGGTATATATGGATTCCTAGTAAGGGTGTATACTCAATTGTAAATATTCTCAGGCTGTTATACAAGATATGGGATCCTATTCTTCATAAGGAATATTTTGAGGATCCATATTACCCTCCACAAAATCAAGCCCTTGAAAAAATCCATGAAGATTCCTTTGAAGAAGGACCTATTTATGAAAGAACCCATTCTCCTATTATATTACCTCATCCCAAGAATATGAATTAGATGGTCCATATTGTTGAGATTCTAATGAGGAATATTTTGTAGGCAACCCCTTGTTTGATGATGAGATGGAAAGTGCATGCATTTATCCATTTCATGAAGAGTTGGATGTTATATTTGAAATCAATAATCATAGTTTTGGGGACCCCATGTATGATTCATATAGTGAAGCATCTGATGAGGAACCTAAATAGTTGGAACCTATAGAGCAACCAAGCATCCACTCTACAGGATCTCCAAGAACTAACATCATTATATCTCTACTCATTCGATTTCCTACAAAGTGTTGTAGCTTACTTAGTGCTCCTCTCTGTTTATCATTTAGGTTCAACTTAACGGTGAAATCAACAAGTCCAAGCAAATATTCTAGTACATCTCCTTTATAGTAATGGACAAATAATGATGTTAGTTCTTTGGAGATCCTATAGAGTGGATGTAAATGTTGGCTCAAAATCATACACGGGTTTGCATTAGTGTCCAACAAAGGTGGTCTATTATAGTCCAAGAATTGGCATATTCATTGCTTGGAGAGGAGAAGGTCAATAATCATTTTTTTGGGGACCCCATATATGATTCATAATGATAGAGTGGATGTAAATGTCGGCTCAAACTCATACACGAGTTTGCATTAGTGTCCAACAAAGGTGGTATACTATAGTCCAAGAATTGGCATATTCAATGCTTGGAGAGGGGAAGGTCAATAATCATATTTTTTGGGACCCCATATAATGATAGTTGGGAGGAATGCATTCTGAAATTCCTGGGCAATAGGATTCTGCTAGGTTTCATGTTGAATTACATATTGAATCTCTTCCAAGGATGAATGTGGCCCTGAGGATATTAAGATGAATATGTTCAATATATATCTTAACTTGCAAAAAAGTGACATAAGAAATTGGTATATATGGATTCCTATTAAGGGTTGTATACTCAATTGTAAATGATTTAACCTCTTCACTGCTACTCTGTTGTGCATAACCCAACAGTCCAGAGAAGATTCTCTCCACTATATCTTGAACATGCCCTCGGTACATTAATTTTGGATGCCTCTCAGTTGCAGTAATGACACCGATCAACCGGCTAAAGAAGGCTTGAAAAGATTTCAAATCTAAAATATTAGGACTTACCAACCTCAAAATATTGAAGACCTCTTTAAAATTGTTCTAAAAAAGGGTGCATGACAATAACACCCGTCTCCTTGTATGTATTTGGGAAAGAGCATGGAGTATGTTGGCATCCTTATTGTGTGGGAAATGCCCTTTATCTAAAACCAGTAGTCCTAGTCCCTAAAGTATAATTTGTTGGAAATATTCACCCAATGGTTCAAATTAAACACTTCATATTATAAGGGTTTGTTAAACATGATAAGATGAAAGACACTAGGGAATTGATTCAACATCTGTTGTCGCTACAATTTGGAAATTACTGGGTTAGGTTTGAGTTTCTTTCTAATATAAGGTTTCTATAATAAAAAAACCTGAAAGAAGAAATCCATAACATTTGGCAGAATTATGGCAAACCCCTGCTGTCGCTACAATTTGGAAAATACTGGGTTAGGTCCGAGTTTCTTTCTAACCTAGGGATTTTATAATGATGTTGAATTATAGTTGAAGTTTTTTGTAAAAAACTTAGTGGTTAGGGTACGTGTGCCTTCTCCTCGATTTCACACTTGGGTGCATCTATATTTTTCAGCTTGTTCCTATCATGTTATTTTTACCCCTATTACCTCTATTTTCGTGGGTGCTGAATGAGGGTAACCTTCTCTAATCGCCTCTACCTTTCCTCTATTGGACTCCGCTTATGATGGGTCTGCTCACTAGGTCAATTATATTCTTTGCAACGGGGTATGGAACTCTATATCGATATGGGTCAAATGTGGGTCAAATGCAACTGTCAAATGCAACTCTATTTTTACCCCTATTAACTCTATTTTCGTGGGTGTTGAATGAGGGTAACCTGCTCTAATAGCCTCTACCTTTCCTCTACTGGTAATGAAACCCTGGAGATTTGCAGGACTAACATAAAAATTTTAAAATAGAAATGAATTAGGGCATGGTACTCACAATTTTGGGATGCATTGTCTCAACTGACAGTTTCTTTTATAATTGGCCTACTTTTCCACTACAAAACCACAATCCACTCTCATTAGTCTTCGTGGGTGAAAATTGTTGCTCCCACTATCTCGTTCTCAGATTTTATTCTTCGACCAAGTTGCTCAGATCATCACTGATCATTGAATGATCTCGACAAGCACTCGACGAGATGCACAGAGGAAGAAGCTTTCTCATG